>VXAX01003556.1:962906-1048732 GCA_013399835.1 Leptocoma aspasia
ATTTTATTTTAATTTAATTTTTATTTTATCTCATTTGATCATTAGAAGAAAAATCCATGTCAGTCCTATCAAAGGTGTATGCACAGTTCTGCCAGCAGTGATTCCCCACAGCCACACTACAAATACTTGAGGTCAGCAGTAACACTGTGGACCATGGAGAACGGGATCTCCTCCTCCACGGGGGGATGCTCTGCTGTACTGTATGTACTGCCTCTTCTCAACAACCTATTTATATTGGCAATGTTTGCACAAGCCTTGCTGGACAAATACAGAGCCCCGTCCTGCAAACATTTCTGCTCTTCTCAGCATACTTACTCTTGGTGTTTAAGTATTTGCCGGATCAGGCCCCTACTTCATAATGAATGTCAGGCAAGTTTCAATGTATTTCAGCTCAATGTTAGCAGCAGGCCCTACCCCCAGTGGGCAACTTTAGAAATAATACTTTAGCTTGTCTTTTAAGCCCACCCTGTCTCCATGCTTGATGGAATGCAGAATAATATAGGGGGGTGGGGGAGAAAAAAAAATTTCTTCAACACAAAATGTTCTGAAAGCCTCATTGAACCTTGTACTGCTTCAAAGCTATCAAGAGCTTTGCTTAGGCCTTGATTTAATCTGAATCAATGCATAATGCAACGAAGCTGTTCATAGTACATTAATTTTACTCCCATTTCAAGCAGCCAGTTTTCAGACAAACACTGTAATCATTCCGAGTTATATAAGTTTATAATGGCTGCTGGAGGCCTGTTGCAATCAGTGCCAATTGCTATTAGGTATGTAAATTGTTATGTAAAACATACAGGTTTGACATTCTTCATCAAAATAACACATGGCTTTAATCTAGGAGATAAATTAGAGTAAATAATATTTCAATCCATGGTGTTTCCCTTTAAGGAAATAAAGTATCATTCAATCTATAGATAAGGAGGAGAAATACCACCATTTACAGCTTTTGTTGGAAACTGTGAAAGATCTACATTGTGCTGCAATATTTATGCAAAATTCAGTTTCAACTGCAGTTTCAATCTTCTCCACATACAATTAATTTACAGATTGTGGCACTACAAACTGTACATGCCAAAGCAATTCTCAAGATTACATTCTGTATTAAGCAGATACAGTCTGGTTTTATTCTCTGAAGTCAGTAATTTATTAACTATAAACACATTTTGGGGCTTAAAATATGATCTCTTTTGTGCCTTTCTTGACCACCTTTAAATATCTTCCTTTAATATTTGTCCTTTCATAAAGAACATCTGGGCACAATAAAGATACGTCATATTATTAACTCAGAAGAAAGGCATTACAGACGCTGCAGATTTACAAAACAGAAAACTAGAGAGTTTTCAACATGCCTATTTCTAGTCATAATCAGCGGATTTAAACCTATAAATATCCGGCAGCAACTACCCCAGAAGGAAGAGATGCAAATCTAGGCATAAGACAGTGAAATGCCTGGACTGGAAAATGTATAAACATGGTCCCTCCCCATTCATAAGGCTTTAAAATACGCTTTGTGTGCAATTTCTTTCTCCAGAGAAGCCAAACCATTCTAAAATGTCAACAAGAAAGTGAGAAAAAGGATACTTACTCTGCTTAAAACCTAAATAGGGTATTCGTTCAATTGGTGTTTTCCTTTCTTTCATATATTTATAAAGAGCCACAAGGAAAGCCTGCTCATCAGCTCTGCATTCTTCACCTATGGCAATCTTTGATTTATCCTCACTTGAGCCTTTCTTACAGTTGCTGTTGTTACTCTTGGGTTTGGGCAAAGCTGACTTAGCCTCACATTTTACCTGGGAAAAGAAAAGATGTCACATCAGATCTGGGTAACCTTTAATTTTCACTTAAGGAATAAATACCCTCTCCTAGCAGAATGGATTGTTGAAAAAAATGAAGGCCAAACCATGCAACTGTGTTTGAGGGGAAACAAAGGAAGCTATTTATAGAGCTAAATGTCTTGTTCTGAATCTTAGTCACAACATTTTTAAACAGCCACATCTTTAAATCATTATAACTCACTGGTAATGCTCTCCAGATCTGCATTTTTATGACTATACATTGCTATGTCACAGCTTCTATCTCTCACATACACTTGCCATTAGCAAGTCTAATAATAACCCTTGTTCCAGGATTGACACTGAGCATTGTCAACTCCCATAGACAACCCTTGGAGCTGAGGGTGCTCAGCCCCTTCCAGGAATGCTCAGCAGCCAGCTCTGAAATGACACATTTTTCTCTCCTTTGGCCCACCAAAATAGATGCAAACCTTGCCAAGTTTTATCCAGGCAGAGCCCTCAGCACACGAGTGGAGGTTCTGCTGTAGCATGGACTCAAGTCAAGACTCAGTGTGTTTGAGCATCTGCTTAAACCTGAGCACAGCCTTAAGCATTTCGCAGAAGGGAGAGGCTGGTAGCTGGAGACTTTCCTGGTAGACACTGGCATCCCCAATGAACCTAAGTCCCAGACCTCCAGGTCTCCCACTGGACTGCCCAGCACATGTGTGCCTGTCAGGAAATCAATAAATTGGAACCACTTTACCTCTCCTCAGTATTCATACATGAGGAAAAATACCCAGGGAGACTGGCTTAATCCTGCAGCCCCTCTTGAAGATAATCCTCTCACTGAATCATGCAAATTACAAATCGAGCGTTCACTTAAGGTATGTATAAAAAAAAAAAAAAAAAAAAAAAAAAAAAAAAAAAAAAAGAGTAGAAACCTGTTGTTTAAAAGCTCTACATGACCAAGACATTGGGACCATGGGATCAGTAAATTTCCAACGAAATACTGGAAATTCTCTAATACAAGGTAGTGGAGATGGTTAAATGTATTTTGGATTTGCACTGCCCCTTCAATGCTTCTGAGTGCTGTCAGGAGCCTTCTAGTAGTTCCATAACCCATCCAAGACATGTCCTTTGTGTTCCCAGAGGGAGCAGGGAGACTCTAAGAGCCAGTACTTGGTATTTTAGGAGTATATCAGAGGAGAGCAGGGTATCCTGCTGTGCAGGAAGGCACAAGCTCTTGGTCAAGCAACCCACGGACCCTCCTTCAGAACAGTCCCTTCTAAACCAGGTGCTTTCTGGATACTTGCTGACAGTTTGGAAGCAACTGCCATGAAGAACATTACGTAAGTGCTTGTAAACAAACAACAAACATATCACTGGAAAGACCACAACCACAATATTGTTATTTTATCCTAATAAAAGATACTCTGGCATTTCAGGCTCAGAGAAAGCCAAATCTTTATACTGTTCCAGGTATTAACTTTGCAGAGAGTACTGAGTTCAGGTGATCTGCTCCTGCTTTCCATAGGTGCTGGACAAAGCAATGGTAGCTCCCAAGCAGAGTGGACAAAGTGGTCACGATTTTCCACGGCAACTGATGCTGCTGAAAAACCAACACTGGCTACTGGAGGGTACAGCCTCACTCCTCCCAGGCAATGCAGCAGGACTGGGAAATGGACTTCCTGTGGGATTTTTCTTGATCACTTGCTGCTGAAGTATGTCCAGTGTACTGCTTGATATTCTCCAGTTGCACAGTTCAAAGAGATGTTGTCTTCCTATAGCACAAGACACCGTGCTCTGCGTTTTAGTAAAAGATATGCTTGTTGATTAAACATTTGTAAAGATCACGGGTTTCATCCAAAACTCAGAGGAGCTAACAGGCTTTTTTTTTCCTATTAAACGAACTTTGGACTTCCTCATCCACTTTTCAGGTTAGAGCTGTAATTCCTTGACTTTTTTTACTTTGAGACCTCACAAAAATTAATTAACAGCTTCCGAAGTTTAGATTACATTGTCATAGGTTTCAATGCTTCACCAAAGACTGGGTTAACACTCCCAAAAGGAATGCATGACTTCAATAATTTTGAGATTTTTAATTGGAGCTGCAAATTTGGAACAAATTCACTGGACCTTGGAACAATTTTCCAGTTTTGTCACCCAATTGCTTGGATTCTCTTTTTCAAACTGGACAATTCAGAACTATATTTGCAAAGACAACGTGGGCATAAACTCTAAGTGAAATCAAAGCTCACAGCCGTGCAGGAAAACTAATGGCAAGTGATACTACCCTAAAGGAGACAAAGTAATATTAAGAAAGCCACCAGGAGTGGGAAAAACCTGTGGTACACACGGCCTTCCTCTCTTTGTCTACAGAGAAGCAAGGTCAAAGCCCCTGTGGAACTCAGAGGTGTCAAAATGCGATGGGTGGACTCCAAGCAGTATCAGGTCAACAAAGCTGTGGTGAAGGCTACAATGCTTCATCTGCTCTCTATTTGAGGTCCAAGCCTCACTTCTGGAAACTCCCACCATCTGACAGGCAATATGGATGAATGTCATGACCAATGATTAAAGAGAACAAAAAGGGCCAAATGCCATTCTGGGTAACACCAGTGTAAATCCAGCATAAACATATTAAAATCAGTGAGAATGATGCCAGATTTGCTCCAAGCACCACAAACTGCCATCAAAACACAAACCCAGTGCCACAGCTGGGTTAAACTGGATAAGATGGGAGTGCACTGAGATGGGCTCTGGAACATCTGATCATCTGCTCTGTGTTCCATCAGAGGTGGATGACCCATGACCAAATGGCCAGTGAACAGCCATGGGTACAACCGTGTGTCTTCTCCTGCCAGAGGTCACACACAACACAGACCACAACAGACCTGCATTTTACAGTTTCCATCAGGTAATGGCCAAGGCATTCGGAATAAATCTCCATGTCTGAGAGCATGCCAGGCCACCTGTGGCCACAGGAAAATCATATCCTGGCAACTTTTAAACTAATTTCCCAGATCTTGCTGTACAAATGAAGTCAGCATTTGCACTAGGAGATGTAATTAATAGATCCATTTGGGGACAAATTCCATGTTTAACAAGTTAATCCTTCAGTTCCTCAAAATGGTCCAATCAGCCAGTTTTAAAAAGTATTAGAACACGTTTTGAATTGGGACCACTCTCTGGGAAGATGAAGCAGGTACAATGAGAGTCATCTGCTGGAGCCCGCCAGTTCCAAAAGCCTGTCCCGCACTCATGAAACATCAAGTATGAAAGCCTCCAGAGTCCTAGGAGTGTTTTGAGGGAAGAGCTCGATACACCCCTCTCCAGGAGAGCTGATCTTGATGGAGTAGATGGCCTTGTATTCCCTTCCCAGATGTGGAGGGAATTCCCCCAGGATCTTCCCCAGGAGGCACTAAAATTGATGCAGTGACCACCAAAAGAGATCAAGAGAGCAAAAGTGAGAAGTGGCCCACAAAGACTCACTTTCCCTGGCAGCACCTGCAGGTCCAGGACCACATGTCTGTGATGCTATCACTCTATTTCTAACAAGCCACCTACACTGGAATTGACCCAGAAACGCTCCTACTCTTCCTTGTCAGGTAACTGTGAAACCCTCAAAATGATCTGCTGATAGATCAAGACAAACATGCCTGATGAGAACTAGGTTTTAAGAATTAAGCTTTCTAGTCACTGGCAGCTGAGAACATGAAATTCAGCAAGTCACGACAACTATGCAGCTTGCATTGGTCTTGACAGGCTCAAAACCACAGCCTTTGGAATGCCCCTTCTGCCATTTCCCAACCCAAACCATACACCACTGCAATTCCATCACAGCCGTCGCCCCACCACTGAGAAATGAGCCTGCTGCCAGACACTGAGTGGCATGACCTGAGAATGCAAGCAGCACAAGTTCTGATCCGAAGGGATTTTATCTGGGACAAGAATATGGCCAGGACTGCTAAATGCTTCAGCATTTGACACAAGTGGATTTGTCCCGTTTCCACAAGCGGTGTTCAGTCCTGCTCTCCACGGACCCATTGTCAGCATTACTCGGACATGGAGCACTCACAGAGGAGGATAACCAACGGTGAACTCCAACTTGGAGCTTCAGATGACCACATCCCAACAGTTCCCAGCAATGAGGAGATGGTAGGTGGATCTCTATTTCTCACCTTCCCCAAATACCCTTCTCCTCCCTCCCCAGTAATGCATAGGCAGGGTCTGCACGAAGTGCAGTACATCTGCTATGGAGGGTTTGATTCACTGTCCTCCTCTCAGGGAAGTGTATCCACAGCCCTGAGACACAGACTGATGTGAAGAGCCACAGTGAAGTCACTGTGACTACATGCAAGGACATTATATCATGAGCATGTCTATTATTTATAATGAAATTAAGCTGGCCAAGATAATTAATGCTATTAATATCTGCACAATGATGAGCACAGTATGACTAGATAAATAGGTGGAATTACTTCTTATCTGAAATATCCTCCCATCTGACTAGTAGTGTGAACCCAAATATAAACAGAGAGGATGAACAATTTGGTATGAAGTGTTACTGTTGTTTTTAATTATCTAATACCTATATATCAGTTGCTGAAGAGGCAGAACCACTTGTGCTACAGTCTGGGGTGTTTTGACAATATGGTCCATGCCACAGTGCATTGGCAGTATTTTGACATGAAAAATGGCTTGGGGGAAGGGGGAATTGAGGCAAATTGAGACATTTTCACACAATGGATTTTGCACATTCTTTCACAGAGAAAACATTCAGACAAACTCTATAGTATCTGGCAGGACCCTGCAACTCAACACACCAGGCTCCATCACCTCTGTGATGCCTGTCTAATACGACAGTACAGACTCCAACGGAGCACAATAGGGCACAAAAAGAAGAAAAACAATGACTTAAGGGCAGAGTTTCATCATGAACTTCAGCCTCTTTTATCGTCATCAACACAAGGCACAATTCTAACTGAACTCTTAGGGAAGAGGAGGAGGAGGAGGTGGAATTTAATTTGCCTTCCTATGAGAAACTGAGAGCAGAACACTCCTACTTGACCTCTTTAACCTCCTAATCTCCCAGGATATTCACTATGTACAACAGTACCAACACAAATAGATCTATACATTCACTGTATTTCCTAAAGAGATGGTCACAACAATGGAAATGTTTTTCAGAAACACATCCATCTAATTTATTGAAACAATAGATTTGGGAGGAGTTGGTGTAAAAATTCAGTATATGCAATCTCTTTAGCTATTTAGCTTAAAAGTATCAGCAACAAAGTTCTGTCTCAGATAAAAATCAACTATTGCTCTAAGTAATTTTCCATCTTTGCACCTTAGAGTTTCTAATTAAATCATATTGAAAGGAGCCATTTGTGCTGCTCTTTTTTTTAAGAGAAAACCAAATTCCTGTCTAAAACCACTCAGACAACATAGAAAATAGGATGCAATTTACACTACAGAAACTCCATTTTAAAATATTTTAAGGAAAAGACACAAATCCATAAATATCTTAAAGATTAAGTCTATAAACACTAATCAGTAATCCAATTTTTACTTGCAGTATGGGCTAAGCACTGCAGCACATACGGAAGACTCTGTAAAAGCATGCACTATTCAACAAACCGTGGAACATGCAGCTCAGCAGTAAGTATTAAAGAAACAGCCCAGATTTTTTTAAGCTTTCATACTGAATTTCTGCCTTTATCTTTTATTTTTTTTTTCAATTTAAAAATGTCAAGATCTTAACATCAGGGTAATGTCATTTGTGTTTGCTTCTTAGAAACCATTACTGAGGCAGCTCTTGTTTCATAGTCTGTTTATCTTCAAACTTATATTTAGAAGTACATTGTAACAGGGTGAGCTGCTCCCAGGTTTATTTTTAATTCGAAGATACTGTCACACACTATGTTTGTGTGTCACAGAATGTGAAAACTAACACTAGATGCCAAGAAAGCTTAAGCACTACCAGTTACCAACAAGCTGATAGCATTAGGTTGTTAGGTGATTATAATTGCTGGTAACTTTGAACACAGGCATGATTTAAAGTGAAAAACAGAACGATTGAAAAAAAAAAAAAAAGTTTATCGCCCCAAGAAAATAAGTTACACTCTAAATGTGAAACCGCATGCTGGGAAACAAAGGCAGGGTTGTACCTAAAAAAGAAGAGAGTGCCGAAAAGAGTATTATTAAGTGATTTACCTTGGCAACAGCTTTGCTTTCAGAATTATTGTTGGAATCCTTAATGCCATTTAATGAATCTCTTCTCTGTGGGCATGGCTTCTTTTTGCGCGGTCTGCCTTTAAGATTTGGCGCTGAAAATTAATGGAGAACACTTTGAGCACATTGTCTTGTACTGGATTCTTAACAGCCAAAAGCATAATAAATAATTCCACTACAATCAGTCACAGAAATGTACACATCTGTCTACAGTAAATGCTTATTACGAGATTCCCATCCTCTGTGGGTTACATCTTGACACACTATACATTTCTATAGAATATCCCCCAAGGCTAATCTATCCTACTTTCTCATAACTAATTAATATAAAGTCAAACACTGGTCTCCCAAGGACTCAGAGAGAAAGCACAAATACTTCTCCCTGGTACAAAAAAGAACAAAATTTAATATTAATAGGCAACTTTGCATTTATCACCCTGCTGCCTTTATTTTTAATCTTCAAGCAAGAGTACTAACTGCTATTTCCAACTTTGGGAAACATCTGGCATTGGAAATGCTCTGAAATATTGAAATTCCTTACAGTTCCAAGAAATGTTTATATAGCCTGTCATTCTTGTCAAAGTTTCTCTAAAAAAGTTTAAGAAAAAAATAAAAAATTACCCCTGAGTCCTGAAAGGGATCAAAAAAAGCCCTTAACAACTAGTTCTGGAAGTTGACAAGTACTGAAATAAGTGATTGATTGTTTCATAAGGGTTACATACCACACATACAAATTAACATGAATCACTTTCAGTTTTGTCCAATTCTTAAGATAAAACAGCTCTGAAATAACACAGTGACTAAATCCTAACTGTGCTGAGCCATACGAGGAATGGGATATGGATCATCATAAAAAATATCACACTCATCTTTCAATAGTGCTATAACAACATAAATTATGATCATATATAGAAATAACAGATGAAGCAGATGTTTGCTCATTATTACATGTCCCCTCTGGTTTCAGATTTAAAAATCAGCCTCCGACTACTATGGCAACATTTAAAATGATAAACAATCATTAACTAATGACTGTACCGAATAAGATAATTTCCTTTAAACCTTTAATTTTTAGGTAACCATTGTTTTCATTACTTAAAGGGATGATTAGAATAATGTCAGAAATCTAAACATCACAAACCTCTTGAGTGTCTTCTAATTGTTTCTAATCTTACATTTGTCACACAGTAAGCCAGTGGTTTCAGGACATTTTACATTTTAATTAGTTTGCAAACACAATAAAGGGTGCTAATTTGATTTTATAGTTTGAGTAACACTGTCATATTTGGTCTGTTCAGAGAAAAAGAAAATCTTTGGGTTTAAAATAAAAAGTCAGATCCTTTTTCTTCCCCCAACACTGGTGTAAGGTAAAAAAAAAATCTATATGTGTATGTGTATATATATATATGCATGTGCATATGGGAGTAAGTCCGTATTTGTGTCTACCTAAAAATACATTTATCTCCCTACAGAAATATTTCCATCTATCTCCATTGAAGCACATTCTGCTTATTGAAAAGTACTGCAGAAAGCAATTCTGAAATTGTCATCTGAGGCTAACATGCAAAATCAAACAAAGAGAGAAAGAAATTATTACCCATTCCAGCCGACAAACATCTGCCTGATTTATATCTGTACTCATGAATGCTACGGCATGTGACTGCACACCACGCCGCTGGGAGTCTCAACGTGGTGGTGTGGATGTCAGCCTCACACAAAACGAGCAGGGAGAGTGTTTGCTCCGTGCCCACAAGTCCCCTCCCCCAGGCAGGCGCTCCATCACTCACTCCAACAGAGAGGAGCGGCTCGGCGGGAGCGTGGGACGAGCTCCGAGGCTCCAGCGCCGGCTGCCAGCCCTGGCCACGCCGCCCTGCCCTATTTATAAACCCCGCTCAACCTTTCATGTCTTCCTGATGCCTACGGGGATTTTTTGGCACACGACCTGGATGGGATGGACAGATCCTTAGCCGCGGTCTGCCTCAGCAGTCGCTGAGTTCTTTAAAAAGGTACTGCAGGAAATAGAAATGTTCCCTCAGTTTACTACACGCGTTAAAAGATTAACCTTTGAATGAAAGGATGCCCAGGCCTGGCCCAACCAATGGCCAAAGAGGGATGTGGCTGACCTACCACCAAATATGCTTGCATGAGAGTTATTTGTCCTTTCTTTCTTTCCTTCATTCCGTTCTTACTTTTTAACAACTAAAGAAACTAGTTCAAGGCTCAGTGTTTTTCAAACACACTTGCTATCCTGAGTTTTGGCACTGTACTTTGCATCACACTATAAAGCACTGCTAATGTTTTGCTAAAAGCTTTAAAAGCAAGAAGGCATTTGTTCCTAAATTCCAGGTATATTGAGCTTGCATATAAACACTGTTTGAATTGGAGCCTTCCACGGCAGAACTGGCACAAACCCACTATGAAATGGGGTATTTGCATTCTCCCTGTGGCTCAGGAGCTGCAGCAGGGAAGGTCTGTCTGCAGCACACACAAGGACCATCCCACACGCCCCATGGTATGATTTTACATCACCTAAAGCCACTCCAGATCTGACACACAATTAACAAGAAAGCAGCAATAGGAATTATTATCAGAAGAAAAGGTCCTGGCATCTAATATCTTCTCTGTAAAAGAAAACATTTGACGTAGTCCCAGTCACACTTGAAACAAAGCCATTATTATTTGCTCCCTAAACCATTATAAATAAATGCATTATTTGAAGATTATTGCATTTCAGTGACATTCATTTTGTTCCTGTGAGTGAGGAAATATGACTAGGACCAAAGAAAGAACTTACGAGTCACATTCATGTTTCAATTCTGTCATCTTTTGTTTAATTTTTGACATATTCATGAGCACACTGCAAATGTCTTGAATTTGTTATTCATAATTATTTTAAAGCAATTTTACACATTTTGTAGCTTAGTCACATTCAGTTTTCCTGATGATGTTGGATGTTCAGTATGTACTGAACAGCTAAGTGAGTATCCTATGGGTTTTCTTCTGTTTTCTACTGGAGAAGGACTTCTGGCATGACTACCTAAGAATAGCCAAAACTATTTACTTTATTCATGTGTTTGTGCATATGGCTTTCAAATTCATTTTCTGAAAGCATTTGTGGCAGCGAGGCCTGATAACTTGCACGTTCCCAGAAGGCGAGAGCATAAGCAAAGAAAATTGAAGTAAAAAATGAATAAATAAGTACAGAAAAAAGTTTGCATTATTTGCCACCTCTTCGGTGTGAGTGCCTCTAACAGGAGTATGAGAGAGACAACACAGTACCAGTCAAAAAACTTTCTTTCCTGTGTAATTGACAACTTGATTGCCTTTTGCCAACTTGTGGTGTTTTCCCACTCCTTTTACCTGCTGAGTCCTGGCAAACCTCTCAGGTATGGCCAGATAAAACACAGCTAGCAGCAAAACACACACAGGTACGAGTGAACACGCCTTGAGCCCAGAGGAGTCCTCAAACCACGGCTGTGCTCTGTACTGCCAAAACACCAGCAATGCCCTACATGTTTTTACTGCCAGCTGTTACACCTGAGAGGTTAAATGCAAAGCCTGTGTCATGCACAGCATGAGTTAGATTATCTGTACATGCAGACTGGCAAATCTTTGCTGTCTAAACATATTCCAATAAGAAGATGCCTCCAAAGCCTGTTCTTGCACAAGCTGCCTTCAAACTACAGTAATAAAACAAGGACAGTTCAGAGGCATCTGTGCAGAGAAATAAAGACCAGGAATCGCTGATAAGCTCAGTAGTAGGCTCTGACTCAACGAGAGAGCCACACAGAAAAAAGAGGAGCTCAAGGCTAATGCTGCTCACTAGCTAGCTGTTTCCTCCAAGCCAGAAGTTCTTTCTGTTCATGAAGCCAAGAAACAGCATCACTGCTCAAAAATTACATCTTCCCCTCCAGCATTCTCACCAGTCTGTGCAAACATCAGGATATTGTAGGTGACTGGGATAGGCCAGAAGGAGAGGGAGAGAACAGCTACCCTGCTCATCTACTCAGAAAATTCATGAGGTTGTGGCTACTCTTCTCCAGTCACACCCTCAGTAGTTCAACTTTCACAGACACTGCCTGCTCAGCAGGACATGAGAAAAAGGAGCATTTCCAAGTCTCACTGCCTAGAACAACTCCCAGCTCTGGTTTTACCCCAAAAAAGGCAAGTTCTATTCAGGTGAAAGAGAAGTACCCAAAAGTGGGAGCTGCCAAGGTCAACCATGACCATTAACACTACTCACAACGGAAAAACATAGGCTGCCACAACAAGACAGCACATCCACCTGCCACCTTCTTTTCCTATGTGTCCAGGATGGGGAAGTGATCACAGGGCTTACCATCTCCCTGTTACCAGGTCAGCCTCACCTGATCTACATCCATGCTGATAATGCCATGAATAAGTCAGGAAATAATGTCTGTGGTTTTGGGGTACTTGAACTTAGCAGGTTACTTACTGTAAAATCACCTCTTTTTTATGAGTCTGATTATCACTGGAAGTCCAGAGAGTTCAACCCTCCCAATAAGACTGTTCTCTACATTCACATATTTTGGCTGATGAAAAAGATTTGTTGTTATAGGGAGGGTGTTAAAAAAAATAGTGGCCTTCACAGAGCTGAGGTCAAGCTATGCTGGCACACTGTCAAAATCAGTGGTGTAGCCAAGAGTTTTTAATGAGCCTGGAATGCATTACCTCATTTGTCATACCTGGATCACTTACTCATGTTGAGCCCAGAATAACCTTGGACCTTGCTGGCTGTTCAGCAAACCATGTAAGTAAACAACTACTGTACTCATGCCTAAAACATGTATCTTTTAATTGCTTGCTCCACATTTCTTACTCTAGAGCACATCTAAGCAATTGTAATGCCCATGATCAAAGTCCTTGCCTTTCCAGGCCTCTCTGACCTGCATAACTATTTCCTGATATGACTTTTGATTCTGGCCTGCTGATACTTCAGTTTCTCAGAAACAGTGCAGAAGTAGGAGAAAATAAAATAAAAAAAAAAAAGGAAAAAGAAGGCCATTGCCATACTTTGCTGAGGAAATGTACTCAGCTAATGGACTTACAACTTATACTGCCAACCAGATTCTTCTGGCTGCCTGCTGTTTTCTGTGACCATGTTTCTGTGGAAAGATAAAGGAAGAGCAACAGCATATTTGCCAGCTGCAAAAATCAATTTAAAAAAAACCAAACAACCGAGCTTCTGAAAATCTCCGTGGCCATCAACAAAGAACGGCCAGCAAAAGATCTGGGTCTACATTTGGGGTAGGCTCACCGAGTCAGGTGAGCTCTAAATGTAGAGCTGGGAGTGTACCAGAGGGAGGTAATCACAAACCAGGATTTAGGTGGAGCAGTGGAAATTCCAAGAAGTGAATAAACAGGGATGAACATTGGTGCTGGATTCAGAAGAGACACAAGGCAGTGGCAGCACAGCTGCCAAATGCATCCACAGCCACTCTTCCCTGAAGGACACCTTGCACAGTGTCCCCTCACAGAATCCTTCCTCACTGTGCCAGTCCTTCCCATGTCTTCTGGTTTTCACACACAGTCACAAAAGCTTTGACACCAGAATCCTTGGCCCTAAGCTGCAAAACCATCAGTACATACAGAACAGATTAGGAGATCTCCCCTCTGAGGCAGGTGGAAATGGCAGGATGTGTCAGATCCCAGAGCTATTCATGATTCAGGTACCAAATAGAAGCTGGAAGTGGCATATGGAGGTGCCTGGCCATTGAAATCAAGGTGAGAAAAATGGCCCCACATCCCCCCAAAATCCATGAACTGACCATGCCTGCTAGCAGGTGGCAAATAGCTGGTTGCTGAGGTCATCCCTAATGCAGCCTGGCCAAAGTCAGCTCTTGGCTGAGAAGCACGGTTACATGTTGCACCTTTTAAAATGTAATGAAAAGAAAGTTAACAGGTTTAATGGCTTTAACACTTACCCCTCTAGGGGGCTTCCGGCATTCTGCAATATTTTGTTAAGAAGTTAAGAAAAGCATATTGCTGCATTTAAGCATGGTCTCAAAAACTATTCAAAGCTTAGTTAATCTTGCATACTCTGTGGAGTCCCAGCTGCTTCCCTGATTTCCCTGTCACCACCATCTCCTTATTTTATCTCATTCCCCTCATTCTCTTTTCTGCATTTTGACTTTGGGCCTTCACATTGAATTTATTTTCCTTTCACCCCTGAAAGTTTATTTAAAAACTTTTGCCTCTGGGAAACAGGGTCCAAAAATGAGGGCTTGGGGCATTTATTGCCCAGGCACGCTGAGCTGATGAAGAGAAGAAGCAAGCTGTAAGTAACCTAATATTGCCTCAGAAGGTTAGAAATTAAAGTGCCTGGAAAAGAAAGCAGAATATCAGACTATGCTCAAAAAAAACCCCAGACCTGTGTTTAGGAAGACAACAGTATCAATTCAGTTTGGGTCCTAAGTACACCTATGGATGTCAATGATGAGCACCTACCAACAACTCAAGCTCTCACCAAGCTGTGGAGGTCACACAGCCTCTCTGAACACACACACATATTCTTCATGCTTGCTCAAGCTGACATAAAGCAACTTGAACACCAGAATTATTTTCACTAGACTTTTTCTAAATGAAAACACTTGTTTATTCCTTTCTTTATAACTGAACATGCCAGGCCTGACCTGGAAACTCCAGAGCACAGCAGTAAACAACCTTGCATGAAACATTAAGGAATCATGCTGCTTTCTAACCCATATGGAGAAAGAGTGGACTTGTGTAGCCATTTCTGAAAGTTTTGTTTTGGAAATGAGATATCCCATGCTCCATGTGGGGAAAATCAATTTGCTACCTCTCTAAAGAAAACATTCCCCATTTGGAAATAAGTGAAACAGACACTTCCTTGTGTGGATTAATGTGGAGACATATGACTTGCTGCAGACTGTTGTTTTGACCCCCCTCCTGACCAGACAATCTCTAAGAAAGCAAAATGCTAGTATTTTTCATGAGCTACAGTTCAGACTAGCATTGCTTTTAACAGAAAATTTAGAGGCACCGCAAACATCAGGTTGGCCAATTTGGCCAAAAAACGAGTATTTCTTTTTTCCATGGAAGACGGAAACAAGGTTCAGGATGAGGCTTGGAGTCTCTTTTTCTTCATTTCAGCATGGTTGGGTGTTAAGACTTTTCCTTGATCTGGACTTCTTTATGTCCTGCTGACTAATGTGGGTTTTTAAAAAATGGAAAAAAGTTTGGGTTTTTTTTTTTTTCCTGAAAAAAATTGGTGTAGGCCTATTACTGGCTACAGATGACAGGATTATTACTAATGATTCAAAAAGAGGCAGAGGTGTTTGGTAAATATTTGTTCCATACTTGCAAAGAAGCCAGATGATATGCTTGCAAAAGAACATAATTAAAGCCAGTCAACTGACTTGGTTTTACAGAAACCCGATCTTAAAACAACAGAAAGGAAAAACAAACAAAGCACCTAATTTTACACTTTGAAACTATAAGCTTGGTTAGAGAAACTAGCTGCACACATGGAACTTACCTGCATTCAGAAAGACAGCTGATTTAATATTAGATAATACTTTGATTAAAAAACAGCACTACATAATTTTATTCAAGCGTATATTGAATGGATTAAGAACTGGCTAAATGTAGGCATCAGCGGGGAATTTCTACCAAATGAAAAGATTTCTGGTGGGATTCCGCAGGGGTTGCTCCTAACCTAGTAAGTATTACAAATTTTCATCAGTGAAATAAATATAAAGCCTCTGACAGCTACATTCACACTGACACAAGGACTGGCACAATGCTAGACTGACTCATACAAATGAGTAATCAGAAGGAAAACAGACCAGGAAAACACAATGCGCTCCTCAATACAGCTCCAGCATGAAATCTGAAAACAGGGATTATAGGTTCCATTGACCAAGCCAAGGGTGACTGTTCATAGGCCACTCCCCACTGGAAATTCAACATATGCTGATAGGAAGATGCTGTGGCCAACGGGATATCTGCCTTCAGGGAGGTCTGAATAACTCAAGCTGTGCTGGGTTTGAGAAAAATGACTTGGAAGTCAATTTATGAGGTAACAGGAGCGCCTCAAAGGTGAGAAAAAGCTGGTACTCAGGAGCGAGGAGGCAAAACCAGGCATGCCCAGGCACTGCAGTCCCCATACCTGATCCAGTGCCAGAATATGGAGGCATGTGTATAACCAGCTTTCTCAAGGCCTTTGGGAAAAGCCTGAGCCAGACATAAGCTGGTGGGCACAGTGCAGGAAGTAACCCCTGAATTTGAGGGTCTGGAGGGCTGAGATATCAGGCTGGAGCTGGGTGTCCTGCCTCAGGCACACCGAGGGCTGAGGCCAGGCTGCTGCCAGGAGAGCCTGGCCGCTGCGGGCGGCTGCAGCAGCCTGGCTGGCTGCACTACGAGGCGTCCAGCTGTCTGGCTCTGGTCCTTGCTCAAACAGCTGTTTCCCTTCTCCTTTAGAAAAAAGGTGGTGAACTGGATGAAAGAGTTTGCCAGCAATTTTGGCTGATGAGCCACTACTTGGGGTTCATACCAGATTAGATGACTCAGTGGTTCTTCTGGTGAGAAATTGCATGAATATAGGATCAAACACAGTGATGTACTGAGCAATGCAGGACAAGGAACATGAGGAGCTGCAGACTTGATTCAGCAAAGTACATGCCTCACTCATAAAGACCTGGAGCATGCAAAGACCTCTGATGACCTAGCTGGGGCTATTGACATCTTTGAGGCTGAGCCTGTGTTAAGCATTGAACACAACCAAGCCAGCATGGCTCCCTCAGTCACCAATGGGAAAGAAGAATTCAAGCCCTGAACAAAGAAATCCTCCTATCTCATCGTGGAACGCCCTGTGCTTGGGCAGCATCACAGGATCAGTTCATCAAATTTCCCTTTCCCTCAGGAATCTGCAGTCAATCTCCAGCCCCAAAGCCCTCCATCCCCAAAGGTCACCTCCTGGGAAGCTGCACCCAGCAGACAGGGGCTTCAGTTTCTGTTGGAGGGTCAGAGCAACACTCAAGAAGTGTAGGTCTGACTTCTCAAAATAGTCTGGGTTAAAAAAAAAAAGGCAAGCCAAGAAAGCAAAGTGAGCAAATGAGCAGGTTGTAACAGATTATGTAATAGCCAAGACAAAAGCAATGCAAACATGGCAGCAAAAAGTGAAAATGCACAGCAAACCCATGTAAGTCAACCTGTCTGATCAAAACTCATCAGAACACTCAAGGTAGACCTTTCATTAGAGGGCTGTAGAGAACAGAAGGCAAATCTTAGGGCAGCTTTCCTAACAACGTTTCTTTTTCTCTCCAGTAAAAGCCAGCGTTTGTGTAATTGCTGTCTAGCAGAGTCAGCAGTACCCAATGGAGACATGACCTACATACCTCAGAAATACAACAGAAACGTAACCACTCGTATCCATGCAGATAGATGGATCAGATGGGCTAATTGACTGATGGACATTGTGCACGAATATAAACAGGCAGAAATTCATGCCAGAAGAATAAAATGGACAGTTTCCAAGATCTTGCTTTCGGGAATGACAACGCCAGGTAGGAAGCAATGATCATCAAGCTGTGCACAATGTGAAAATGACAAATATATTATTTAAATAATCTCCTGCATTTCTGATTTGTAACTGATTATATAAGATTCTTTTTTTTTTTGTCTAAGAATATTATAATTTCCTTTCCTTTTTTTTTTCCTTTGCATTTGATCATTGCACTGCAAAGTAATCAAAATTTGTTAGGCATAATCAACCTGCATGAAGATACTAGTAAAGTGACAAGCAGAAACTAAGGGGGAGAGTAAGCTCTCCCCTTTGATGACTACATTCAGCTGCCACCACAACGACTACACAAGGCATTAGGTGGAGGCAGGGGCAGCAGCCTCAGCCTAAGCCCTGTGCCCATTCACATCTCTGGGCCATCACCAACTTCACTAGCAGCACTTGGCTTGCCAGGAACCCCCCACCACAGTGCAGAGAGCCAACAAAGGGTTCAGAGACAACTCTGCTTCTGCAGACAGCTTGGGAACAAAGCCTTGGCACCCTGGGAGATCTGTGCACACCTGACATGGGGTGTTATTGCTGAGGTGCAGAGGGGACGCTGCCCAGCCCTGCTGAGCACAGGAAGGGATCTGCACTTTTTCAGCAGTAAAACAGAGAAGTGGAACTCTGGCAATTTTGTCAAGTTGTGTATGAGCAGCTAGGGAATCAGTATAAATCCCAAAAGACCCCAAAAATGGTGGTTTTAGAGTCCTGATTGTAAGATCATGTGCCCAGTTTAAATGACTGCAAACCCCATGGACTCAGTGTAATCATCCCAAACATCAACACAAACAAAACTGAACCCATCTCTGCATTTCAGCCCCAGCAAATCTCTAGCACTCAGAAAAATCCAAATAAAACTGAGCTGTATCCATAAATTTATCTGAGCAGGGCAGGGTTTAAACTAAATATGCAGCCAGTTCTGCAATATTCTTCTGTAGTCAATACTGGTTCTTAGGAAATTATCTGAGTGAATTAAGTGGAAGACTATTAAACAATTTACACACTTCCTTGTGTTTCAGATGTCTAATTATAGCTGTGTTTGTCTCTCCCCGCAGAACTGTTGTATACCACATGGTATGCATATTTCAGCATCCAGCATTATTAACTCATGACCGACTGTCAGTTGATCATTATCTAACACATGGGGTCTGCAAAAAAAGCCTTATTTGGGCAAAAGCAGGCTCCAGCCCCGCTCCCGCTGCATTTTCCCCCACAAGAACTTCAGTTGGATTATTATCTGCTGTCAATGGAAACTCCGAGGTTACTTATGTGAAATCTGCAGACAGGAAAATAAATCCTCACTGAGTTTAAACAGTTGATATTAAAACCATCTCCAGCACGGCTGGTTTAAAGAAAACTCTCAGTTGCCCTCTAGTGTCCCCCTGCTGCCACGCCAGGCAGCCCGCCCGCCACAGCCAAGGTCACACAATTTAACCTGATTTCACGCCGGCAGATTTACTATTTGCCTAATGTTTTGCACAAAAGGGCGAGGGGGGAGATGTTTTTTACCCCCTGGAAATTTCAGGGCTCCGGCTCAGGAAGCCCAGAGCTCACATAATGTTTACAGCTGTAATTGAGGCGCATGACACCCGGGTTTTATGAGTGAGAATCTCTGAAATCACTCTGCGTGCTGCACTCCATAAAGTTCATTCATAACTAAAAATAGACTAATGTACAAACTGATTTAGCATTATACTGAAGCTAAGGAACATAGGGAGTCTGCAGAATTCCCTAATATGGAAGAGAAGCTGAGTTTTCAAAAGCAGCAGTTTATTTGTTTCTGAAAATGGACAACATATGTAAAAGATTTAATATACAGAACCAGGTGTATATATATAGCCTAGATCTTCATATGTGCCCATTTCCATTCTATATAAAGACTTTATACAGCCTGAAACTATAGATTTAATAATAGATTACTAAATTAAGTCTGCACAATCACTTCATAAAAAAATAATAATTTCAATTTAAAATACAGCTGAGGGGTTTGGACAATTTCCTGCATAATAGAGGCCCATCCCTGAAATGTAAATAACACCAGTATTAAAACAAGTCAAACAGGCACATCACGAATAAAAAAGGATACATGAAAACAAATGCATTTTCCAGTCTATTCTAAGTAAGGATACCAAACCTCTATTTTATCTGAATGCTGCTTTGATACATTACTACTGCTTCAACTGGCTTTTTTTTCCCCCGCAAATGTCCTGTTCTTCCTTAGAGAAATCCAGGGCTGACTAAGTCTTAACATTTTGAAAACAGCAAACCATCAGGGTTTTGCAATAAGAATTATTCACTGCCTTCCTGTGTACTGTCAGCATTCTTAAAATACTGTTACTATAAAATCAAACAGTGTGCTCTTCAGAAACACATGACGTTGCCTGCTCTGTTTTTTTAACTGCAATTGTGCAATTTTAAAATTCTCTTCTTTCTCAATGCCTTCTCCCCAAACAAATACCTTTGATAGTTATAAGGTTACAAAAACAGTTTTGACCTTTTTTTTTTTTAAACTTACAGGCCACCTGTAATATTATTGACTGATTACACAGTAAAAATGAGAAACATTACTTTATTTGGTATATATGCTAAGTTAATTATAAGGCCTTCTCTTCTTAATTTGACAAGACTGAAATATCACAAAAAGTACATACGGCAATTCAGAAAACATAATCAGGGAAAAGGCAAAATGAACATTTCAGAAGACAAATTATTTGATTTGCATAAGCAGATATTTTTAAGGCTCCACCTTTCTCTACTGCCTGAACAGCACTTTCCATTTCTCTTGCTCTCACTTTCACAGCATAGTTCACAAGCACAGTAATTGCACTTTCCACTCCAAAGTGTTGCCCCAATTGGTAACAGGAGGTTTTTTCCAACAGCAGCCAGTGATGCTGTGGGACTCTGAAGAGGTGACACTGTGCATCCAGGCAAGGAGGTGGCAGGACCTCTGCAGGTACCCTGACCCAGTGGTTCCAGCAGAACCCCCACTTTTCAGAGGAAGGTTGTGTCTCGGCTTCAGCTTAAGGCAGAGCCCCAAAATATTGAAATTGCGACTAAAATAATAAAGGGGGTAGTACAGTCCCAGCAGCACCCGGCTATGTCAGGGATCACCTGCTCCCAGACTCATCTCTCAGGGACAGAGTGGGACCCCTGGAAAGCCACTGCCCCCTTTGTCTGCAGACTGGTCTCTGGGGCACTGCCTTTCTGTAGGTCTGCACAATACCTGATGTTGTGCTCTCTTGGCTTAGGCTGCTGGGAGACTGTGGTAACCTCAGAAAGCTCAAAACCTTATTTACCTTACTTCATGAAATACACAGCTGGAATTTTATTGACTAATCCTGGTGAGTCCCCTCTTTCTGACAGCATCTGGAAGGCCTCTGACATTGTACAGGAATCCTCATCCTGATTTCCAATAAAGAGTTTGCTCCACTCCCAGATTCACTCACTCTTCCTTCTGATGGATTTAAGTTTTTCCTAGAAGCCTCCCCATCAGCCATGACCTGAAGCTACTTTGGTTAGGAAATCTGACAGAGTGACATGGGTAGCCAAACCTACATATGTAATTTTAAACAGATAAAACTAGCACCAAGACAAATCATCACCTCTTCTGGATTTCAAAGTACACTATTAAGTAAGACTTGGACTTCAGCTAAGGTGAATATGAAGATTCATTGTCCCAAGAGATAAATATTGACTGAGGAAAAGCAAAGGTCAAATTGGTCAATATTTATTCAAGCAACTCTAAATCTTAATGCAGTGTAACGTACACTGTGAATGTCTTCATCAGCTATCTCTGAAGATCTTTTCATTGTGACTAAATACTACAGAAGTATCTTCTCCCCTCCAAAATTCATATTTAAAAAAACTCAGAAACTCAAACACACTGACTGCAAATAGGAAGCTTTCTGTGCCAATGGCCTCAGCAAAAGGACGTGTTGATTTGCAAATGCTATCTGCCCAGTCTGCATGCCAAAACTCAGTAGCCCTGAACTCTGAAGATGTGAACAACAAAAACTTTCTGACTCATCACATGGCAGTATTTCAGGCTACCATAAACATAATTTCTTCTTTGGTGAGGACTAATGCAGTCCCTTCTTCCTCTGTCTCCAGTATCTGTAAATTAGGACTGAAATTTTATCTCTGGCTTCTAGTTCACATAAAGATTTACCCTGGTACAATGCTAAACAAGAGTTTTGGGGGAGTTATAGTCCTTTTATTCACTGTGGTAAGTGTATTGGTCCTATTACTTATCGAAGGTTTCCAGCTTACTGCCTTCTTTCTGAAGGTTTTCTACCATGGTATTTTTGTCTGAAGCCACAGTGCTATGGACTCTTCCACATAACAGCACTGTTGAAAGTAAAAATTACAGGAAATTTGTAGAAGCTGATTTTTCTGAAGATGCATTATGAAGGAAGACACTTGCATCCTCTGGATTTTCAATGAGGTTATTCCCAGAATTCCCCTTAGCACCTTCACACAGTCAGTCATTGGGAAGGTTTTAACACTCCCATGTTCATTCAAACAGTCCAGCACAGCTGGTGAACTCCTATTTCTAACCTTTTGTCTTCACTAAACAGTCAAACGTAGCGGATTTGTTGCAATCACCATGGAGATCTGTTAGTTTCAAATTAGGCACAAACTGTTTGTTTCCTTTGCTATTTTTATTGTGTTTTGAGCCTATTATGCTCATCCCACCCTGCCCTTTCCTTATCTTACTGGCAAGTAAGAAAAACTGGCTTCACTGGGAAGTCAAATCCTAGATGCAGCCGCTCCTGAGCTCCGTGGAGGACAGTGATGGTCTCCCCTTCTCAACTGCCTTTTGTCACTGTTGCCAACCAGTGAGTCTGCACAAGGTCAGACTACACTGATGAGATGACACAGAAGGGCCAAATGAAGTAACTAAATGCCTGCTAACTGGAAGAAAAATGTGAGCTTTGCTTTTGTGCGGTTTCATAGTTAGGCCTACTGGGGTTGGAAGAATTAATACACTCACTGCAAAAGGGAGCAACAGGCAGGGTTCAGTCTCACATGTGCCATGACACCAATGAACCATCAAGGGCTGGCATGGGAGAAATAGCCCTGGTGTGGCAAAAGGAAGCAGGATGGGGATGGGACCATGTGGCAAGGGGAGCAAAGGTGAGGAACTGAAGAATAGGAGGACTGAAGCAATGTGTACCAGGGGAAAGCGCTTCTGGACTGTTTGGATTACGTACAGAAAGCAGTTAAATCCAGCACTCCCAAGGCAGGTGAAAGTGTCACCAAGAGACACCTGGGCTATTGCAGCCAGATGCTATGGAGCACCCTCTCACCATGGAAAGGCTGTCCCACAGCGCTGAAAGCATGAAGGAGTTGTTAACTGACTCCCAGGGAAGTCTCTAACAGAAATTCCTTTGGAGGCGCAAAGAAAGACACAAGGACCGATAGTGCTGAATGTAGGTTTCCCACAGCCCAAGTCAATGGGCTCCCTGTGCCAAAAAACGCAGCAGGCTGGGATCTGACAGTCCCAAAGCTGCGTAAGCCAAATGCAAGCCTTTCCCACAGTTCTGTGACAGGTACACTGCTGCCTTTAAAACAGCATCAAGTCTCCACTAAAACATTTCTCTGCTTCTGGAATCATATGCAATCCATAATATGGAACTTAAGTTTAAATTCAAAGGCCAATTAAAAAAATAAAATCAATGAAATGCTTTTATGAAAGAGAAGATTGATCTGCAGCTTATAACTTCCAGTAATGTAATATTTTAGAACTTTAATAAATAATGCTTTTATCTTGATTGCAAAATAATACCCTGCCATGAAAACACAGAGCAGAGGTAGGAAACTGTTCAACAAGAATTAAAATGTCACACTTTGCACAGAATGGAGCATTACAATTATTGGTGAAACACATTTTTCAAACTTGTTAACACAAAATTAACAATTACATACATCACTTAATTCTATAAGTGCATATCTCTCGAAGTACCCATTAGCCAACCATGCCTAGTTCAGTTTTAATATACATGCAAGCTTTGCAGCACAGAGGGGATGTAACTATGCAAGCGCTGGCACACTAAACCCTGAAATGGCAAGTGCTATTAAATTGAGATGCAATCACGTTGAAAGGGAAACATTAACAAACAGCAGACAATTGAGAAGAAAATACAGGGCGCTTGTGTTCTAATACATGTGCCTCAAAACCTTATATAACTATTCATTGTCTAGTTCATCTGGCCAGGGGCCCCGTTTGCTCTATGCTATGCTATACTAATTTTACAATAATAAACTGTTATACAAGCTTTATGCAGTCATGCATATGAAGAGGTTGTGGAAGACATTACATTTGATTATGTTTCTAGCAAAGACACCATCTTGAAATTAAACATAGCCTGGTAGAAGTTTAAAATTAAAGAAAAAAAACCTAGCCAAAACAAAACAAACCTAACAACAACAACCAAAAAGAAAAGACAAATTAAAGAAAAAGGAAACAAATGTATGCAAACAAGTAATTTTAAAACCCCAAACAAACAGAAAAATCCTTTCTAAAAGGTTCCTTTCCTCCCCTATCACCTCCACATTATGCATGACAGATGAATACCACTCATTCTTGCATTGTATTATATCCCATAATAAAACACAAGAATCTGCATGTTTCTGGACTATGCTCACTGGAAGACAATCAGTGATTTTTGGAAATGCATGGGTTTTTTTAAATACACTTTCTTTTTGTAAAAACAAAGCAAAATGGTTTACAAAGCCAAAAGGAATGCATGAAATAGCTGGGGTTTAAAAACCATGTTATTTTTTGCTTTAGCATGAACCAACATGAACCACTGAGATGCCTTAGTTAAGATTTAGCTGTACCACAAAACATTTGTAGGATAGCAGTTGGAAAATTTGGGGATGAGAGACACAGGGCACAAAAACATATACACTACAAACGAGATGCAATCCAGAAAAGTAATTTCATATTCCACATTTGTCTATGGAATTGTCTGAGAATTTTCTGCTCAACATTACTTCCAGGTTTATCACAGTGGTTCAAAACTGGCTATATTTAGTCACTGACCAGTGCCAGAAAGCACTACCAGACTATAGGATCATGGCATATTTTAAGTTTGATATCTCATCAACCATCAAGGCCAGAAATAAAATGCCTGTTATAATCAAAAAGAGTAAAAGCCTCAGAGCTCCAAGATACATGAGGGTATTTTTTCAGCTAAGTCATGAGATATCCCAACTCAAAAATCACATTCTGACTACCATTGTGTGCCTGATGCTTCCCGACCACCCTCTACATATTTTGATTTCAACATTTTAACATCTAATCTAAAAAAATCCCATTAAAGCTAGTGAAGCAATGTTTTACGTGGGGCCCCTGAGGCACTTCCACATGCAAATACCGCCACCACATACCAAAAGCAGAGTTGGCACTCAAGTGGCACTGAAGCTGATGGGTATAAGAACATACCCCAAAAAGCTTTAATGCCAGATTCGGATCTAAATCACAGCACTGTCAATTCAAAGTAATTGACTCCTGTGGATTTACATGAGGGGAAGGAAGATCCTAATCTTGTTCTTAACCTTTACCTTTGAAGTAGAGATGATCATAAATCAGGTTTTCCTATCCAACAAGAAAATGTCAGAATTTCATTATTTTCTTCAAATTGGGCAGGCAGTCAAAAATGTTCTGAGCAACACTAACAGGCTTTTTAATTTTAACGTGCCTAATGAAAAGAAAACAACGGGAAATACTTACACAGATTAAAACTCTCATCTCAAATGGTTTTGACAAGACAGTGCATTCCACTGAATGTGGGCTCAAAGCCCTCTGTTTAACAGCGAGCATCGAGTTCCCTGAGCTGCTGCAGTGGCACAGCCACTGGGGACACTGTGGAACAGCACCAAAACTCATCCAGAGAAAGGGATGGGTACAGGACATGGCCACAACAGCACCAGCTAGTGGCCCTGAGAGTATGTCCAGCCATGATAAAGCCTAACCCTTCCAATCCTAGACCAAGCATTAATTTCTGATAAAAAAAAAAAAAAAAGAAAAGAAAAAAAGGGGAAAGAAGACCAAAATCCAAACATATAGCGGCTGTGGGCTGTTACTGCGGAAAAGATTTCCATTTCATTTAAATGGCATCTTCAAGTGCTAAAAAAAGGCATGAAGGACTTGACTCAGTATAATGAGACAACTTCATGTGAGGCAAAAGTTACGCCAGAATTAAAATGCAGTAAGAAGTGGGAACCAGGGACAATGCAAGAGAAGAGGTGAAGCCAAGCCCTACCAAGGGGTTTGCCTGGAGCTCAGACCCATGGCCAAATGCTCCTACCAAAGGAAGCAGGAGCCTCACCCATCCTCTAGCTGCAGGAATGCAAGACAAGGTGGCAAAACTCTCTTCAGCCACTAAGGAGTGTTTGTTGACTTCCTGTAATCTATTGAACCATTGTTACCTTGCTTTGGTCTAGGCTTCTGAAACTGCAGAAGTCCATCCAACTGCAGCTTCCTGCAACTGCTCCTGGCTGCATGACCCACCTCATCCCTGCCTTGGACTGATGTGCCAGCTGGAGCTTGTACTTGCTACTTTGGGACTGTCTGATTTTCATGGGTCTGCATGCTTAGACCCAGTCAGGACAGCCCTGATGCCTTCTCCAGCTCACCTGAAATGGGAGCTGATGTTACTGCTCATTCATCTTGGCTTCCTTTGCTCTCCCGAATATTTCTGATGGTTGCTAGGCAACTATTGTTGAATACATGCATGAGGCATTAATTGTATGAGCACTTTAAAAGAGGAAAATTCTTTAAAACTGAGGACATTGCCATACCAAAAATAGGATATTTCTTTTATGAAGGGCAACACTCGTGGCTGGGAATGTTGAAGGCTGCAGTATGTCAGAGGCCAGATGAGTCACTCAGATTACTCACATGCAGCGCAGCACAAAAGCAGCATCTCAGCAGACCTGACTTTATAATAAAGTTTTATTTTAAATTAAGTGCTTCAGATTTAGTTTTATCTTCTGACTGCTGTCATTGGGATATCACAGTCCACATTTTCATGAAATTAATTGTGTTGGGTCCAGCTGCTGTTACAGTGTTAGAATGTAGGGAGTGTATCAATTCAGTACCTTCTAAACCAAACATGGCACCAGCAAGTACTCCTCTTTGCTACACTTCAAAGAGATGCTGTAGTCTCACTGCTGATCCTAAGTGCTCTGTGCTTCTTACCCATAAATGTGGATTTCATTTTATAGGGTATTTTTTTCCAAAATACATTCCAATGTCATGATCAAGCTTTAAAGACAGTAAACACAGACTTCCATAAATTGACTTAAACTTCTAAACTAAGTAACTGCAAGGATTTGCAGCTAGGTAATTTTTAGTGGGGGGGTTGTTTTATAAAAAACCCATCTCTACCATAACTAAACATTCACAATGTATACGTATTCACCTTAATTACAGGATGCCTTTCAAAACAACCAGCACCAAAAACCCCCTGAAGAACCATCATTTTTTGGCAAATGAGTACAACCATTATGGTTCATTGCAAAATTGGGATGCTATAAAAGAATGAGGGCAACTATACTGCTAATTTTAAATATGGTATTCTGAGCTAAGAGCTGTTCAAGACCCTGGGAACAACCTTTTCTATTTTTCAAATTTGTGCTCTACCTCTGTGAAAGTTCGTAATGGGACACAGACTCAGCTCAGCAAAGTTCAGATGAGGTTTGTAAGACGTGAAGGTGAAGGGACTTATTTAATCAGGGAAGTGAGAAGTAGAATCATCAACACCTACTTAAAGTAAACACGCCACCCCACAGCAAACAGCTGTTTTTCACTGTGAGCTCAACTTCCACTACAGTTGCAAATCCAGAGGGAAACACAGGAGGGTGATGACAGAGCTGGAAGATCGCACCACACCTCTCTGTTGAAGCAGCAGCAGTGTCTGTGAATATCCCTTATGTCAGCAGGATGATCACCATGAGCGTTTTCACATATTCTCTTACCCTTTCTGTGACCTGAAACTGCTGATTTTAAATAAATACCTTCTCTTCTACTATCCGTTTGTTTCTAACACCTTCCTTTTAATTAACATCTCTTCAAAGCTATTACAAAGTTAAGGTGACCAGAGATGTCTCTGAAAGACCCATGGGGAAGACTCATGAAGTAGATACTGTGAGCCTGCAGATGATCGTGCAGTGTGTTGCCACACATTTACATGACTTGCTACTGAGTTATATTTTCCATTCTTCACCCTTGCAGAAGTTACTAAAAGTGGCCTAAAATGGACCTAAAGTTCTTGCTAAGCTGATCTCCTGAAGAGAGAACAGACCAGGGATTGATCAAACCCCAGAGATCAGAGCAGAGGAGCACACTGCCCGCTCAGTGCTCTGAGGCAGGCAACTGCTCATGGTGGATGGAGACAGGTAAGGAGAACGAAGAGGACACAGGCTACCAACAGCCACCAGCGTGGATCAGTGAAGACCCTGATGTTTAGCTCCTAACGCACCATATTTCCTCCATAATCCTGTTCCTCATTCTCCTGTCCACAGAACAGATGCAAAGCTCTGCCTTGTCTAATTAAGAGTGCAAGCAAAATTTTTTGAAGGCTTGTTTTATTGTATAATGCACACCACAAGATCCAGCACAGTCTAGCCTTTACTGGCCCGGACGCTATAAATTACATATGTTAATAAAGGTACAATTTTTAAGGCCAGAAGGAATTAGGAGGATATTAGCACCTTGTTTACCTTCTGCAGATACTGCCTATACAGCTGAGTGACTACTGGATGAAGACAGTATCTCTTCTTTGGGTAAGGGTCCTGTCTTTTGCAAAGCAGTCTTCATTTAAAGAATTCAAGTAATAAAGAATCTATGCTACTCCTAGCGAAGTTGTTACCATGGTTAATTACCCCTCACTGCTATGTAATTGTGCCTTAGTTTCAGCATTAATTTATCTGCTTCCACTTTGAAGCATGGGGTCTTGCTATGTGTCTGTTTGCCAAATTACAGAGACCTCTACTGCCACAGGTCTCCTCTTTATGAAAATACTAACAGACTGATTGGGCCCCTTCTTAGTCTTCTCCTCTGTGCACTAACTGGAGTGACATTCTTTCATCTCTCTCTTAGAAGCAAGATTTCTGTCCCATGACCTGCTTTTTGGGCCCTTCCTTAACCCTGTCCGGTATTTGAATATGCAAAGGACAGGCATCAGAATCTGGTACAAAAATAAAAGTAGGGAAAACCTCTCTAATAAAACTCTTCATGCTCTTCCATGTTCCTCTACAAGCCCATAGTTCAGAATAATACATTTGAGTATTGGTAGTGCAGTTATTCCATGAAATTGTACCACACTTTTTGCAGCAAGCCATCATCATTTGACTGACTAACCAAAAATGTTAGCTCTTAGGGGGTTGATAATGATTTCCTCTAGCATTAGAGTCAGGAGTAGTAACATCTCTCTATTTCTTCTCTCTATTCCCTGCTTAGCAATCCAAGAAGCAGGTCTGCTCTCCTACTCCATTCAATGGGTTATCTATCATTACCCAAGTAATTCATGCCATTAAGACCAACACAACAGCCCTGAAGCACACGGAAATGCTGCCAGATCACTAAAAGACCAAGATACACCTGTATCTAATACTGAGGCCCAAACTTCTGCTGAAATGTAAACTATCACTGCTTCACCCACCTTTGGTCCATCATGGACAATATATAAACTAAAAAAATCACTAAAAATCATAATTGCCAATGATAAACCCACACAAAAAATCCACACTACTTCTTTTATTAAAATTTGCCTTCGCTTTCAGGACTTATACAAAAAAGAAGGTCCTAGGAAGAAACTACCAGCATCTACTGGCTATGGACAGATGTAAAAAGGGATTGCTGAGGTCTCTTAAGCTATTTGTGTAAATGATAAACTAACTGCCCATGATCTGTTTGATCAGGTTTACAAAGATGCTGACAGATAATGAGAACTTAAACAGCACTATTGTCAATTGAAGGAAACAGCTCTACTCTGGATCCCCTTCAACGCCCTCACTTGATTTCAGAGAGAGAAAACTATAGCAGGAATTTTAATGACCTATTTTACCTCTTTTGCAATTTGATTTAAAAGCAAATTCACAAAATCCTAGCCATGTGGAATTTAAATTCTGCAGAAGTCTCACCCACCAGCAATTACTACTGCAGTGTTTAAAATTTTAAAAGAAAACAAACCCAAACCTGAACAAAACATTATTTTTCAATTAATTTTCCTACTCTGATTTCTCTCCACATTGCATCATCTCCCAATTACTGTGATTTTGCTGAGTGTGCCAGTTTCTTAAATACACAGCTATAAAATGTATGGACTAATTGTTGAGCAGAACTGAAGAGCTATTAAAACTGCAATAGTACAGCACTTCCAATGGTAGTCTATTATTTCTACATGATTGGTTTTGTACAGTCCAACTCATGCAGTGAAACTCTTAGATAAATTAACTCCTTCGTTTTGACATAAACATCAAAGGGAGAATTAAAGGAGAACGAACATTATTTTCTGCTGCTATTTTAGACCTACTGTTCATAACATCCATGAACGTTCCTGGAAAGTTACAAATTATTTAAACTGAGAAAGCCATTTGCTGTTTTATCAAGTCTGCAATACACAAAATTTGGCTCCAAAATTATCTCATTTTCCCATTTCATGTTTCCCTGTCATCTACATGGTAGAGCATGTTTACAGAACTTTATAACTATAATATACAATTCAGTCATTTCTAAACAGCCCTGTAAGAGTAAGTCTGAAATGTACACATTTTAAACATTACTTAGTGAACACCAAACCATTTCCCAGCTGTTTTAAATTTTGAATTTCCCAATAAATGAATAACATACTAAAAAAGCAAACAAGATCTGACATTATTTAGTCTAAGTTTCTAAAATGGCATAACATCTGTAGCTAAAAACAATTCTGAATAACTATATTTAACTAGACCAGTATTCTATTATTCATAGCTCATTTTCCTTACAGACTAGGGGACTTAATGTGGTGTTCAAGCATTTCAAACATTTCTTTTAATTGTTTAGTCCTTCCAAGAGCCAAACTGCTGCAAAAAGGGGGAAAATGTTCACTCATATCTTTTATATATATTCATGTGACGAACCCATGATCTCAGTTAAGTGCCACAACTGTTCATTAACACACATCACAGCCCCCCAGTCAGCACTGAGAGCTTTGAAACCATGCCAGAAGCAGGGGCTCAACAAATGGCACTTTGACCTTTTCACTACTAACTTCAATCTTTATTAAAATCTCTCAGACGTCAGCTCTGTCTGTCTCTTTTACCATCTTTTATGGGCTCCTGAAATACCTAATATTCATTCATTAAACGGAAAAGTTTGTTACATTCTTACATAATGATAGATTCCCCTTTCACATGCAATCGGCTTGTGAAATGCCTTTGATTGAAAAAGAGAACGAAACACCCCCTCCCCCTGCCAAACAACTCTAAATTCAGAATGCTCATTCACTTCCAGGGAAATCAAGCATGCTGCCTAATATTAAAAAATCTCATGGCATCCAGGCAAGTTTAGCTCCGTTTTATGTTCCCCTTATTAAATTTCACCTTAGCAACACACAAAATCCTCACCCCGCTCTTTGCTTGCTTTTTCAGTTTCATGTTTGCATCTCCACTTCTTTGGTACAAGCATTTATGTGGGGACAGAAACTGAATTTTTTTGTCCAGCAGAGTTTCAGTTTCATACAACAGAGTCACCAAAACCAGTAATCCCATGGAGGAAAATGCAACTAGAGACAAATAGAGGCTTTGATCATTTTTATGGTGCTTAAGCATAGATTTGGGGAGGGGTAGAGGAGGAAGAGAGAGAAATCATGATTTTTTTTCTTTGTTTTTTGCCTACAAGTAATTAAATAATTACACATTAAGAACAACAGCAACAACAACAAAAAAGAACCACAGAAAGAGTTCTCATGAGTCATTTATGTGTTTTCATTCTTTGTGTAAACTTTCTGGCACACCCTATATGCTTCATTTCTTGCTTTAAATAAGTAAGTACTGGAAAATATGCACAGTATTTGGAACCGAGGGGAATGACACATTAATTCGAAGTTTACTTTGTGTAAGTTTGCCTTTTCCAAATTTGAAATGCAACCTCAAGGAAACCTAAAACTCCCCTTCAACCTCTGATTTCTCTCCCCCTTCACCCATGGATTATGTAGAAGGTATAAGCTATTCATTTAAGCAGCACAGTGAAGTATCATCATTAGGTGGCTTAGTTGCCTGGGATACTCCTATCAGCCTGACCAGTAGGGAACCTGGGAAGCGTGAGCTCCAAAGGGGGGGAAAGTAAACAAAGTAATGAGTAACAGTTACAGCTCCTTAAAATGTGTACATTAACCTCGGTATTGGGAAACTATTTGCTTTTTAGAGGCAGCACTCTCTGATTGAAATAATGATAAATATTTTGGAAATTCCATCTCAAGCCAGAATGAAATTACCCAAGTGCAATCTTGGAGAACAAAGCTTTTTATTATACCTTCAAATGAACTCAGGTAAGTTTACAAATGGCCTATACCTAAAAGACCATTAGCTAAAATTACATTTGTTTTTATTGAAAGACAGCCTCAAGTGCTGACATGTAACATATGACATGGGATACATAATAATACTGTTAAACCAGTTCTGACATAATATTTCCCTAGGCATAATAACCACAAATGACTGCTTTAGTTAAAAACTAGCCAGAAACAAAATAGATCCACGTAAAAGTAGCTTTAACCATAAATACCTCAACAATACTTTATGTCACTTTGTAAAAAAGTTAAAGGAGTCCCATAATAATTAACAACAAAAACTTCATGTTCTTTACTATTGTATGGTGGTTGTGAAAGGTTATTTCATAGCCCCACAGCTGCCAATGCTGTAAATTATGCAGGCACCAAGAAGCATTAAGGAGAAATAATAGCAATTTAAACTACGGCTGACGTAATTCATGATAAACAGTCATTGGAAAATATTACAATGTTGTCTTTTTTGAGTGGGTTTAATCAGAAGAATGTGACCATATTCTGACACAAACCACTCCACTTTTCCATTGTATGGAATGGGGGCCCTTCCCTGGCCATAAAGGTCTCCCCTTCTCACTACCCCAACACCTCAGGGATGCTGCTCACGAGGCTCGGGTTGCCAGAGGGCCCAGAGCTCTGAGACACAGCTCCAGGGTCTGAGCAGGCCTGGTGGTACAAGGGAGGCATGGAAACCAGGGGAACAGTCAAACAAGGATGCACTAATGAAGGCATATGAGGCAAAAGAGATGGCTCCAGAAATGAGACCACCTATGATGGACATGGTTCACAAATATGATGAACAGAGCCCGGCTTACTTTTTGCTATGATCACAAAACATGACTTTGATAGCTGAATTGTAAAACCAGCCATCAAGGGGAAATCTTATATAGAAGGAATTAGTAATGTGCATCTACAATCATTTATTGAATGGACACCAATAAAGAGGATGCATGTGTAATAGATGACAAAGCACATGCTACGGGTTACGTTTATCAGGCATAGAAGAGCAGCTCACTTGCAAACCCTCGTTTGCTGGAACTACACATTAATTCTCTGCTGAACTCCATTCGGTAAAACATGTAAACCCCACAATAACACCACATAGTCACTAAGCTAAAAAATACAAAGAAGCTCTGGGCACACCCAGGCCCATGACTCTGCCACAGGCACGAGAGAGAGAGAGAGGATTCTCTCACCTCCTGCCTGGTGAGAGCCCCAAATCCAGAGCTATCCCAGCCCAGGCCATACTGGGCACCCCATGGTTCACAGCCCTGATGTTCCTCAAGCAGCCGGGTCATGGCCCCATGCAGTCACTGCAGGCACATGGCATAAGCCCCCTGCCTCCAAGACTGCTACCCAAGGGCACCTGAAGAAGTAAGGAGCCACCCTGAATTGCCAAGTGGCCTCCCATGGGAGCAGTTCTCTGGCAGTGACTCTGGTGGATGCTGCAGCTCCCCTGCTCCTCTGTGCAGGGCTGACAGCCACCACCAGCCCTGGCTGAGAAGGACGCCGGGGCCCGAGGGAATGGGCAGGAGCAGCTTTTCAAGCAGTACCTGCCCTTCCACTCAGCATCTGCTGCCTTCCCGAGGGCAGCGGGAACACGCAGCCCAAACAAAACCAGTGTTCTCCATCAAGGAGTTTTGATCATATAGTGAAAAATAATCTGTCTTACTATTTATCTTGGTTACAACTACGGTTGCTAGTGAAAATGCACTAAAAAACCAGAAAGGAGTAGAAGCTAACAGCATTTGTTTCCACTGAAGTTCTTGCAGACAGGAAGGTATTTTATCTTACTTTACTACACATTACTTATGTTCACTTAACAGCTTGCTGTTAACATTGGGTGAGATTCTGTCTTTGGTTAACTGGTGAAAATCTTGAGTAACAGCCACAGAAGTGCATCGAGTTATGCTGGATTTACGCCACTAAGGAAAGCAGAATGTGACCCCTTATCAGTGCCTTTTTGCTTTGAGTATACAAATATTTTACGCATTTCAATGAGTGACAGAATGCAAAACTTGCAAATATTTATTTTTAGTATGGGGAAAAAGCAATTAGAGCTAAAAATGTTAAGAATGAAGAAATCACTTAACAGAAGCAATTATGTTGGGCACATAAACAGCTCTGCCTTCAGACATTTTATTCAAATGCTGCAGAGCACACTAGAAAATATCAATTGTTTAAAAAAAACCTCCAAATATTTTTTCACAACTGAAAGATCAATCATTATAAACAACATCTGGGGATCATTAATATCTTGCTCTACAGTTGAATTAACAAAATAAGAAAGAAATCTAACCAGAATCCAAAACATTTCCAGATTCACTTTCTCAAGCTAAAAGCTTGTGTTTGCAGAGGTGGGGCGGGAGGGAAGAGGAAATGTACATTTATCTATATTGTATATAGCACTATTATGCATTAATCACTACTTCCCCTCCAGCTATGTCCTGTTTTTGTTTTGAGAGACCTAAAATTTGAAATATTTAGTTAAGCCACCCTGCCCAAGACCTTGGAAAAAATTTGCATATTTTTCAGACTGTTGGAGATGCCACCGTAAAGCTCCATCTAAGGAGCTCCCAGTATCCATGTTAATAAAAAGTCTTCATACTCCTCCTATTGCAGTTCTAAATGTTTTAAACATTCCAGTCTTTGCAGAGGAGCTCTAACACCAATCCTACTCTAATACCACATTTGTATTAAAACAAAGAAGTTGGAAGCATCTATATGGAAACTTCAGGTTTTTCTGAATTTCACTGATATAAATTATCCTGCAGGTAGCCAAAACAGACAACAGCAATAATGCTGATACTTCAGATCAGCTGAAAAACTGTAAAAAACCACCCAGTCAGACCAAGTACCATTTCTGTACTGGAGCTAGTTTAAAAAGAAAAGCCAACTTTGACTTTTTGACTCACACAAATAAAATAAGTCACCAACAGGAAAACTGTATTTCATTTAGACTGAAAAAATTCTTCCGTCTTTTTTTTTTTTGTTTGTTTGTTTTAAAGACTGATTCCCTGCCAAGGTTTTATTTTGTTATGTTTCTCCCCCAAACAACTGATTTTATCTGCAAGTCACAAACTTCTGTAAACTAAGATGCATAATGAGAGCAAAGACCAAATTTCAGCAATACCAGGAGTAATGGTACCACTCTATACCCTGAAGTCACCAGCTTTCATGCCACAGAATTTTTCTGGCACATGACCCATCCCTAAAAAGTCCTTTCTCCTCCACAATGCTGCTCTTCCATGGCTTCCCTGGCCAATGACAAGAAGGAGGGTAAGTCTTTCTGAAAGTATTGGGTCAGAAACTCCAGCAGCTGGGAGGACTGGTAAGTCACCCCTCATTCCCAACCACTCCCTGCCAGCCCTGGAAGTGAGACAAACTAACTTCTTCATTGTTATACAGGGAGAGATGAGCAGCTGAAGGTTTTGAGGTTTGCATTTTAATGTAGATAACTTTTCCCCTAGCAAGCAACATATTGTTCAGTTTGGTTTGGGGGATGGGGAGGAGATAAGTGGGGCCTCCAATGCCCTTTTGCATGTTTTTTTTTCCAATGAGCAGTTTCCCTCTGCATTGCTCATGTTATGGCCAAATGAAGATGGTTAATTTTTCATAGAAAAAATTGTATTTATACCACAGTAGGTTGTAGTTCTCTCACTTCTTGGTATGAAATGTTTCATAAAAAATTGGGTTTAACATGCAAACCCAGAACCTTTTTTTGGGCATGAATATGTGTTTACACTACTCCAGGGACCAAACATATCGTTTAATGGCATATTGGACCCAGCATGCTGTAAAAATAATCCAGAATGATTTAAAATTTACCAAACAGATTCTGAAAATTGAGAAGAAATAAGGTATTCAGTTTTCTCTCACACTCCTGTTTACAGAAAAAGCAAGCCCATCCTCACAGAATGAAAGACAGCCTTTGGATTCTCCTTTAGCATACAGGATTTGTAACATTTATCTAGCAAAGCACCATGACAAATCCTTCTGTGTGAGATTTTCGTCTGGTGAAGCTGATGGAGCTGAAACTCACCATCACCCAGACCACAGCTGGATCACAGAAGGATCCTGGCTCGTTGATGTGCCCTGGAAGCCACTCCATGCCATGGAGCTGGCACAAACGTGGCAACTGAAGTCATCTTTTTGGACAAGCAAACACAGAGGATGTGTGCTGCTCTAGCAACAAGTGCACGCTGATTTACGCCCCGTGACTTTCAGATACACCTTCTGAACACTCACACGCAGTTTTGCCTCAGCTAGATCACTGTGGTCTATAATGAAAATTATTAGAAACCTAATTTTTCCATTCCTTCTCTCTTGCAGCACGTATGACCACACAGCAGATGCCAGTAAATGATACGCATTTACGAAAGTTATTCAGTAACAGCAACCCCAGAGGCTGATAAATGAAATAGATTTTGAAAAATGTCTGGAGTTGAAAAGAAATGAATTGTTCATCTTCATTGCTCATGTTAATTTCATCATCCACCTGGACTGCTTCACGCTGGTGAGGACCTCTAATTGCTCTTATTTCAGGAGAGGGATACGTGTGCAGTTTGACTGTGGTCATAGCCAGGATCTTGGGCTATCAGGATATTCAAGCATGGTTTATGTCTTCTGCTTTCTGAACAGAAGCAAGCTCTTGAGCCTATTTGCATTCTGGAGGGGACCTCTACAAAGCAGCTGGATTAACTAATCAGTAGTTATATCAACAAGAATGGGAGCAGGTTTCCCACTCATAGCACTCTTTCCTCTGTAAATGTAGAGCAAGTCCTCCTGTGGCAGGCTGCAAAGAAATCACACAAATGTTTGAGCCTTCCAGCTGCTGAGCCCATTCCTCAGCAGCCAGCTTCTCCAGCAGCTTCCTAGATGGGATGCTGGGGCACACTGAACCAAACCAGAGGAGAATCAGAAGAGGACCGTGCAAGAAAACTGGTCCTAAATATTCCTGTCCAAGCCACTTGGGCACAGCCATAGAGCAGTGAACACACAGGGCAGAGTGCTGGCAGCACCTGTGGCAGCCCAAGCTGGAGCTGGTGGGGAAGCTTAGCACAGCCTGAGCCTCACAGAGGCTCTATGGAAACAAAGAACATCCACAGGACTGCCCAAAGCCTTGCTGCATCCCTTCTGGCCATACCTGTGGGAGCTCACAGACAGCATCTACATATATCTTCTGCTTTAAAAGGCCCCACACCAAAACAACGTTATTTATTGTCAACAAAACTTAATTCTTCTTCCTCATTTCTTGCTTTATTTATTTGTCTTAAACCCTACAGGAGAGGGAAAAATAGGCAAGGACTATGAGAACAAGACAGAGCTCAACTCTTTTTTTTTTTTTTTTTTGTAGTAAATTTATAATGAAAGTAGAGAGAGTATTTCCAGGAAAAACATTTTGGTCTATTAAAACTGCCTAACAAGACAACAGCTTACAAAGGTGTTTCTGGTGTCTCATTTGTGACATGCTCTATCTGTTGCAAAATACTCCAACATACAAAAAATGTGTAAGACTAGCCTCAAAAGCAAGGCTTCTGAAGAAGCCTTGGCATCCAAATCAGAAAACAGTGCTCCAGTGCTTCCCACATAAAGACATCAGCAGAATGTATTTCCCAAATTTCTTATTTGCTTTAGAGTTAGGAGAATTTCAGGTAAAAATGGTGAAATACACACTCCTATCTTGTTCCTTCTGCACACTTATCTCATTTGCAAGGTAAGAGAGAGACAAAACCTTCAAACTACACGTGTCTGGATTTCCTTATAAACAAACACCTTTTCAGAATTTTAGTCACCATTTTTGTAATCTGGCATCCCCTCAGATTTGACTGATAAATACCAGTGCCTTAGAGTAATCTATCTATCTACTGTACCACCCTGCCTCTGTTTAGCCTTAGCAGTCATCACCTTCCACATGTGACATCAATCTACACGGTATCAATATAAACTGTTTGTATAATGAAGCGTTGTACATTTTATTGTCCTGCCAGCAAAGGATAAGTTAGTACTTTGCCTGTTGTCCTCAACAAAGGTAACATAACTGACACCATACATTTTGCAATACAGATATGAAACCACACACTGGCCAGTTTTTCCTTCTTAAAACAGCAGGGCTTGCAAGTTTTACATCATTATTTTCATAATAAATACTTTTTAACAGTGTTTTTTGGGGATTTTTTGTGGTTTGTTTTTTTTTTAATAGGGATTTTAAAAAAATCTGCTTCTTAAACCAAACTAATTTTTAAATACACATTATTAATTTCTATGGCTAAGATTTCTGTGGCTCTGGTTGATAATGAGATAATTGCCTCGCAAAGGTCAAGAGAATGGCATAGTTTGCTTTCAGAGGCTGAACAAAGCACTTGCTATGGTTCACTAAGCGTAGTTTCTGCATCATTCCACATCTCTTTGATTCATCTATTACTAATATTCCATGATACACTTGCATTATGGATCCAACTATTTCAACAAACCTGTAATCAAGGAATGACCCTGAATGAAATACTCCACAGAAAGCAGATGGTAGGCTCATCAAACGCCTTCAAGCCTAAAATAACCTTTCCCACATAAAAAAGGAGAGTCAATTACAATTGAACTTTATATTCTGAGCTTGAGCTCAGAGTAAATAAAAAGCAACATGATACTATCGTGTCATTGGACCAAACTTCCAGGGCATTTAATTCATTTTCTTCACCACCCCCTAAGAGCAACCAACACTTTTATTCATAGTTTATTCAGAGCCTGTAATGTTTTGTGTGAGTGAGAGCAGACGTGACAGTTTGGGCCTGATTCTGAAAAATCTTGACAGCACAGAACTAAAACTACTCCCAGCAGTCATGTGCTCCAGTGACACCACCACGTGAGGAAGGATCTCGTCTGCCTTTTGGGAATGGAGTGGCAGAGCAGCAGAAGAGCACTGCCTTACAAAATGCCCCAGTGCCACCAGATGAGTCACGGTATCTCTGCCGACACAACAATGCCTGAGCTGGGCACCAAGCTCAAAGCCAGTGTGCTCAAGTTCAGAAAAACACAGAGATGACTCTCTCATCAGAAACATTCCCTCTCACTCTCATTATTAAATGTTTAAGGACATCAGCAGAATCTTTTTCTCTAAGAGACCACAGGAGCTTCCTTGCAGAGATGTGGGGGTCTTGCAAGCAAAAATGTACTCACCACCATGCAGACTTTGCAAGCATTAGCCATAGAACTCATCCATCTGGTCATATGGGACACAAAACTTAATTCTGTACACTGCTAAAGAAACTACACTGGACCCATTACTGGGTGTCTACACAATATGCATTCTACCACGTATTCAAAGCACATCTTCTGTCCTTGGGATGATCTGACACCAAAAAAACCCTGTGTGAAATCACCTGGTTGCTATCAGGTGTCAAATCTTGCAGTCCTTTCCCCCAGCTGTAAGGGGCTGCATACTCCTTTAGAGCTGCAGAGTATTCTCTATGCCTCTTGATACCTCCCAGAAGTATCTCTGCACTCATAAAATCAAGCTCCTAGCAGTGGCAAAGCCCATGTTGAACAAGCCCACATTCCAAGATGAGCAGAAACACACCAGCTCCAGCTGACACTCGTACAGGGCCCTGGGAGCACGGCTGACAAGTGCTCTGCAACAGCAATGGGCTGTGCCAGGACTCTCCCCTATTTTGCATTTTTTAGCATATTGCACCAACAGCGACTTCCAAAATCTAACACACACTGTCAAGCTTCTGGAAGACAGGCTACAGACCAATGGTTAAGGTAGATGAACTTCAAACCCAGGCAGGGTATTGTTTCACTCAGGCCAAGTCACTGTGCTACACTCTGTAACATTATCTTTGATTGTGAACTCCAGTTTCAATACTGAGATCACCAGTGGCTAGAAGCCTTCAGTCTTAGAGAAGAAAGAGCATATTTGGTACTGAACATTTCAATCATAAATAGCATTGGTTCATGCTATCATTTCCCTTTGGAAATCAATGGACGCTTAAAAGAAGAAGAACATCTTTACCGGTGAGAAAAAGAAAATAGCTGTAATGGGACTTACCAAACTCATCACATATACTTTCATTTTCTATTAGGGTAGGATGATCAAATGTATCCCGACAATAGAAGATTTGGGGGTTCTTGCTTGTTACTGCAATGCCTCCAAGGGCTAGAACAAACTGGTCTGTAAGTATTGAAGAGGGCTTGTCCTGAATGCGCTTTAACATGGAACGGTACCGACAGTACTGTGGGTAGCTGAGAATTAAAAGGTTTGAATCTTCATCATCCTCACCTGGAAGAACAGAAAAAAATACTTTCAGTATACCAGAAAAATACAAAACAAGAGCTGTAATTCAAGTATTTCAGGAAAATTCATTCTTCTGAAGTAAGTTCATCTTTTCTCAAGACACAAATTTTATAGCACAGTGGGTCTGGAAAGAAAGGTTAAAACCCAGAAATTTAAAGAAAGTTTATTAAAATTGGTTCTTTTCTGCCTTTCTGTTCAGTTTTCCCATACTTACAAGGACTACCTGGATGAGCAAGAAAACACTGCTCTGCAGAAGTTGGCCTGAATCAAAGCGTTCTCCATACTTTGCCAATTTGGCTGCTTCAACAGAAGTATTATCTGTAGTTTTTACTCAGCTCCCCATATAGCTTTACTACACTCATGTTTACATCAGCTAACATCTTTTAAAAATAATAATATACAAGCCTCAGAGCATACAGCTATTAGCTCTCCTTTGAAGTACCTGATACTGGCAACTACCAAGGACCTCTGGGCCAGGGAGGTGGGCTGATCCGACCTGGTCATTGTTGCTAAACCCCAAGAGTGGAATCAACTTTCTTCGTGTTAACTGCAAATGCAGCAGGACTCAATATAACTCCTACAGAGCACAACAAGCAAATGAATTTTGAAACGCCTTGTGCTGCTGGGTTCAAAATATAAAGCAATCTAGCCCTTAGAGCTTTCCATTCCTCCATGGTTTAGGCAATACCACATATGAAGGTGGCAGATTTTGAAATATCACAATCAAGTGTCATCATATAACCAGAAGGAAACCTAAGAGGGAAAAAAACCCCTCAACTAGGGATACAAACATGAGAAATTACTCATTTGCAGGTATGCAGCCAGTACTCGACATCACTTCTTTTTAAACCCATTTATCTCCTCAGGTACATAACTGAACATGGCTTTCCAGGCATGCCAGTGAAGACAAAGCAACAGCATTCACTTCATGTTTTCTGTTGTACTCTGATTACTGAATAGCTCAGCTATTTCTTCTGCCAGAGACAAAAGGTCTACTATTTAATCCCATTACCAATACTGAAATCATCATTCTTACTCCTAAAGTAAAATATCACTTCAGACATTGAAAGAAAATTCAGATCAGTTCTTCCCAACTAAATATGATGGCACAACTCATCTAGATTCAAGTGAGGCAATGAAAATGTTGACACATAAAAGGCTAAATTTTAAGAAGTCTCGGGAAGCAGACATACCACCTAGAATGGCACCACTGCAGATGAATGCAATGCTGTAAAAAAAAAAATCAACACGACAAACGGACTTGTGAAGCACTGTCTTTACTAGCACAGCTCCTGACAGTCATCACTTTAAAAAACGCAGAAATCTCACCACTATCCTGACATAGGTGAGGAGATAAAACTATTTGTGTTAAAAAAAAAAAAAAAAAAGAAAAAAACCATAGTAAGAGTAATACATTTTGGTAAACAGCACAGACATTTTTTTCTAAGAAAATAAAATTGATGGCCCTAAAACCTCTTTTGGCCAATAAGGATATGGTCACGCTTCTCTTTGTTTCAACAAGTATCCCATAAGCCTACACAACAGCACGATTGAGCCAATTGCTCCTGGGAATAAAGCTCTCTCTTCTTTATTAGGAAACTCTAAAAACCAGATCAGGAAAACTGTTCTAGGAATTAACAAGCACATGAGCCGTCCTTTAACTCCTTCGAGAGTTTCACATACGCCTGCTTGATGGTTATTACTACTTTATACCTTTGTGTAGATAGCGGTGAGCTGAATCTGTCGATCTGACAGCACTTTTCTTATGCCAGGATGTGGTCAGCTTTTTAAACAGGGTGTATATAAATGTATGTCCCACGTGCCTTTGTAGTAAACCATTAGTTTCTAGACAAATGTGCTGCAAGTCCCTGCGCAGAATTACACAAACTTTGTACCCCTGACAACTGACGACTTGACTCAAACCCCCTGGCATAAATTAAAACAAGTAATTTTTACAGGATCACTTTCATACATGCTTGTGCAATTCCAATGAGTACTTTGTGATGCATTTGTTTCCTTTCCTTTTTTACTCCAGGTTCAATAGAAACATCTAAGAATGAACAAAGGGTGAATAAACTGAAAATTTGCTTAGTGAAAGACAAACACAGTGTTCCTGGAACAAAGATTTTTTCCTCAACCACGCCCACATGAGAAAAGAGAAATCAAAGCAGACCAATCCCTAATAAAATGCAAGCCTGAAAAAGAACTATTACTTGCTTTTATCAAAATCTCACGTGTGCCGTTTAATGGTGGACTTAATGAATATTGCAAGCATTTTTCAAAAATACAATCAGGAAGAGTTTACTCTTAGGAGGAGCAAAGCTCAAAATGTGGATCACATCCCATTAAAATTAAGAAAAACAACATGACTTCTAAAAACATACAACTGAAATATTAGGAAAACAAGATGCCGTATTTCAGAGTTTCATTTTAGATTCAACAGACAGAACACGGTAAAAAATAATACCTACAGTATTCTGCTCATGAGGAGGCTCAACTGAAATTACTCTAATCCCATGCTTACATCATAATTGTGTGGTTTAATAACCCCCTCCAACATCAACTTTTCATTTATTTTTATATTTCAGGGCTGAAAACAGAGAAATTGTAATTAGGAAACAAGGTTCCACCCCTGCCTTCCAAGCACTGCCTATATCTGCAGAGATATAATCCAACAGTTCCCTTTGTAAGGGGTAAAGAGAGCTGGGATTTGGCACAGCCTGGCATTTATGTTGGATTACATGTTCTTCAAGTTGTCTTTGTAAGTAAGAGATGCATGAAATGCCAAACACAATGAATCTATGCAAGAACTGACTTTTCAAATCAGCACAACCATTTTTAATATGTAAGGCAAGACAATTAAATGCCCCAAAAGAAAAAAAAAAAAAAAAAGCCTGTCAAAAGGACGAATTCCTAACAAATCCATCTAGAGCCAGAACCATTTACAGAGAGAGCAGAGAAAAAAACCCTGTAACATGCTTTTTGTTTGCTTGTTTCAGAAACATCAGCCTATAATGTTATTGCTAACTGCCATAATCTACCCTCAACATCAGTAAGCATTATTTCTCTTTAAAAAGACCTTCACACCAGGATTTTATAGAGCTTGATGGAAAAACTATGCATGTTCCTTCCTGTACCTAATTACCTCAACTGCAAAAGCTGCCAAGTATTTTGCCCTTTAGTTCTTTTAATCGTATTAGTGCAAATGCATTTGGATGCCAACAGAAACAAACATTTTAAGATTTTTGCTTAAAAGATTCCAAATATGTATGAGGCTGGTGCTATGAAAGCACACTCCACTTCTTCCCAGAAAGCACACAGTTATTCTTGCAGAAGAAATATGAATTTGTGCTTCTTGTAAGACTAAATGTCTAGTTTCGACCCAATTTAAGTAAAATAATGTCAATATGAACTGCTCTCACAATGATTTATGCTACCTTCTGTTACTTTATTTCATTAGACATTCCTTTCTCTAAGCTTTATACTTTTTGCCGTCCTCCTAGCAACCACATAAAGGCTGAGCACCAACTTTACGCGCCTGGCACCCTTCCAGGCTCGACTGTTATTGATAATTATATTGAAGTTTCAATTTAATTGCTACTCTGTTGTGACACAGAATATTTTTTGTAATTAGGCTTTTCACATTTTCTGTCCATTCATTTTTTTTTGTATTACTGAAAATGACTTTTTAGGCCCAAACCCCCTCCCCCCCCAAAAACACGAGCAGAACAATGATAGAGATAAGGGTCTGTACATCTGTTACTGTCATTAACAACTCAGTAATGTGAAGGGAAGAAAAAAAAATAAAGGGAAAAAAAAGGTGAATATAATTTCTCAGAAGGTAAATTTCTTTTCAGTTTAAATGCTCTTTCTCTTCTTACAGTTACTCAATGATTTCCTGTTCTAATTACAAGACATTATACAGAAAGTAATTTTTAAAAAGGAAATGTACCAGCACAGGAGGCTAAACAGAAACACTTGCTTGGTATGGTTTGAAATTGCAAACTTTTACATCTCTTATCAATTCTCTGCTGTACCTTTGTGCAATATATTATACCACACATCTACCATTTCTTCTAAGGCAGTTAACACAAATGTATACATCAAAGGGGAAACACACTTGCAGTTAAACTGCAGGCAAAGGAAAAAAAAAGGAAAAAAAAATCAATTTTTTCATCCTCCATGTAGCTGGTAAGTTGGAGGCAAGCCAAGCCTCGGAGTGGAAAATATTAAAAAGTACCAAAAAAAAAAAGCAAAAAAAAAAAAGCAGCAGGCTTGATTAAAAAGCAAAAGAAGAGATATTCAGTTCTAGATCTAAATGAATAAGCCACAAACTATTTCATAAAAACATACTGTGACGTAAATTACACATCAGTATTGCACTGTTGTGGTTATTTTGAGAAATGGCTTGTACTGTAAGTCAGCTGGTAAAACCCCACCCTTAATGATTTTGTAATTCTCCGTACAGCAATCAACTGGAGCAGTCATGAAATTGCCAAGAAGGAAAACAGACAGAGCTGTAGAGAGTTTGTAATAAAAAGATAATGTACTTTTAACATAACAGAAGTAGAAGATTGGTTTTATTAACTAAAAAAACTACTTAAAAGGTCCCAGGCTTGCCATTTGTTTTGATAAATGTTGACACAGATCTTCGTAAGATAAGCAATGAAGTATCAGGGGAGCCAGATAAAATGGGACAATGCTTTGGTGTGTGGGCAGCAAATTGAGCAAGGGAGCTATCTGGAATACAGAGAGAAAATGAAGGAAGTTGCAGGGTTCTGTCCGTCAGGCTCCTCTCCCACATGGTGCCCTCACTCCTCTGCCTTCTTTCATAACCCTCTGTTACTAAGGGGGTCTCCCAGAGGATTCACATACCATAATTAGTTTATCATTGCTTGTATGCATGGCTTTGACCATTATCATCAATATGCAGGCGATACAGAGGTAATGGAGGATGCATCTGGATGTCTGGAGGGACTGGTGGGACTCTGACCCCTGTGATGGGAGTGCTCCTGACTATTGCAGGGCAGTGTGTTCACTAACCTCCCAAGACCCTCCAGCTGTGTTAAGATCTAGTTCTCCTTCTCTTGTTCTACTCTTCTGTCAATGACTTTCTGCAGTATAGGCATGAGAACACAGGTGTAGATGAAGCAAAGATGTGTAGCTCACCCTTCAAAACCAGTATCTGCAGGTCAGACAGGCTCTACAAGCTCAGAGCTGCCTGTTCTAATAAAAACCCAAAGAAAGAGAGCACAGTTTTCAGCAGATGGAAATGAACTTACCATACAACTACCTAAAAACCCTTAATCTCTCAGAAGGTCCAAAAGCAACAGAAACAGCGGAACTATGAAAGAATAACTACAAAGAAGAATAAGAAACTGGGTCTTTATGACCTCAACATCTTTAAGAGGAGTCTTTAGGAGGGGTGATGCAACGAGAACACCTTCCCATATCATAGTCCAGCTATAACCTGCCAAACACCTCCAAACTTCCAAGATAACAGCAGGTGGCCAAGCAGCAGTGACAGCCATCACCTATACCTCTGGGGACTCCTGTGTGGGAAAGCACAGCTCTCCCAGAGAAATAACCTTCATGGGAGGATTATGCCTGGCTCCTGCCTGACCACTTCTCACACTGAATTCTTTGCACAGACACAAAGCTAAGGATTATGCCTGGCTCCTGCCTGACCACTTCTCACACTGAATTCTTTGCACAGACACAAAGCTAAGGATTATGCCTGGCTCCTGCCTGACCACTTCTCACACTGAATTCTTTGCACAGACACAAGGCTAAGAACCACAGCAGGAATCTATGCCCCACAGCAGGAATCTGCTGTGAGCTAGGAGCAACAGCTGAGGAGTTCAGGTAGCTGCATCATCATCACAAGGCATGCTCTAGCACAGCAATCCACCCTCTCTCCAGTGGTTAGGAAAGACTTCTCAAACACAGAGCTTCCAATCCACTTTGCCTTTTCATTCCCATGGTCTTTATTCACACTAGTAAAGACACTTGGTGTGCCTCAGCTGGCTAATTAATCACAAGACCTAAAAATATTAATCTAAGAATTGTATTTCTCTCACAGATAAACGCAAATACACTAATGATTTAGCCACATGAGATGGAACAGGAAATCTGTGGTTTTGGTTTTAAATAAATTTGGGTAAATTATTGACACAACGGGGATACCTCTTTGTCGGCAGGACCCATGCTACTCATCCTTGCTTTGAGAACCCCCCTCTATTTGAATGCTAATGCAATCAAGAACAAAGGCAATGTGTTGCAGGATACGAACACAGTGATTACATTTATGTTTACCAGATAATGATGGTGTTAACAAGTTGCCTGTAATTCTGACATGGACGTTTGCCTGCCTGATTCTGCTTTTAAATTGATCAAAAGGCAAAAGTCATTTCTGCCAATAGTGAGAATAAAACGTACAGCCTTTCTGCATGTGTCAGATATTTTTCCCCTTTTAAGGAGGAGACAGAGCTAATTCTCAGAATTTCATGCTACTTCCCCAGCCCTCTTTTCTGTCACAGTGCCAGCAGAGCATCAGCCTTTCAAAGAATTCCTAAGCTTAGTTTAACATTTGAAAGAAAGAGAATACTTACAAATCTACTGGAGATTGAAACTACTGTTCAACTGAACAGTAATACAGTCATTAAAAAAAAAAAGACAAAAAGACAGCATCATCTAATACTTACTTGAAGCACATGGTTGAAAAACATTTTACACTCGGTTATTTGGATCAGAGCTGTTCTACTCCTACCTAATGGGGACAAACCCAAGTATGTTGATGGATGACTGACAGTATGTCCATATAATCAAATACTCTATATTATTTATCTCGCTAAATCACTCGAAATTTAAATCCTAAATCCAATTTCTGAAGAAGAAATTTAATATGAAAAAGTTTCTAACCAGGTATTCCACATCCTTTTTCAGACTCTAATCCTATATTCAGCTCCTCATAACTGCAGCTCCAACCTTGCACTCCCAGGATCCTCCTGCACCTCAGGAAGTGCCTCATAAACCTTATGAGGTGTTTCTAGACTCAAAGGAAGAGTGACTGACACTCGTCATTTCCAGCTTTTATATAACCCTTCCATCTACAGGCCTCAAACTGCTTTATGGAGATGAGTAAAAATTATTATCCCCATTACACAGAGAGAGAAACTGAGACAGAGAGAGCTTAAAGGATTTATTCTACAGCATCAAGCAATTTAAAGTGCAAGGGAGAGAGCAAAGAGGCCAGGCAGAAATTCTTGTTGGGAAATTTCTGGCTAAGTGAGAGATCCCTATGTTTCCTCAAAAGGGAAACGACTGTCTCTGGTCACCCCAGCCTGCCTGCCTCCACCAGAGATGGCCCAGGTGCTGTGCTGAGGCTTCTCTCTTACCACAGCCATCTTCCCTGTCCCGCACAATTCCACTCACTCCTTCATTCTATTCAGCTGCTGCCCAGCTGGGATTATCTTCCCCTTATCACGAAGGGTCTGCAGAGCAGTGGCTCACCCTCCCGCCAAAGGCAGGTGACTGCCGTGACAGCAGCTGGAGGAAGCCCAGAAAGCAGCCAACAATCGGACGTGGCTGCAAAATCGCCTCCCTGCCTCCCAAAATTTCCTTCTCTCCTTACTCCTCAGGTCACAAGCATGGGCCAGCCCGCATTCAAACAGCCATGGATGGCTACAGAAAACTGCTCTGATATAAAAGGTTTTTAAACTGCCCTATTAGCTTTCTAAAGCAGATGGAGATGGGGGGAAGGGGGAGATTGATTGTAGAAGGGAGCACATGCTGCCTGTCCTCTTGAATGTTCTGGGTCATGCAGACCATTCAGGTTGAATGTGCATCAGCTTTAAAACAAGTATTTATCCTGGTTGTCGTGGTTACTGATAAGCAGCTTCAATTCTGCTGATAACAAAAAGAAGAAAGAATTAAAAAGGGGAGGGGAGCTGAAAACATAATTTGGTAATATGACGAAGCCAACAAGAGGAATTAAATCACATTAAACAAGCCAATTGTACTGTAAATGGCTCTACCTCTGTATTTGCTTTTAAATCATCTAAGGCTCTAACATGGCAGCTGCTTCAGTTTTAACAAACAAACAGTAAAAATCCCTTTTAATAACGAAAGAAAATAATGATATACTTTGCTTTAGCTGAATTCAAACATAATTTAATTTTTTCTGAGGTGAGATTTGCACAGGGAACAATCAGATAATAAGCGTTATCATTCTCACAGACAAAACTGAACCAGCACTTTGCAATTCAAAGTGCTATTTAATGCACTGTTTTCAGCAATCTCTGAACACCATCCAACATACCACCGAACTACTCTTCAGTACTTACACATAAAGCCTGATCCTGCAAATACTTGAGCATGGGGGTTTATGTTATGAACACAAGTACTACACCTGAGGCTGAAGTCATACATTCCCTACAGCACCTTTGTGAGGGGGGGTCACATCCTCACATCCACTAACTTTCCCTACAACACCTTCTCATCCTCTGTATTATTATTACTATTTCTATGACCATGTGTCTCGGTACCCCTTTCTGACGTGTAGCACTGTGGAGAGAAAATACTGGAGAATGAAAAACTCTACTTTGGTGGACAAACATGCAGCTAGAGCCTCTGGCAAGAGAGGGGCACACATTTTTATAGCAGTGACAATTAACCATTGGAACAATGAGCTCAAAGATGTAACAGATACCCCAACCTAGTGCTCAGGACTGAACCATTTCTTCCTCAAGATATTCTTTGGATTGATGAATTTTAATCTCATGCTCTGTTATTTGTCTCCTGTGCTGAAGAGGCCCATGACAAATCTATACTTGTGTGGCATGAAAAACTGAAAAGAAGTGGAAGGTCGCTGAGAGTTAAACTGAGTTCCTGGGTTTAATATCAGACTAACCAGGTCTTCTGTCATCTCCTCTCTCTTTCACCTCTGCACACCGTTCAAACATAAATGACAGACAAGGAAACGCAGCCCTACTTATAAGGGACTGATTCATCACCTCTTCTTTGCGGCAGAATCAACCGCCTTCATTTTCCACTGCACCCAGAAGTATGAGTCAAAAGCCTTATTTTGGTGTCTCACACGGGGCCCTTTCATTATCATTCTGAAAATTCGGAGGAACTGCGCCCTCCTCGAAATAGCAGCGGCAGAAGCTGCCGGTCCCAGAGCTGCGACACGAGGGGTGGAGGGTGGAAATGGCCCAGTGATTTAAACAGTCAAGCCCTGCTTTTGACGTTTATGCCCTCTTTGAAACCCTTAATGAAGTAACAACCCCGTTAATTCTTGCAGGGTATTTAATACACATAAAAACTGCATTATCTACTATTTACAATTTACTACACACAAGCAGTATCTGGCTCTGTATAAAAATAACAAGCTCACTGTAACCCTCCCCTCCCTAACCATACTGCTGATTTCTTTGACACATGGAGAAGTGAGAATAATTACATTTTACTGAGTGCGTCTCATTACACTGATTTAAGTAAGATTTCCAAAGCTGTAAAAATATGCTTTTCAATTTCATTTGTTTCTAGCATTTCACTATGAAGACAGTTAGTAAAGCCTTCAAAAATCATCATCAATATAGACAAAAATTGTACCCTGCTCATGTGGACATTTGACAGAGGGATAATAGGGTCTAGAAACACCACAGTCAGATGTTGCTTTTCTGTTTAATGTTTCCTTCTGTGCCAAACATAATATAACAGACAAGTGTTAAGAGAGACATGCAGGGGGGAGTCTGAATAGAGAGCTTTAAAAGAGGTCCTTAATAGAGAAGCTGTATGCTTAGTCTTCAACAATATTCAATAGCAATTTATTTGCAGCCATTTTCTCATGTAACCTTTCACACGGGAGCAGATAAGATAGAGCACAACACAATTTGTCAACTGCCAGATATGAACAAAAGAAACCATTTTTAATAAGCTTCAGTGGCCCCTTGTATTTGTTTTGCAACATGTTAATAACTTTTTTGGAAGCCAATCAAAGACAAGAAGAGAAAAAGAAGTCAAGCTGGGAAACAAAAACCACAGTTTAAGAATTTTACAGATAAACTCGTGTTATCATCTGCAGTGCAATAATGCTTAAACCCATGAGTGGCACAAAACTGGAATTAGAAACACGATGCCATTTCTTTTTTATAAAAAGAGCAACTACAAAAATACTAGTGTCATGTATACTTTTCCAAGAATTTGCTGTCCTCTATCTCATCCCAATGGAGCACATACCTGCTCCCCAAAAGAGCCATACTCAGGTTCCCCTCCTTCCCAGTGAAGAGATCAAACTCAACATGAAGACTATGAGGAAAGGCCAGATGGGAGCTGCCAAATTCCAGGCCACTGACCCAACTGCCCTGTACCATGCTTCTCCAGCTACTTGGAAACCCTCACCTCCTAACTGAACTTATGCTGCAGCAAATAACCCCCAAACTGCTGCTCTGAAAAACAACATGTAGCCTTTTAACGTAGCCTTAAAAGCTGTTACAGGCATATGAGTAAGTCTGTGGTTGCTCATTTAATCCTATTCTGCATCACAACAAAGTAGACTGGAGCTGAAAAGGAGTAATAGGAAGAAGGTCTGAAAGAAAAGGGAGCTAACTTACACCCCTGTCTAGGATACAAGGACCAAAAACTGAGTGATATGCAGTATAAGACGAACAAAGCAACTGTGCTGAAATTCAGCAATGCCAGGGCCTTCCTGTGTGACCAAGGTCGTATCATTAGGTATTCCTGGGGCAAAGTCTCATGTCTATGGAAAAAGAATTAGTTGCAGGCATGTGAGAGCTTGTGGGACAATTGCTCCTGATCCCCTCCCCTTCCTGCAGCCACAAGAGAAGAGGCAGAGAACCTCCTCAAAATGGTATCTACCGATACCTGTGCAAAAATGTGCCTGAAGGACTGAGGTTCAACAATGGGTCCAAAATGCTCATATGAGCCCTCAGTCCTATTTTCAAGGTAAGGACCTGCTGGTACTGAAGAAAAATCAGAAAGCACCAAAATCCCAGCAACATACACTGAAAAAGCTGATGAAGTGTTAAGCAATTTCATTAACGTTATTAAAATAGAGAAAATTCCCTTGGAAAATTTCACACAAGCTTTCCCGTCTCATTGCAAATTACTCATGGCCTGAGAGACGTGTGAGGAGCAAATGGAGAGAAATAAAGCTTCTCTCCAGGTAATTTGGACCGAGTCCTAGTCTCACTGGTAGAAAGACCAGGCATGTGGGCTTCAGTGAGAACAGGGCTGGGTCCTTTGAACTAGATTATTATGGCATCTCTAAGAGAGGTACAAAAGTATATGGTGAGAGAAGATGCATCAGAGAACAAAAGAAGCTGCTGGTCAGATGACAACCCTCCTTGTTATGATGATGAAAAGACTCCCAGACTTCAGCAGACACACACCTGCAGAGTTTAGGATCCTATACCCAAAATTAGATTTTGCCTTCTAAGGACTTTGCAAAGGAGTCTGTTATCCAGTGAAGGGAAAGAATGTAAGTATTTGCTCTTCAAGAAAGAGGAATGGCTTTTTAAATAAGAAAGGGCTCCCTGTGATGGGAACATACCAACCCAGCCCCACGCTTCTCCTGAGAACTAATACAGGATTTCTCTTCCTCTTCTGCAAGACCAGGAAACCATCCCTGGAAAAGAGGAGAAGCTGTGCTACCTGAATTATCAGGAAAGGCCTCAGGTGGAGGGAGGGTGAGAAAGGATTTCAGGACAAGTTACGCCTGTGAGCTGAGGAGAAAAGCAAGTATCCTCCCACTCTTTTCTCTAGGCAAACTCTCTTTCCAAGTTTCCAGTGTGAGCGTTAAGTCTCCAGTGAACCTGCCTAGGAAGGGCTCGGCAGAACCCTGCCAAACTTCCAGAAACACCAGGCAGCTTGTGCTCTGCTCCCCATGGGCTGTGGTCCCACACCCAGCAGAAAGGAAGGCTCCTAAGAAAGAAACAATCCTAACACACTATCTGCTAGTCTGGAACCGGCTCTAATAATAGATAGCATGTCTATTTCAAAGCACTTAATGAACGCTAATTAGTCCTCAGGGTATTCCTACGAGGCAGGTAGACAGATAAGTATTATTTCCCCTGTTTTACATATGAAATAACCTCATCAGAGATGTTCTGACTTGCTTAAGGCCACCGAATGAGTCACTGAGCTCAGCACTCAGCAGGTCTTGGCTCCCAGACCTGTGCTCAGACCTCTCAGCCATACCTCTTTCACAAGTGCAAATCTTCATTTCAAACGTGCAAGGAGAAAGGAAAGAAGATCAAGGAGGGGTAATAACACTGGGAAAGAATTTTGTCTGGGAAAGGGCCTTCCAGAAGAACAACAAAACAGAGTTACGTATCTACTGAATGCTAGATACCAAATCTAGAACAAGGAAAGAGTTAAAAAACACATTGATACAAAATTGTACGAGTTTTTATTATATATTCTATTCAAGCAGCTAGAGCTATTTGCTGTGGTTCATAACCACCACTAACGTCAGTTTATTAGCTCCACATTCCTAATTTCTCAAATGGTCAAAGCCCACAGTCCTGGCTGCACACAGTCTAGATGCTTAGCACATACAGGTAAGTTAGGTGCCCACACCCACAAAGTTACACTGAGGTGTTGTTCCACACTGCAAACCTTTGTGACTTCAGACATCCTGGGTAGGCAGGAGCATTATCAATGGAACATAACAATCACAAAACAGGGTTTTGTGTCTCTTTGGGAAAGAGCAGCAAACGGTTCAGCCACCATTTGGAAACAGCCAGAGCTCACAAGACACCAGATACTACATGGCATTACATTCTTCCATCACCAGGATGCTGCATCACCCATTACTGAACTGCCCTTGACCAGCACAGACAGAGCTGGGAAGATGATGGCCTAAACTTTTAACACTACGAATCTAGCAAAAATTTTCCACATTCCTGAATGTGCCTTTCAATGACTACTTCCCTTTCAGCCCACAGCCCCATATCCCATGGACACACAATTACGTGAAGCAGGGTCCTTGAAAGAGGGAATGCAGTCAGCAGTCCCTGAGAATACTCACCAGTTGTTTGTACTAAAAATCATTTTGCTTCTATGAGATTACAGGACCAATCTCCAGCCTAGGCAAAACATTACTTCTTTTTCAGAAGGAAAAAAAAAATTATTTATACAGTGCATTACCAATCTCAAATCGTGATGTTTAAACACAAGTTTGATGAACTATATGCAGCATAATACAGCTGTTTTGCATTTTGATTCCTTTATTTATAGACCACAGCAAATTAATAACTCAAAAATGTTGTTCCAGGCAAAGTAATGGACACACAATAAAACTATTCATTTCCTCAAAGGTCACTCCAGGAGAAACATACATTGTTTCGAAGCCTACCAACAATGCTATTGTTCCAAAGAAAAGTGAAAATATATAATGAGCAGTTAGTGCATATATTTGCAGTGGAGACCCTGGGCTAATTTAAAGTGCAATCTTAAGGCAATCAATCATACTCTAAAATTACTTCATTTTCCAAACTGTTTACACTTTTTAAGTTACAAATCCACTTTCTGCTATTTCAACTCACGATTTACAGCTACAGATTTAGCCTGCCTTGGCTTGCTGCCAAACTCTAGTCATGAGGGAGCTAATGATCTGAACAGATCAGTGTTTTATAATGGAGAAAAGCGCATGTAAATTTCCAGCATGTCTGCAAGTAATCAAGGCATGCTGACTATAAATGAGGCGGCCTCACATTTATTTTAGGAGAAATATCTTAAAGCCCCACTTTTTATCCAGGCCAACAACGGAAAAAAAAAAAGAAAAAGAAAAAAAAAAAAGAATCCTTTAAAAAGGTACTCCAAGATTATTCCAAATGATTCTAAATGAAACTGCCAGGCAAACAATATGTTAAAGAATAGTACAATAGCTTATTTCCTTTAGTGTTTCTATCTCTAACCAGATCATATCCTTATCATGGCAAGCTGGAACATTAAACTCTCTAGTTCATGGAATCAAAACACAAGAGTGCTTCATATTACATTATAGAAAAATGAGCCATTCCCTACAAACAAGGTCAGATTTCTGGAATGCCAAAGGTCTACATTTAAACAGAGATGGGAGGAGGGGAGGTTTTGCCCACTCCACTTGCTAAAAAACAGTGGGAAACCAGACTAGCAATTCAAATTTGTTTTAATAGTTAAAACGGTAGAAGGAGAGCAAGAAGTCTCTTCAGAATTGATACTTAAATTACATATGATCTTTATTGTTTCATTACAGTGGCACAGCCAAATAATGACTTTGAGTTACTGTACAAATAATGCTGGATCCTCATTTTCTAGCGGAAATAATTACTCTATTCTATCATTTTCTCCTTATCATCAACCTACACCCCCTTCCTGTGCAGGCAATGGGTTGTGGTATGTTTGGGGCTAGACCAAAAAAAGTTTCAGATTTTCCCCTGTTTTTAAAGGCCATACCAAGGAGGCATATTTTGACTCAAAAGTGGCTTTAAGAATGGAGCTATAAATATTTTTGTGTTGTACTTCATGAAATTCAATCCATCATGATGGATATTTCTGTTGTAACATTATTACATGCCTAAATTCAATTGTATAATTGGATAGGGCCAGAAACAGTAAGCTGGCATTGCTTTGTTTCAGCATACTACACATTTAAAATACCTGTAATCATAAATCAACATAATTATTTGAAGTTCTGTCACGAAGCAGAACAGGGAAAGAAAAGCTAAAATAAACTAGCTGCTAAAGAATTTCATTTTACTTTCTCGAGACTGAAATTTTTTATCAGCTTTGAGTCTTACCACCACTACAACTGGGAAAGTGTTTTCTCCTTTCCAGTTGCCTTGAAAGGCACCTCCTCCACAAAGACACAGCTTTCTTACAGCTTTCCAACACAACTGGCAGAGCTCCACTGAGGAATCCCGCAATCCCACAGTACGAAGGATGCGCCTGCACTGCAGCCATTGGGACCAGGGTAACAGGGAGCCAGGCTGAGAGAGACAAAGCAACCCGAGCTCTCCACAGCCAGCCAAAGGCCTGGTGGGACAGGGGCCATCACTGCTAGGGCAGTCTGTCCTGCTAGAAGCTCTAGGCAGAGACAGCTGAAGTCCCTCCTTGCAGTGGAAGGAAAGCAAACTGAGCATTTTTTGTCCCACCATGTTATTTTGCTACTTATCTACACAAAATAGTTTACTAACTCCTCCCCAGCCTCTCTGCATTTCTCACCTCACCACTGTCAGAATCAAAACTAACCGACCCTTTCTTCTCTTTTTCTACCTCTAGCACACATAAACAAGAGCTGGGGAGCAGCTTTGATGGACGGCTCCTGGATGTGAAGAGAGTTTGTTTCTTGTTGGTTTATTTTTAATTATTGCTAAGCAACTGCCATTGGGCGCTGGGCCTTGGGAGATCACTGCCCAGCTAAGGCAGAAGACCAAGCAGATGTGAGCACACATGTAGGAACACACTAGGAGATGCTTTGGGAGGGACTGCATTGTGTTACTGGGAGAGGCAGAAGCACCGATGGCAGCTGAAGAGTTTCCTCCCTCCCCTCACCAATCATTTTCCCAGTCTCATCTCCACCTACCTTCCAGCCATGCAGAGCTTCGTGCTTACTGGAGGCACTGGGCTACAGCATGACTGAAGCTAATATTAAAACAAGGATTCCTCTTACAGCTTCCCTGAAAAAAAACATTGCATTCACAGGGACGGAGGTCTCCCAACAATCTCCTTGTTCTGTTTTTCTCGGTGCTATTACAGATTTTTAAAAACTCTTTTTCTTCTTCCTTTCTTTTTTGATCTTTGTAGGTCTCAAGCTATGTATTTTATTACTTCTGATACCTATGTGAAGAATGTTAAGCCTTTCAAAAATACACTCTTTTGGCCAAGTGCTTTATGGGTACTGGGGCTCAGCAGCATACACAGCTGCATGTACACACACAAAGAGATATGTGCACTTTCACATATGAGAGATGACTGTGTAGTCATCAGCATATGTCTGTGTAATCACCTTCTGTTTGTGTATACATAAAGAATAATTTATACAATTACTGTAACATGATTAAAAACCTTTCTCAAATTCTCAACTTTTACTCTTGCACACTGTGACATCAAATTGGAGAAGTAGCTGCGAACAGGTAAGACCTGGATTTCCTTAGTCAAAGAATACAGGAAAGAAAAATATCCTTCCCTTTCAGTATATCTGAAAGAAGCAAAAAAGGGCGAACAAACAGATCTGGGGGGAAAAAGCAAGTCAACTCCAGCTCAGCAAAAATTTCTAAGATAAAAAAACAACCTAAATAAAAAGAGGAGATATAAATAGGTGACATGAACAATTCCTGAGAACAAAAAAGCATTTGATATCATCTAAGTTGGTGTCACAAGGTGGTTATTAACTGACATAAACATGTATTTTCAGTCCCACTGAGTCACCCAGAAAAGCTGGCTCTCAAATAATGAGGCTGATGGAGCCTGACATCCAGTTCTACTTTTCTTTACTCCAACTTGGAACTGTTGCACAATTACGATACAGTACGTCAGGATCCGATAAACAGAACTGAAAAAGGGAAAGAAAACAATTTTTTCCCCTACAAGTCAGGTTCAGTGGTTTTGCCTATTAAAGTAACCAAATATGTTTCTCTCTGAAATCAAAGCCAAAAGGCAGCATGCCAGACACAGTTAACAGATAAATCAATGTTCCTAAGGCGGGCTTTTTTGTTTTGGGGGGTTTCTGCCTGACAACAATCTTGTGGTGAGCAAACAGAACACCCACCACACATCTTGTCAATCTACTCACATGAAACAGGGAAGGAAATGCAAATACTTTTGAAGATCTAGGCACTGTTTGGAAAAACTTCATGTTCTAACCTCCCTGTCAAAGGTCATGGTTCTCATAACCATGAAGTCTGTAGCTATTGTAAAGCCCACCTCATATAATGTGTAATTGCAGCTAATTCATCACTAAGGTCATTGCATACTATCTGGGAGTTTGTAAACAAGAATGAATCACAGATTTCATTGCTGTGTCCCTTTCAAACTGGAAGACCTAACAGTGTCCTGCTCCAACATACGAAATAGTATCGCTTCTATAAACCTACCCAGGTCACCTTGCCAGCAGTTTCCATTTAATTAAACTGACAGCAAAACAGGGCCTTTGCTAATGTGATCCAGACCAGCTTCCCTTCAATGTAAATTCTCAGGCATAAAATTATACCTGAAACAGATACAATAATCTGTCTACATCTTAGTCATGAGTTTAATCTATACTAAAATAACATTTTCTTTGTCCATATTGAAGTCTGTTTTAGAATTCAGTGATCTTTTCTTCTTTTCACAGTTGAAGTTCAGGGAATTATTCAACTTCCATTCACCTTACAGTGAATTCTGAATTTTCTTCTCGTCTGAAATTTACACATTCATTGTTGGTTTCTAGGTCATGGGTAGCAAAATGATCTCACAGGTGAGAAACCAGATTCAGGACCTACTTCGAACTTTTACTTTCTGGAAATGAAATAGACTGGTAGCACTATAAAAGTAGTTCACAGCCACTTAAAGCAGTCTGAGTTGCCTTAAGCTAACAGCCCGCCCTTTCACACAGATCCTTGATCAACTGGCTGTAAAGCAGAAAACTGATGAGATTTATAGGTACCTTCAATAAAATGGAGGTGGGGTTGTTTGTTTGTTTAATGACCCATAACATCTCACTCTCATCTAATCATTCTCATCAGTACTCAACTGATGCAGTAATTCCTACAATACCCAGGAAGAACAGAATATGCAAAAGAATAGTTACTGCACAGTAGCCACAGTGCTCATGATGAGCAACTGAATAAACTGCAGGGTGCATTTATACCAGATGCGAGTGAAACGGGAATTTCTGAGAGATGCCAAGCATTTTGTTCCTGGCCCATGAGCTGCCTCCCCCTGCACCAGCATGAGGACAAGCCCGAGGATGCTAAATGCCCCTCGCAATTCAAGCCTACAATATCAGAGGGTTTGAAAACAGGAAGGGATGGTATCCAGAAAGCAAAATCTGGAAAAGTCACAGTTAGCAGGGAAAGGGCAAATAACCAATTTTCCTACTAAAGCAAGAGCGTGCCACAGCAAGGTCTTCAGTGTGACTATCTCTGGCAGTTGAACAATGACTGAAATAACACTCTCCCAATCTCCCAACCTTACAGTCAAGTCTAGCAACAGCACTGAAGGAGCTGCTACTTTTGCTGCTCTGTGGATTCCTGACACTGGAAGAACACATCACCTGAATTCTGCTGCACTGAGGCTCCAAGCTCAACGGGAATTACACATCACTTAGCCAGCAACACAGAATGATAAACCAGGACATCAATTCTGAGACACTATGGCAGGAAGGCCTGAACTTCAGAGAGCCTACCAGTGACTGTCACCTCAACATTTTGACCCTGGAAAGAAAAAAATCAACTCTATTATGTGCAACTGCACTTCTGATACCAGCTATGTAGGTAAACTAATTGAAAAGAAAAGCCTGAAGCCATTCTGAAGACAGATTCTGGCTGAAGTTTTAGCACCAAACAAAAACGGAGGATCCACTCTGGTCTAAATCTGGTCTCTGTTCAGGCTATCACACACAAGAGGGTTTCCTGCCTTTGGAGTCAGCAATCATTGGCATGGATCTGGAGTCACTTCACTAGGTGAAAGTGAATGCTCCACCAAGGAGCCTTGTTTCCTATTTTGATTTGGGCAACCTGGCTAGTGAACTGGAAATGGACATGGTAAGAAAGTCTTATGGCTAGCTGGGGCAAAGATCTCAAGGAGGCACACACAGAATTGTCCCACATGCAATCCATACAGACATGCTCTGAGGGAAAAGGAGCACAATGGAAACTGGAATTCCAGTTTTTCTATGACTGCCATCCCATTCAGTCACATGTTGATAACTTTCAGTGACAAAGTGCCCTGCCAGCCCCACTGAGCTTAGGGCACTCCTTGCACCACCTGCAACAAGGGCTTGTTTCCTGAGAGTTTGTTGCTGTAGCTGGAGGTGCTACATAAGAAGAGTAAGTGACAAAACCACTGTAATAACTAGAGAAAACTGAACCACAGTTTATTTTCCAAGTTTCTATCCACCCAAACAAACATTTGCAAAACTTTTGTTACTTGCCCAACTAAAAACATCTGCTGCTCAAGACGTGTTACATGACTAAGTAGGAAATCTGCCACATGCCCAGCAAGGTATAAACAATGCTTTCAGTATGTTTTTACAGCCTGGACAATATAATTTCCAATCACTGCTGGCACAATCTTCCTCTTCATATAAGAACTTTAATTGCATTGTTCTCCTAAAAAGTAGAAAATTAAGTGCTTCCTTAAGAAAATTAGCCATACACTAAGCAGACTAATATTCTTGGGAAAAAAAAGAGAAAATTAAATTTTGCAGCAGAAGACAATGGTCAGACATTAGCACGCTCAGAAATCATTACAAGTCCTTCTGGCAACTGCTATTCTGCTTCACTGTTCATGGAAGTCCTCTGTTTTAGAACATTTAACAAGTATTCTCAGAGTAAATGTACATAAACATTTTCTTATTGGTAGACTGACTTGATCTACAAGGCAACAAGGGAAAAGGGGTCTAATAGAGGACAGCAGCCTCTCTTCATCTCTGGTTGTTAAGAATTAGCTCTCTGTGCTTCTCTAAGCCACCAGAAATGGCAAAGAGGTACTGCTTTGTGCAAACACCATACACAACTGGCCAGAGATGAGGGAATCGCTTTTCAGGTTTACTTACATGGAATTGCTGATATATCTGATCAGTCATAGTCTCCCAAATAGGCAGAGAAACTACTAATAGTTTCTTCTGCAGAGGGTGAAAAATGCTCCTATTCCATTTGTGCAAATATGCTGAGCTCACATTATCAAACACCTGAATTCCTGTCCACACTCTCTCCGTCTCCCCTGCAGACCCTGCCATCAAAACAGCAGGGAAAAAATTGGCCTCATTTCCTGTATACTTCATATAGACCTAAACATTCTTAAGTATGTTGTCAGGGAATATATTTTAAGGCTGCTATGCTCACATCTGATCTGCTCCATGCTTTTAAGATATTAAGTAGGCTTTACCCAAAAAATCGAATGTTTTCTGCCTTAGAATCACATGGTATCTCAAGTCACCAAAGCCTAAATCCTGCACAATTCACATTCACTATATGCAAGTCAGAGAACCCAGGCCTGAAAAAAAAAAAGTAAAACATGAGCACCAACGCTCCCTGCAGAGAAGGCTAACAAAAATCCCAGTGGCAAGGAAGAGAAGCTGCCCTTCCTGCATCTCCAACCATCCTCAGCCCTGCTCCTATCCAGCTTTGCACCACCTCTTTCTCACTCCACCACAAGAGGATCAAAGCTGGAAGTCACAGTGGAGTGCAGCCTCGGCACTCACGTCCTCAGTGTCCCAGGCTGGTCTGAAACCTACAGAAATGAGCACTGACCTCCCAAAACCCAAGTGGGATGATTATCTTAGAGGCTCTTTCCTACTGAGGGCTCTAATAGCTGGGTAGGAAAAACAAAACAACTTACTCTCAAAAGTTTTTCACCAAGGCAGACAAGGTGATTTTCCTGCCTCTCACACTGCTGCAGGGTGTTTCTGAACACCACAGCAGCAAGCCTAAGCCAGTGCTGCAGCATGGAAGAGCTTCCACAAGAAAGAGAAATGCTCTCCCTACCTGGGCTGGAAGGCTCCTCCACAGGAAGGGCAGCACAGGCAGCTGAGGGGGCTGAGCACCTCCCAAGGGACGAGCCCACTGCCTTCATTCAAACTGGCCAGTCCACCGAAATACCAGGAGCCTCTCACACACCCAACTACAGCATCTCATCTTTGATGTTTTACCATAGCACAAAGACAACATATAAAATGCATTCAAGAAACACTGTGGGAAATGTGCCAGCATTTTAAGGAACGTTCCCTTTGGACACAAAGCCTTTTTTAGCCAAGCCACTATGATTTTGTTTTAGTGACTCATACGAATGGATTCTGGATTAAGGTTTAAAAATGGGATATTTTCTCTTCTGCTCCTAGGTTCACCTCAAGACATGTGAATGAAAAAATAGCAGTAAGAATATTAGGCTGGACTTATATTCACCCACAGACACTAAAAAGGGATCTACTAAATTCGTAAAGCTAGCTGAAGTTACAAATACATAATTCTGAAAATGCAATTCCTCCTAAAGTCAGGCTGGGCAAGGATCGTAAAACTATAAAAAGATACTTTGTCCCTAAAGATTGTAAGAAGCTAATCATTAGCCTCCTGTTCATAGTGGTTACCTTTTTATTACATTATTATGATTTTTTTCCTGAATAGAAAATTATTCTGATCTATTTTTCGTTTGCAGGGACCTGGATCCTTATTTCTACCACACAGGTAGCAAAAAAAACCATCCACTGTCTCCAGGCAAAGTGTTTTTAAAGACAAAGACACTTGCCAAATTAAAAACAAACCAACAAATAAAGTGCACATAAATTTGTGTTTGACTACTGTTGGGCATCTGGAAAGGCACACATTTTGTTTGGAAAATTTTTCTTCCAGTTTTTCATACAAATGACCATAAAAAATGTACCCACTAGCAAACTGAGAGAACTAAATTTAAAATGCGCTTTCAGACCACTGGCACTTTTTTCTTTTTAACTTCTCTTTTCCAAAGCAAGAGGGGAGGAGGGAGCTTGTACCAATGTTTTGAAGTACTGTAAGTTCTTTTGCCTTTTAACAGAAATATGTAAACAAGGTGTATGACTGTAGGGTAATGTTCTAGTCACAAAGCATTCAAGAGCCAGAGTGAAGCTATTTAAAGAATGGAGTATTCAATTCCTGAGGCCAGATGCTAGTATAAATATGAAACTATGTTCACACTGCAGATTAAATTATTTTTAGTTTCTGCGTTTGAACTGCCAAAATTATTTGGGTTGGTTTATTTATTTTTTTTTTACTGTACCACAGAACTTACAGGGCCACATTTTTATGTATCTGAACAGAGATTTAAAAACACAAGCGTAAAAGGACTTTTTAATCAATTTTCTCTGTGCAACAAGACTGGAAGTGTATAGTGACAAACACTGTCACAAGTAAGGGTCATTCAGGCAGTAAAAAAACTAAAAATAAAGATGGAGCTGAAGCATTTGAGATTCTTGAAATAGATTTTTATAGTAACTTCTCATTTAATTTTTCATCCCACAAAGCTTTTAATTTGGAAATACTCAGTGTGAAAGAAAAGTGGAGACTGTGGATTCACAATAATTAAAGAGAAAAACATGCATTAAGATTGCATTATATCCTGTCAACTGGGTTTGCCACAAGAGCTCACACAGATATTGCAAAGAATATCAAGTTAAAGTCACTAGTAATTAACAAAAACAAATAATCAATAATCCCATGACCTTGCCATAGCAAAAACATGGTTGAATTCAAGAGGGAAAGACATAATAAACTGGCAGTTTGTTAAGTGACTAGCTGGGTGAGGACCTATCACTGATACACCAAAGCCTACAAATCACCTACAAGGCTGCCAAGGACACCTCTCTTGCTGATGACCACTCCACCGCTGTTATTTTTTTGATCCTGCAATTTTCTTCTCTTTGTTTCATCAGCTGACAAGGATGGAATGTCCAGGATACATCTCAGGGATGTAATTCATCTACTGATGGAGGGTGAGTCTACCAAGACCCAGAAAGTAAAACAGGAACCACATAGAAGGACGTACATGAAGCCACAGACCTGTCCCACTGTGAATACCACAAATGTTCCCCTGGCAGGCCTGAATGTACAGCCAGGAGAGGGATGAGCAGAAAGACTGCAGCCTGGTCAGTCTAGAGACTTCCTACAACGCTAAGGAATGTGGAATTACTGAGCAGACTCGCTCTGCACCACACTGAACATGTGTATTTTGCCAATGACTTATGAGAAAGATGAGGTAACATGGCACAGCTGCTGGGGGGACATGCTGGGAGGGGAAGGGCTCCTGCAGCACTGGCTGTAATCCACCTATTATTGGGATGTGTGAACGACACTAAGAACCTGTGGAGACTGTCACCACCCCAACTCAGCAAGGCAGGGGACACCAGGCTTAACTACAAACAGGTGATGTGGGACATGCTGAAAGCTGAACATGCTCTTGAATATCATGTCAGCTTCAACCCCACTTTCTAATTAACTGCTCTTATTGAGTATGGATCTGGTATCACAACAATGAAGCCTCCTTTTGGAGAACAGGCTGAGGATGCCAGCCTTCCCTGGGTACTTACAACAGGCTTTTAAAATGCACTAGCCTGCACTTTAAAGAAACCTGGGACCAGAACATCTGGGCTTTGGTTGTTTTTTCGGTTGTTTTCAGTGGTAAAAAGTGAAAAAAATGAAACAGCTGTGAATAAAATGTTCAGGAACACAGCAGCAACTTTGTCATCCTTTACCTATATTCCCTTCACTAGCTTCGATGACAGCAGCAGAACAGGACATGGGGGAACTTGGAGGAGGACTAGAGTGAATGTTTCCTACCTTTTTCTTAAATGAGATATGCGTTCTAGGATCCTTCAATTGTGTGGGGATCTATTCCACTCATGACACACATGCATAACTCCCCTTGGCGCTAACGGGAATGACAAACGTGTTGTGAGAGGAGAATTGCCCCCTAAAACTGCAGGAGTGTGAACAAGGTTGTAAATATATCTCAAGGTTCTGGTAACATTAGAAACCAGCTTAGCGAATTTCTCATGGTTTATTATGATATCACCAAATCCTCTCTATGTATTTATAGCCTTGTAATTCACAATTATTCTGGGTCCATAAATGTTTTTGGCATCTGAATGTAGAACTGATACTATTATTTCACATATTATGGTACTGTCCGTGAATGCTAAATTTATTCCAGCACAGACTCCTGGAGTTCATTCATCAGATATTTTATGCTACTGTTCTTTTAATGATTCATTTATCCCTAGTAATATTTGTATTCTGAAGTGTGGCGTCTCCAGCCAACAGCATAATTCAGCTCTGCTGAATTATCTTTTTCTTTCACAGCATAACAAAGTAGAGCACAGTCAAATTGAAGATGGCCTTTAGTACACTGTCAGAACAATACTGCTTACCAAGCATATCCAGACACATTTCTCAAACCACATGTAATGCTCTGGCTGCCAACATGCTCATAAAGTCATTAACCGGCATCTTAAAATGAGGGTGTGATACATATATTTAAATCTTTAGGAAAATCAAACGTGGGCTCTCCTAGAAGCTTATTTTGAATTTCAGCTTCTACATATATCAACTATGCAACAGTGCACAGATATAAAAATTCACCTTGATTTTTCACAAGCTGCTAAAATATACTCCTGCTAAAATCATACACATTACCTATCACCAACAAAAGGTTCTTTATGCCATTAACTATTTGCTCTTCACAATGTTTCAGAGCAAGACAGACCCAAGCTGAAGGTTTACAGTGCTGAGGATTCATTTTTACAAGCAAATTATTATTAGCAGTAAAATTAAGGAGGAACTTACTTTACATGGTACAGATTTTACTAAATGAAGTAAATAAACGTTATGCCACAAGGTTCTCTAATACAAAACCTACCCAGTAAGTTACAATTCATGCTGCTACAATTTTTAAATATATGCTTTCTTTATGCCCCACTCCCACAAACTGCACTCCAATTTATACACACACTAGGCTTAACCATTCCCTTCCCAAACACCCTCATCTATCAATGCTCTCATCACACAAGGATCACCAAGCCAGCAAAGACAAGCATGACCCAAATTAACCAAAAGGGCTTAAGCAGTCAGAATTGATACTGAGACTCTTAAAACTCAGTCAACAAAGGTACAGCTGCCAGAACCACAGTCTTCTCCTGTGTACCCCCAGAGCCCCTCCTGGTGCTCACAGAGGTGATATGCAGTGCTGGAGGAGATCCCTGGGCTGGGAAGGCACTTTTGCTACTGCCCACTCAGCTGCTGTAGCCAAGCTCCTTCCCGCAATCTTGTCCAACTTCCTTTTCTTTCTAGTGTTCCCACCTCCCACTTTCCCTTGCTTGCCCAAGCCAAAGTCCACCTTGGCAAGCTGAGGGGCCATCACCTGCTGTTGCTGAGATCTCCATAAATGCTGACATGGCCATTCACTGGCAGCTTTTGCTCCTGTGTGCCTCCATCCTACCAAAGGATTTTGTAAAAAGAAGAGAAAAGGAATAAAAAGCAAGTCTCCACCTTCAAGTTCAGATGCACAAAGGATGCTCTCTCTGACAACCTCCCATGACACAAGACAGGTCATCTATAAGAAAATGAATATTTTATCTCAGAGAAAAAGTACTGGCCTTTCTGCAACAACACAGTCAGAACAGGACTAGGATATTTAGGAAAACAGATAATGAGAAGCCAGATACATCATATGTGCCTATAAACAAAGGGCCAGTTGCCTTTCTTGGCATGGGAGCAATAAAGAGCATCTCAAGAAGACATGGAAGGAAGGTGGTGAATAAACTTGGTCTGGCTTTTCTCCTTCTCCCTACTAGGAAATGACACCCAGATCTGGCCATGGTATCAACAGCACCCACAGAAGAGCCTGAGCATCTCAGCATGGCTGCACAGGTCACAAGCCAGCACGGTTCATGGGCTGGTGTGAAGACAGCTCCAACTTGATTAACAGAGCACTTGGAGTCAAAGATGACTGCAGGACCCTAAGTCCTGGGCTCCAGCAGTACAGAATTACAGCACAGGAAAGCAGCCAGGAAGGAAAAAGAAGATGTCCTTGGAGCCCACCCAACTATACCACAACATTACATAGGTGTTGGGTTTACAAATCTCGGTACTCAGTGAATTTTTGGCTGGCTGTGTGGAAAGGATCTAAGGCAGGATAAAGGCATCAGTGATCTATGAGGGATCACCACATCTAACCAGCAACCATGGCACACAGAGGAGACCACTGGTCACCTCCTTCCATGGTGCTGGGCACGGGAAGTGCAGCAACACAAAACAACAGACGTCCCAAACTGGGTCCCTATGGGACCCAGAAACAATATGGGCAGGAATGGAAGATAGAGGGAAGGCTGGGGAGGAAAAGAGCACCCTCTAAACCAATGATTAAAAAAAAAAAAAAGGAAAAAGGAAAAAAAAAAACCCCAAAAAGCATGCACCGAGATAAAGTCAGATTCAGAGCACAGCAGCACTGCACCAGGACACACACGTTTCCAGTTACTGGAACAAAAACCCATGGTCAGTAAGAATTAAATGCAAGATCCAACAGTGACTACAAGGGAAAAAATCCTGGAGAGCAGACACATGTGGGTTATTACACAGCCTGGCAAGGTCAATCCCGGTGCTAAAAACAGACAAAAATAAAAAAAGCATCAAACATTTTTAAAGGGACACTCTCCCACACTGGCTGCTTTGACACTGTCTGTAAATGGTCCTTATTTTTTTTTATCTACTTATTTTGTAATTATGTAGGCTATCCTGTTCCAGCCAGAGGCTGCAACAAAACTCTTATTGATGGTGCAAACTGCTGCAACTTTGACTTTAAGAGAACGCGGGGCAGTTCTCTAGCTTCACAGGCAGTAAAATTTAACTCTTCCTCCTCTTGGTTTGCAGCAGTGATTCCTTCTCTGATATTTCTGAATAGACCAGAACTGCAATTGCAAATGGCTGTGCTCTACATGAACAGCAAAGTGCCCTGTCATACCAATACATAATTGAAAATGCTGACACAGTGACAACTGCTATCAGCACAATTCTGATAATCATGTTAGCTTGCTCCTGCTGCAGGAACAGGGTGGGTGGTGAACAGCCACTCTGAGTTAGGGGCTACCAAGAGGGATTTTGTTTACATTTCTTGGTACACCTTCCACATTTCAAAGGACAAAATACTCACATCCTCAATTTCCAGGGGTGATGCTCTCACCCCCTTTTTATAAAAGCTGAAAGGTAGGTCAAAGCTTGATAAGAAATCCAAAACTCTTTGATAAGGCATGCTTGAAGTTTGAGGTGTGTGGTGTTCCTTTCAAGGATCACAAAAAGATGAGGCTCAACACAATCCAGTAGTGAGTGAAAGGCTTCCACAGCCAGTGCTGCATATTAAAATGTTTTTTAACCTCACCCTCATACGCTTCCTTTGTAATGAAGGAGGCTTTCCCCAGGGAAAGGAAGAAATTAACAGCACTTAAACATCCCAGCACTGCTCAGGCAAACAGGTGGCCTAAAGAAGGACAGACAACCTTGGAAGGACCCCAGCAAACCTCCTTCCAGGGAGGTGGAGGAGGGTGCAGAGGAGAGCAGCTCAAGAGAGAGGGGCAACTGAAGAGGGGAGCCCCAAAATGCTACTGAAGATAGGGTCATCTCCAGGACTGAATTATTGGAAGTACACTGGACTTAACAACTGCATCCCCTTTCAGCACTTAAAAGGCAGCCAACAACTGAGGCCAACAAGTATTTGTTAAACCAACTGGTTGACCAATAATAAAACAAATATTTATCTCTGTCTGTCTGCTCAGCACCTCAGGTTATCTCTGATCCCAAACATGTTAACACCAAAGGTAAGCAGTAATTAAACCAAAAGAAGGTGTTGAACCAAATGAAGCCTTCCTGCTTCACACCCTCTCTGAACAGTCACCCCAACAGAGCTTCCTGCTCCACAGCCTGCTGTGCTCATGTCCTGCTGCAGTAGTGCTGGCATGTGCTATAAGCTGCACAAACACAGAAGAAAAAGCCAGGCCACAGCCTCTTTTTCCCAAGGGAGCAGTCCTTCTCCATTCAGGCTCCATGGAGCACAACAGACGAGTCATGTAATAGCCTCATCTATGGCAAAAGAACTGTATCAATTGGGCTGGTTAAAATGAGTTGGAGAGGTCACTCTGACCCACAAGACAAAAAACAACATACGGTGCACAAGGGCAGAGAGGGGAAAATGGGATAATGGGACTCTTCCAGGAGCTTTATCAAGATCAGAATGGCATTCAACTAGAGCAATGGGGACAGGAAGGCACAAGAAGAGGCAAAGAGTGCAGACAGAGAAGAATGGGAGAGGAAGAGAGGCACGACTTAGGCACAAAGTATGCAAAGTGGCTGTACTCTAAATAGCTAACAATTAGTTGGTCAGAAAATTATTGCATCAAGTTAAGCCAGGTGAGCCTGAACTGAGCAGCACGCTACAAACAAAGAAAAAGGAGAGTCAGGGTCAGATCAGAAGTCACCACAAGTGTCTGAACATGCTACAGCTGCAGATTATCAGCTTTGATAACGTCACAGTTTGACTACATTATAACCTGATAATCTTCATCTGGGGAAGTCACACCTGCTGGAAGGCCACTGGCAAGGGAAATCAGAAGCGCCATGCAACAGCCCAGTGCCCACTGGGGCCGGTAACTGTCTGGCTGGAACCCTCTGGAAAGACAGCTCATCCCTGCTCTGCCTATCCTTCCAAACTCACTGCAATCTGCTGGGGATTGGCCAATTTGTGTGGCAACACAAGGTCCAGCAAGGAACTGTAATCTTCCAAGACATGCAAATTATGAGACTGGTAAAGGTGAGAAAACGAGAGGGAGACCCAGTCCTGCAGCACCCAGCTCTGCCCAGCAAGCTCCTCTGCAGAGCTCCAAGGAGCTACTTCAAGACAAGTAGGAAACAGCTGCTGGAAAACCAGCTATGACTAGAAAAGTGTGACTGCTAGAATATACACCTCAGCTAGGAGCAGTAGTTGATTTCCCTGGGCTTCACAGGGAACAAAGATCCAGATTTTATACCCTCAAAAGCACGACTGTGGGGAATGAGAGACAGGACAGAACTGACTGCTAAATTTTCTTTGGGTTTCCCCTCGCTGGACCTGAACAAACAACAAGTGCGTGCAGCAAAACCCCTCCAGTTCACCAGAAGTTGCTCATCCCATTACTACCACTGCCAGTGCAGGAACCTTAACCACCCGTTTTGGCACGATACTCACAGAGGATGGACAAGAAGAGTGGCAATGCCAGCTTGAAGACCAAACCCAGACCTCTGTCATGACAGAGCCAGAGGGTTGCAGACTGCCTGGCTGTGGCAGCAGCTCCCACCCCCCTGGCCCAGCATAGGCACAGGGGCCATTTGTTCTATGGCTAAACCCCGGCAGCTTCACAGCCCAGCCTAACCCAAACCAGCAGAGCTGCTGAGCACTAAATTCAGTCATTTTTCCCTCAGTCCCTTCTCTCAATTTCAGCTCTGACTCCTCTATCTTTTATTTCTTTTTCTAAAGACACATTTAGAGATGAAACCATTCATAACTGCCTATCCACAGACAGTTTGTGGCAGCATAATTGACAATGAGTCTGCTGCAAAAATGAAAATGCTGTTTTAATAACCTTGGCCTAAAATACATTCTGTTGTATGCCTCAAAGGGTTTCAATAAAAAGTCAACCTGTAGAGACATATTTTCTTGGCTTAAACAACAATCCAAAGCATATAAATGTAGTCCAACTATAATGACATATTTATAGGCCAATAAAGCTTACACTGCAGCTTTCATACTTCACTTAAAGGAAGTCTGTAAGAAGCAATGTTATATAAAATAATTTGAATTTTTTTTGAACTATAGCCCACGGAATACAAATATGCAACTTTGCCATATTTAACCGATAGTGTTTACATTGCTTAGTTGTTAAACGTTTTGTAAAATGAAATAATTCCTCATTTGGTGACTTCCCACTGGTTTACCAAATATGGGCATACGAGTCCATTTATTACAAAGAAAAATTCCCTAAATAATTCTAACGACAAAAATAAATAACTAGCAGCCTCAGTAGTGAATGATTTTATCAGACCAATTCTTCTGGAAAAACAGGTTCTTATGTTCATTATGAATAATACATTCCTGAGCAACTCTATTTTTATATACTGCATTGTTGTTACTCTTTATTTTTCCTCAACATTTGAAAGAAATATTCAGAAAGCTATAAATAGTCTTAAGACATAAACTGCTAGCATTCAGTATTGACATATTTGTAGAAAGGGACAGAATGTATAACATAAATATCTCAACAGGCAGAAAGAAATAATTCTTAAAAATCATTTTTCAGGCTGAAATCTTGAAGCTCACACAAAAAAATGCCATTGCAAGATCTTTTATTTAATACAGTCCTAAGGAAAAGTTCTGCATAATTCACTAGTGATGAAAACAACAGCATTTTATAGAAAAAAAAAAAAACCCCAACAGTTTCTGCAGAAAAAAAAGCAAAGAGAAAAGAGAGACAAGAAGGAAGGAAAAAAAGAGAAAAGAGGGGGAAGAGAAGAAATAGAGAACAAGACAGAACTACCTTGTTTGAATTAGGGCTTTCAGTTATAGGTTCATGGTTTCTACAGGCTATGGATTAACCAGGTGTTGTCTTAGTTTTGGCTAAGCAAGTGCCACTAAAGACATGGCACAGGGTGTACACTGCTCACACGAGGCCTCACTTTGCCTGGCTGTTGTTTGAAGCTGCCCTACTCCCAGCAGCAACGTGTTTAATTAAGTATATTTGCACAGTGACACTTCTCTGGTTCTGTATCAGCCATGTTTTCATTTCATCCGGGTTATTTCACTCCTCAGCACTCCTGGATAATGTGTGAAAACTCATTTTGTTTCTTCTGTAAAGCTTTGTTGAGCTCTTTGGTAGGGATATAATTTCCTATTACCTTCTAGAGCTTGACTGAAAAACATCTAGTAGGAAAAGCTGCAGAGTCTACTCACTTTTATGGGATTCTTCTGTAATGGAAACATGCCGTTTCATAGGAAAAAAGGGGTCCAGGAGATCATGTTGTTTATCTAGGCCTTTTCAACACCTGGTTCAGCAACTTCCTCATCTACAGCCAGGGTTAAGCACCAGCACCACGTGAGGGACATCTGCATGACAGTGCACTGTGCCTCTTTTACAGCATACAACTCTATTTCAAGAGGAAAGACTACCCCATCCCAATGTGCTGGAGACCTACTGCAGAAGTTATTGCTAATAAATCTTTTGATCACTGCAGCTGAGCGCTGCTCTGTTGGCAAGACACTGAGTATTGGAAAAGGTCTGTGGGCACATGTCCTAACAGGCAGTAAAGCTGCCCTTTGACAGCAGAGAAGAGACAACACCAGCAGCTCAAACGCCTTGGACACTGCACATCGAGCTCCTGCCTTTGCCTCCAGCTAGGGACACAACTCCCAGAGCAATGTCAACCCTGACCAACCCCTCAGAATTATGAGAGAAGTAAATCTTCTTTGTCTTGTGAAAACATCACAGATGAGACAAACACCAGAGCTCATGGGCTGCCTACAGGACACCACCTACGGCTGCTCCACAAGCTTCAAAGATCACCGCTCTTCTGAGTTTTTTTGTCAGATCCAGGGAGTAAAATAGGATTAAATTCTTGGCTCTTTCAAATGGTAAAAAAATGATCTCAATACCAGACTTAGGAAATTTCCTTGATTCCCTTAATAGGCTGGAGCAGTTGTCTATATCAATGTATCCAGTGAGCTATAGATCTTTGTGAACCCTTGGTTTCATTCCTGTCAACCAGTCATTATGAAGATAAAGGCCATCATAACCAAACATCAGCCAAAATTCCCTTTTCTACTGAAAAAAACCCCAACACAACAATAAAGCCAGAGCCACCAACTGAAAATGAGCAACATCAGAATGTGGGGTTATCAAAATTATACCATATAGTTTGCATTCCATGAGCGTTTTCAGTATAACCCCTACTTTGAAAGGCTTAACATGCAACTAGAAGCTTTGGGCTTAAAGACAATTTTCTCTGGCTCCTAGGGTAGATAATAGCAATTTCATAACTTACCACAAGGAGCTTTCTGTTTGTTGAAAACAGAAACAAGAAAACATTAGCACACAAAAGTTCTGTCTGAAAAACATTAAGATTCTTCTGACACAACAAACAAATGCAAATAAATGTAGTGCGTAAAGATACCAGGGCAATAGCAGAGAAAATTACTGCATGTAATTATGAACTAGAAGAAACCACAGAGAAAAGCAAAGAGAGAAAGAATTGCATGGCTTATTTTTTCCCTGGACACGCAATGAAAAACAAGATCAACTTCCAATTGTACTTTAATCTTCCAACCTACACTGCTAATGGTAAAATGTGAGATTGACAAAATCACTTCACCATTTGATAAGATGAGAAAAGTGAGACGCAGAAGATAAATCTTCCAAGACAGATCTTCAGCTCCATGCAACTTGGCTTCAATGCCAACCTAGTCATGACAGTATAAAACTGAACTTGGCCCTGCACTCCTGTTCACATAGATACAAAAGCACGTCCTCAAATGCATCAGGCTTAGCTTTTAATTTCTTAACTTTTCACACAATATGGCCTAAACTTGATGCTCTTCAAACATGGAACATTTATTAAAAACTTGGCAGAAGAGAGAAATGTCCTTGGTACACACCTCAAAGTGCCATCTCTGACAGCTGTTACACATCCAAGGTCCTAACACCACAAACAGGCACATCTACCAAAAGGAGACCGATCTCCCTTGGACCTGGGAACCCACCACAGGTATTACAAAAATTTTAGGTGTGAGTGCCTGTGCAACAAAGCAGTCCCACAGCTGCAAGCCTGACTGCAACCATCCAAAGTAGCAGAGCTACCAACTCCCTTTCTGAAACCAAACAGGGGAAGAAAGCACAGGTCTGTGTGTGGAGACAACAGTGGGGTGTTCGCAGAGCCCTGCAGCAACATAAACCTGACAAGGAAACACTATGGAAGGGACACATCCCTACTGAACGAGACACAGAGCCAACCACACAGAGTCAGAGCAAGCACCAGGAGCACCTACGAGCTTCTGGGAGATGGGACATGAGAAGTGAAACGCCATTGCTCATCCCTGCCTGTCACAGGAGGCCTCAGGAAGACATGTCAGCCTCCTCTCCCCACAGCGTACAGCTCTGACCTGATCCCCCAGCCTGCAGAGCCCCAGGGAGAGCCTGGGACAATTATTTGTGTGCACATCTGCAGGGCTTGAGCCGCAGTGCTTGGGGCCATACAGACAGGCATCCCAGTGTTACCCCACACCAGTCTGCAAGGAGCTGGAGATGAGCTCACTACCACCACTCATCCCACACAGGTATCTCATCGCCACACCTCTGCCCCAGGCTCAGACATACCTTGGGAATCTGCATGGCAAGATCAGGCTCATCTGTCTTCAAAAGACATTCTCCCACAGGCCACTTCCCACAAGAGAAAGTAAGGGATACTCACCAAGGTCAGCCTTTTCCTTCAGAATATCTTTGAAGTTCAAGCCACTGTTCAGTGTGGATTGTCTGTATCTTGTCAAGGCCTCTTTCTGCCCATTCTTCCCCACATCCATGGGCTGGACCGGCTCAGCCCGGAAACCACACTTCCACTTGGAGAAATCGGACTGTGCCCATTTTGCCAAGTCCTCAAGCTTCACAGTAACTTTTTCTGAAACAGCAATAACTTCATCCTGCAAGAAGTGATCAGATGAGAACACAACATGTCACTCTGGGCTCCCTGATGACTGAGAAACCAGTAATATCATCCTGCACTGACTCCTGCAAAAGCCTGTCTTGCTGCAGGCTGAGTAATTTTTCTGTATCACAGAATAGCTAGTGCTTAATTTATTCCCCTTGCCACCTAAGTGGAAATATTAGTTGTTTACTTGAAGCAAATACACACGATCTAAAGACAATTTCTAAGACCAGGACAATAATCCTAAAAGGCATTTGAAATGCAGGTTGCCAAATCACATTCTGTATAACCCAAAGCCTTGAGGGAAAGTTTGCTTTTTAGGTGCAATTAGCTGCAAATGTAAAAATTCATGGCTGGATGACTAATGGTTATAGTTAGTCCTGAAATAAATGGACTAAGTAAATCTCAGATTCTTGGAACTCTGACTCACCAGAAAATTCCTATGTTTATGGTACATTTTCCCTTGGCTTATACACAAATATTGAATTTAGCTTTTGTCCTTAAAATTAAACTGTGATGTAATCCCAAAAGAAATACTACATAAATGTGCTTCCCACCAAAAGAAACTTGCACATTCTCATGTTTCTTAAAACCTTTTTCAAGATCAGAACTGTATTTTTTTTCCCCCTTCTAAAACATACATTCTAAGAAGAGCACTTAAACTTGGTTTAGCCTCCAGAACATACACTCAAATTAAACAGTCCTAATTGGTGGATTTTAACCTTCCAGGAAACAATCAACTCCTCTCAGTCATGATGAATAAGCAGAATATTTTACAGCTGACTCCAGTGAGCAAGGGATCAAGAAAGCCTCAAAAAAAATAAACAAACAAACATACATATCCAGCAAGATACACTCCAGATTTTTTTGTTAAAACAGCAGAAATAATTTACGTTGTAACAAAAGCTGGCTCTACACCACACCTTGCACACCACACATTTCTAACACTAAATAAGGTTACAGGTTCTTGAAATAAATAAACCAGAATCCAATTTTTCTCTCAAATAAACATAACTATTTGCAAAGGGGAGAGAAATTCTTTGAGTTATTAAACAAAGGGAAAAGCACGACTGATTCTCTCTGTGTGTTTTTTTTTGTCCACTGAACACATTCCTCAGGAAATAAAATACTGCTCAATGGAAAAAAAAAGAAAAAAGCTTTATTGTGACAAGTTGCATACAATACAAAACCTGAAGTAATTCTAGTAAAAGACCAGATCTGATATTCCATTCTTCCTTATATAATACGAAACTGTTTTATAAGCAGGCACCTTCATTACATTTAGTGCAATAACAAATATTTGGTCAGAAGTGAACAGCATGTTTATATGCTAAGCAAGCTTGTAATAAAATCTTTTCCTTTATCGCTGCACAGCATAAGAGCCTCCACCAAACAACAAACAATAACAGTGATGCTTTAAATCTCTGTTTATGACAAACGTCAATACTTTGTAAACAAGCACTGGGTACTACAAAGTACAATTTCAATGGATGGTTTCACCCAATTTCATTACACCATCCACTTGAAATAAAAAAGCTGTAGTTGCTATGCATTTTACAGCTATTACACGGTGATTATTAAATGTCAGGATGGAAAAAACCCCATATATATATAAATATCAGCCTGCCTGCAGACAGTCTCAGCAATTTCTGGATGAAGTCCTCTCTTAGGATATTGAATACCATCACCAGCTACTACACAATTTCTAATATTCCAGAGAAATCTACTTAGCAGCAGTTAAAAAAAAGCAAAACAAAACAAAAAAAACCCCAACAAAAACCCGACTTGGAGATCAGACATGCTTCTGGTTAAAATATTATTTTCCAAATAGCTCTCATGATCAAATGATTATGATTTCAATTACTAGTTTCTTCACATCCTTTCCAAGAACTGGTATGACTAATTTTGGCTGGCATACAAAGTAAGCCGAGCAGACAATTTATTAACCAAAAGAAAAGTACAATCACTATTACATCATCAATGAATAAACTTGTTTTTGAGAATACAACCTTCACACACATGCACATGATGTGCACAAGGAAGGAAAAAAAAACGAATAAAAAAAACCCCCAAAACCGAAAAACAAACAAACAAACCAAAACAAAAACAAAAGCCCAAAAAAAGCGCCCTACTGTACCAAGAGTGAAGCGATACTGGTGCGCTCTGCCCAGGCTGCCATGGAGGGGGAATTGCAGAGGCAGGAGCAGGGAAAAGCACAGCCCAGCCAGGAGCTTCTTGTGGCAGCAGCACATCCAGCCACGGGAACATGGGGTGTTCAGCACCCTCACACTGATGCCAGGGGCCAGGGAAAGAAAGACACAGCAAAAGGACCACTCTGTGCCCACCCCTCAGCCCTCTGCAAAATGCCACCAAGACTCCAAACACAGCCACAGAGTGCAAAGGGGGGGCCGGGATGGCACCAGGGAGCAGCCCAGCACAAATACAAAATACAAAAGGCGTCCATGCTGTCCCTGTGCTGTGACAAGGGCTCTGGGCTAAACCTCCCTACACAGCTGCTGGCTCCTTGTCAGGGCCACCTGGTCAGCCCCACACCTTTGTCCCCAAGGACAGCTGGTCACCTCTGCAGCAGCTACGTCCCTAAAGGGTGCCAGGCTGGCCCCCAAACTGCTGTCCCCAAGGGCACCAGGCTGGCCTCCAAATCCCTGTCCCCAAGGACACCAGGCTGGTCTCCAAATCCCTGTCCTCCCCTTGTAGTGCCAGCGATCCCCACAGCGGCGTCAGGGAAACGCGGCCTAGTTCACTTTTAGGTGGGAAATGGAAAAACGACCTGAACCGTTTCAGAGCCCGCCTTGGTTTGCCCTGCCCGTCACACAGCAGGACTGGACAGACCTGCTCCCTTCCCTCACCACTCACTTCTGACCTAGCTCACACAGAATTGTCCACATTCTTCCCAACTCCTCAACTACTGCCAATGCAGATCTCCCCAGTGTGGGACTACATCTCCAGGGGCACTTCTACCCCGGTGCCTCATCATGCCAGCACTGTCACCCAGCAAGGCATGGCCGGTGGCTCCAGCCTCTGCTTTCGGAGGAGCCCAAGCCACAGGCAGCTCCAGCAGGGCTGTCTTCCCCACATCCTGGCAGTCTGCTGACACAAGAGGTCATCTGCCCTTCTGCCACACCACCCAAAGAGAGTTCACCCAACTATCTGACCAGCTTTGGAATCTCAATGTGCCTTGCCAAGCTTTCACACATTCTTAAGCAACCTTTCCAAGCACTCAGCCCCAGGTTGCTGTGGTGTTTGGGGGTTTTTTTTTGAGCAGCAGGTGACAAAAGGGTCCTTCTCCTTTTTGGTTAAGCCCTGTGTCACAACAAAAGTTGCTCTGGGACCTGCAGAGCTCTGCCAGCCACAGGAGCTCCTGCACCCATTTGGTATCAATCACTATTTACTGCCACAGCCCTTCTAGAGAAACCCCTTCAACGAGATGACAAAGGAATACAGATGTTGAAAAAATAAAAACCAGGTACACAGTGACACATGACTAACAAACCTTTAGAAGATTAAAGAAATCTGCTGTATAACCTTCATGTCATTCATAATTATATCTCTGTGTAAACATGAAAAACCACCCACGTCGCAAACAGTGCATATGTATCTCTATCTATACAAAATCAACTCATCATGTATTAGCTATGCTCTGAAGTGATATGTTTATGAGGTCTCCATTGCACAGTTAAGTCTTTAATTACCATTTTTTCCTGCTACAGCAAGAAGAGAAAACAACCAGCAGAGATTTCAACTCTGCTCTGGAACAAGGTTTGTCAGGTGGACCTGACCCATTGGTCAGTGGTCCAATGGACCAATGGTCTCAGCCACAATGTTGTCTAAATCTCTAAATAAGCACTGACTATAGAAGAGTCACTTTTTTAGTTGCTTCTGTAAAAATGGTTATCTAGTCAGGCTGTAATTTTAGCATGTCTTACAAGACTCCTAAGCAAAGTACAATTCTTTCACCTATCAAGTAGAAAACAGAGAGATGGTTAAGAAAGATGGTGACACAAACCCTTCTCATCCGTCGCTTGTTTTTTTAAGAGCATACTGGATTTGCATTTCCAGAGAAGTCATCCAGGGAGAAGAGGACAGCATCTTCTCAAGAGCCATTATGCTTAAATATTATGTCATTGTTGTCTAAGCAACCATCACAGCCTTGTGAAAGCACAGAATGCTATATTGCCTGACTCAGCAGATGGCTGAAATACTTATATTCAGGGAAACAGGTCAGGTAGTTATAATAGCTTAAAGCAGATAATTATCTTTTAGAAGAAATATTAACTCTTACAAGGCAAGGAGTCACAGGGCAGCACAGGCAGGTCATACATCTTGATTGCACACCCACATACGGTACATCACAACTCCTTACTCATTGCCAATAACTAGGAAAGATTTATATTTTAGAGACATTAAGGCAGCCTTAAAAGAATTACAGCAACTAAGATATCTCAAAATTTTGACATGCTGAGACTGTTTTCACTCCAGTACTTCCAGAGGTCATTTAAGGAATTCTGGAGGGCATGAGCGAGTCAAACACCTGCTTGGCTGTCTTCTAACACCAAGTATCTGGCCTAGAGAGAAACAGGACATGTACTGTAAAAAGTCTTGCTGATAATTACAGGAGACACTGCATGTCATTTATCTGATCAGTATGATTTGCATTAGAAAACATCTTCAAGCCTTTCCCGTGAAATCTTTAGCACAGTAGATAGCCAGGGATGCATATTTTACAAGCCAGTACCTTGCTGATGAAAACACATTCATCCACAGGAGCAAAAAATACAGTGTGACTCTTACAGACTGCATTCACCGGGGATAACAGAACTGCTATTTCACTTGGGCATAAAGGCCTCCCTTATTCTGGGCTGGTTTTACAGCCCATGTATATTTTAGAGTTTTTGCAATTTAAGCGAAAAGGACCTTCCCGTACCACGTGTACGTAACACAGCAGTTCTCGACTCAGGAATCCCGCTCCCTGCTCTAGACCCCTTTGAGGAGCAGGAGGTCATGTTGCAGACATGCAGAAGGGAAGGAGGGGGCTTGTCGTCAATAAACACCTCTCCCATAGGAAGGCATTTACCTGGATGTTTGAGGGAAGTACCATCAGCCTTATCTGACAGCACAGTCAAAACAAAAGGTGATGATCAGAGTCTTTAGTCCCAAGCTCTTCTGTGTCATACTATCAGGGCTCTGGGACAGCAGCAGAAGCCAGGTCATCTCAATTCAGCCCTAACCCACTCACCCAAAGTCACTCAGGAACCTGAACCCAAATCTCCAGATGCGTTTCCCAAAAGCAGCACTTCTTTCAGGGACCATATCCAGCTCTAAAGAGTCAGAGAGCATTTGTACAGGACTGATTTGCTCTCAAAGATTTCCTCTAGAGTAAAAAGGCCCTGTCTCCCTGCTGCCAGCAGTGGGCTGGGAATACACACAAAAGTTTTTAAGACTGCAGGACCACAAGCTGGCTAAAAAAATTGGCTGTGTCATGGAAAAGGCCTGGCTCTGGGACATGCCCTGTTCGGCCTCCCTTACAGGGCACACAAAGGACTCTGCTGCCATACACTCCCCTGTTCTTCCAGCAGAACCCTTGTAAGCATGCTGCAGACCTGGGGACTGGAGCACAGCTCTGCCAGGTGGGAATTGCTCCTCCTGTTCCGCAGGTGGGATCACTCAATGACAGGAAGACTCACAAGAGGCTCCAGAGCTTGGCGCAGGCAGGGGCAGCTTTCTTTCCCCGAACCCTGCTCGGAGTGCCTCATTTGGTGCCATCTCCTCCCATGGCAGACAGAGGTGTCCCAAAGGATTTGTGGAGCACAACTGACCACTGGGGTCTGGATCTGCTCCCTGGAGGTGCCTACATACAGGGAGCTACAGAGACCACTGCTCTCCACCCATGAACCTATGGGGAGAGCCTTCAGAAGGGAAACATGCATAGATCAGGAATTTACCTGGCACACCAGAGAATTTTAAAGAGGCCAAGGCGGAACCTTTCATCTGTTAATCCTTTCCTAATTACTTTAAAGGGCTATAATGATCTTGTTAAATTCAGGTGACAGGTATTTCCCCAGCCTAAGCACAGCTGCACAGAGCTGTCTGAAACTCACATTGATGTGTTCATCCCTTCTGCCAGGGTCCAAAACCAAGAGAAAAGACCAAGTTAAAGGACATAGCTGAAGCATGCGAAGTCCTATGGCTTTTGCTTTCCCTTGTATTAGCAAGCAGCATTTTCCACATGACTCAGTAATTCCAAAGCAAGACACGCAAAACGACCTGGCGCAGAACACCACCACGTCTCTGCAGGATGCTTTTTGGGGTCCTGGTACATTGGGGCCAGAAGTGGGGTGGAGATGGGGTGCACAGAGGGACGGCTGTGAGCAGTTAGACATGATGTTTCTACTGTGAGCCTCCTCTTTTGTGACCAGGGTGTTTTCTTCTCCCTCCTCCCACTCCCAGCCAGAGGTTCAAATTGAATTTATATCTGTCATTGCAGATAGAAGTTCTGACCAAATAGAAAATAGGCTTCAGTCAAAATGTTTTCCTGTCAGATAGCTCACAGATCTCAAAGAGCTGTTTTAGTTTAGGCAAGTTGACAAGCAATTCATTCCTAATTTTGCCTACTACAGTTACAGTACGAGAAGCTTTCCTCATAGATTACATAATTATATTTTTTCTTAACAAGGAGTACATGGCATTAGCAGGTTTAAATTATGCAAGCTTATTCCTCTGTCTTTTGTTATATTGTGTTCTATTGTGCTGGTAAAACAATATGTGCTTTAATTAGCAAATATCTGTAAATAATTTACTTGCTTTTCATACAGCAGAACAATGGAGCCAATTTTCACATACATCCACTGAGCATGTCTAGGGGGTTTCTTGCCAGAACCTTCCATTGTTCAGTATCTGTATCAATCTGCCCATCATTAGCAGCTAACGTTCAAACACCCCGTAAGACATTAAAGTTTTGGCCCCTGGGAGTAGCCCCAAGCCCCCCAAATCCGAGGCTACGCTTCGCAAAAAAAGATTAAAATATCCAGAAAATGAAAACAAACTCTTTTATTATCTATAACCCTGGCACCTTCGCATAGAAACATGGACGCCTGCCAAGCATTAAGGTCATTGGATTAATGCCATAAAATGCCGATGTTCATCTGACCTTCTGACTGCATTTTAGCTACAAATAAAAAGCTCAACTTGATACAACACTATGAATCACGCGAGTGTCTAGGCTGTGCAGGGTTAACGCTGGGTGTGAACCCACACTGTACACGCAAAAACACACACACGCACACAAAGAAAAAAAAGCTCTTAAATCAAGAGTGGATGACTGTTCAGAGACTTAAGGCATTGTTATTTTGAATGCGAATGAAAGGGCCAGAACAAGCATTGCAAGAATATTTCAATTATGTATTTCCCAGAACTACATCTCTGAGCAACTAATGCAAATATTGCTCCCATAGCAGTAGAACTTCTCCCCGAATAAAAGCATACAAGAGCTTGAATCAGAACATACTTTCTATATCATTCGCATATTGTTTGAATATTATTAAAAATGCAAAATCTATGTATGCGTTACTCTCCTGAGCAATACAGTAATTATGATTAAGGGACAAGCAGCACAAAAAGAGCCAATTTATCTTACTTGCGCTTAGGAATACTATTGTGTAACTAAGCAACTAAAGACAAAATATAGTCTAATTAATTCACTCCTATGCTTATTTAAAAGACACAATTAGAACATTTTTATTTTCCAGCCTGCACAGTATCTCAACATGCTTGAGGGTGTACCATGTGAGGCCTATTATTCTCCAAAGACAAGAGTTTAATGTTTAGTGCCACTGATCAGACTGGGAACAGCAACTCTGGAAAGCAGTGGGTGTATTTTACAGTCTGAATGCACAGGGAAGGGGAGGGGAAGAAGAAAGGAAATAAAATAAAAAGTTGGGTTGTTTTTTTTTTTTTTAGAGGAATCTGCCTTAAATGACCAGATATTCCAGACTGCTGGCTAATGGCTAGCAACATGTGGCTTCTCTGAGTAATATCATTGCCCTCTCTTTCCTTTGCCAGCATATGCTACTGGTGGCGAGAGAGAGATAAAAATATACAGAGTGGATATGCAATTACCAAACCCACGATATTTTATGACAAATGCCATTTCTCTAACACTGCTATTACAGTGCGCCTGATTTCCAAAGCTGAATTAATTTGAGCAAGTGTACACTGGAGATTGATGCTATTAGCATGATTTTTAAAGCACCCTTTAATAATCATAATCTGCATGTTTGAAACGTGTTGCCATTACCAGTGTTGACAGATACGAGCATAAGGCACACACCGTGGAGAATAAAACAGGGCTGTTCTCATTTCAAATAAGAGTGTACAGATTCCTACGTCTGGAAAAAAAACCAACAAAATCTATTACTGTGCAAAGGGAGTAGCACATTTTTCTAGGGGGGTGGCAATAAAGCACTGTTGATATAAGATACCATGCCTGGGCCAGCCTGTGCTACCTTTACGCACTGGGGTAGGACCACCGCAAGTGGAGAGCCTCTACAAAAGGAACCAGGCTTTCCAGGGATGCTGTCAGCATCTATCCCAAAATGAACAGAAAACAAAACCACTGACTCCCTTAACTTTCTGGAAGAATCTCTTCTGCAACTATAAATGACACACATTTATGGAGTGACTTCGTTTTTTTGCTTTACCCCAATTAGTCTGAAAATGCAAAATACTTCTAGGGAAATAATTACAGGAAACTAGCTCTCTCCTCTCCTCTGTATGAGCAACGCTTACTCATGTAAATTACTTGCATGAGCAAGGATTATTTGCAAGGCGAAAAGCATTGCATCAGATCCCCAGTTTGGGAGAAGAGATGAAATCAACATGAGTTCGTAGTAAACTTTGCTGCTGATGAATGAACCAAAGGCAGATCCCCACTGACAGTCCAGCCTCAATGGAAGCAGCATTCACCACGATGCAGGGCAATGCAGGGAATGTCATACCATGCAAAATGAATTAGTTGCTTGTTTAGGGTTTTTTAGGAATTGTATGCATCACATCAAATACCATCCCTGGATTTAATGAGCATCAACTTTGAAATATATTTTTAAGCCTAGTCTAATTAATGCCAACACCTTTAAAAACATGAAAGCACAAGGCACTAACAAGCATTTTGCTCTACGACTGCTTTTGCAAAGGTCAGTCATTCTACAACCCCACACCACCCCTTGGAGCAGAGAGCAGTAAATGAGCTGGAGGAAGGTTTGGCCGAGACCCTGTGGGCTGGAGGGTGAGCCCACCTCATGCCCCTGAACGCCACAGGACCAGGGCAATGCACGAGGGAACTGGGCAGGCACTTTCTGACAGCACACAGCTTCTCACACTGCGGTGCCACCAAAGCTGGGGGCCTGCTTTCCACATGCACCCCATGAAACTGTTTCAAGCACAACAGGGTGCCCTTAAAGGCGCTCCCTCTGGATCTTCATAGGCCTCCAAGCATGTTCCGACCTCTGCGTGAGGCCCCTGATGTCAAGGATGTCTTCCCAACCCATGCGGAAGGTGACACGGGACTGCACCAGACCAGAGTGAACGAGAAAATCAAGGCAAGGTGGTGACTTCCTCCACCGAAAGACTCTGTTTTGGCAATGGCCCTGTAAGGATGGAGGAGAATCACTTCTTCCCTGTTGGAGGGAAGAGAGAGAAAGCTGCTCTCACTCTCTGGCCAGTGTTGCACCTGCAGCAGTGTTTGGGCTTCATGGTGAGGTGGGAAGCAGTGTGCCCAGGCCGCTGTGTTTTAAAAGCACCAAAATGTTTTCAGTGAAGTAGCACAAAACTCTTCTAGTTCGCCTAGCATTGGCCTCACAGGCCCTGTTGCTCTTACCAAAGTGTCTCTACCGTTCCTGAGCAGCAAGACCCCTGGTCTGAGCGTGATGCCAGAGCTGGTCCCAGCCTCTTCCATGCATGTCTCCTCGGGATGCAATGAGCATCAAGGTCAGAAGCACCCGTACCCGCTGCATGTGAGCAGCCCCATCCCACTTTCACCATCCACTGAGACTCCCTGGGAAACAATCTCTGGCCAGCTCCTGGCATTGAAAGGGAGTTTCTCTGTTGTGGTGATGAGGATGCTGAGCCTTAGGTGGAGAGAAGGGTACTGAAGTGGAAGCACTTCCCTGGATCTGGGCAGCGCATGGAAACATCCGGTTTTTGCAGCAGTCAGGGTTATATTTAAATCTGGATGATGAATTCAGCTAGCTATAAAAAGACTTGTATTTACACTTATTGCTGATTAGCTCAAACATTTGGCAATCACATAAAATACGCCATCAGAAATTTCTGAGTAACAGAAGCATTACATCCCTCCTTGCTTCTCCTCCCTCCTTACAGCCACTAGCTGAATATTGTCATAGTGTCAGTGCTGCTATTACGGAAAACAGGCAGCCAGCTGCTTCTATTAATCACGCCGCTAGTGCAGGTAGCTGCTGGAGGCCGTGCCTAAATCTCTGGTGGGCTCCATCACCAGCCTGCCATTCAGCCACTTGCTCCCCTCACCAACAATTCCAGCGACAGCGGGCGCCCCGTCACCCTTTGCCTCGGACACCGCAGATTTGCGGTATGCGCTTAAGCACTGGCTCACTCCATCCCTACTCCCTGAATGCACAATGAGCTATTTTAGCCCATCAGCAATCCCACACCACAAATAAGGTCCTCTCTGATGGCTATAAGCCGCATCTGACTCAAGAGCCACATCTCCTCCTGCAGAAGGAGACCAGCCCAGAGTTAGGAAGGACCCCGGAGGCGGCCCTGCTGCCCCTTTGGGGACCAAGATGGATGTCATTTACCAAAGGGACTGGGACCTTGGGGTGCCAAGGGGAAACAGTTGCCCCTGCACCCCAGTGAGAGCGGTTACCCCCACCCAGCCAGCACCAGCCTTTTGTCTGTGCTGCCTGCACATCCCCAAGCACTGTTCAGATTGTTCCAAACTATTAAAAATCGATCATAAAAAATCATTCCTACGTCTATAAACAAGTTAATGGAGTAAGTGAAAACAAAGTACATTTCTTAATGGGAGTGTTATGTTGCCCTCTCTAGGCCCTGGCTCTCAGTGCCGGTTTCTGTAGGCTCCCTGCCAGAGAAGTATCACTCAGAGCTGTTGCTGTTGCTGCTGCTACTCTGCTAATGAATGACTAACTTAGGCCAGAGGGGAAATGACATCACCGGGGTGTAAAACACAACTGCATTAGGAAACTTTTTACCTGCTTTACATTTGTCATAATTATTCTACACAATACGGCCGGCATTTGCATAATTTCAAGGCGTGCCATTATCTTAATTGAAAATTGTTTTCATATGGTTGAATAATGCAGAATGACATCAGTTAAAGCCGCAATGAAATGCACAAGTATAATCACACGGCTAATTACTAGCGGTGTTTGCATGTAAAAATAAATAAAATCGTGCGTATTATTAGGAAGGTACATGCAGCTGAGAACTCTCGTACCGGAGCAGCGTTTTACTTGTAATGGTAGGATTAATTTTCTCTGATGTTCCTACCACAGTAACATGAGCTGATCATTAAGGCGTATTAAAATGATTTGTGTCCCTTTCCCCACCCCCCTCCCTTCCAAATATCTTTCATTTTACACACACACGAGACACGCAGAGGCACAGTTTTAAATAGTCACCACGGGCAATTTCAGAGCATCCATTGCTCACTGTCATCTCCCTGATTCTTAGGAAAAGGCTCCCTTATCTCAGCGGCACGCACAGAAAATTAAAGTGAAGAGGTGGCAGCGAGCGAAGGTGGCTCTGAGACGCGTTTCGGCTGCGTACGCGTGTGTGCGGGTACACGGCTACGCCGGCACCTACAGCCACGCGTGCCTCCGAAAACAGCCCCTGCGGACAGCCCCCCCTCGGACCCACCCCTCCGGCATCTCCCACAGAAGTTCCCCCAAAACATCTCGTCCCCCTCCC
>VXAX01003556.1:1053051-1194065 GCA_013399835.1 Leptocoma aspasia
AAAAAAAAAAAAAAAGCAGTCTACAGTATACCGAGTCAATAAAGAAATGCAAAACCATAAAACACAGCAATGATAACAACAGAAGATCAGTAGATTACAAAGGAAATAAGATGGGGATCAAACAGAGTGGTAGCTGGAAATGACTGCATAGAAGCCAAAATAAGGCTGGTCCTAATAAACAGCCAAAGTTGAACCAAAAAGCATTTGAAGCGTTAATTTATTAAATAACTTTATTTTCATGCCTTACAATTAAAAATAGTTGTGGTCAGGCATGTTGGGAGACAGGAAGCAATTGGAGTCTTGAAGCCTGGCTTTGTGCTTGGAAGGGAACACAGCCTGATCCACGCTGCCATGGGGCTGTGCCTGCACGGGGGGGCAGCCAGCAGTGCTGGGGGGCTCCAGTTCACTTACTGCTTCTCTACTCAGAGCTTTGCCCTTCCAGGCTTTTAAGACACAGAGGAGTTTTATGAGGAGTGTTCAGGGTGGGAGATGGAGTCACCGCAGGAGCAGGGGCTGTGAGGGTGATGCCAGCTCCTGCTCCCACTCAGCACGTGGGATGGGATGCAAAGCCCTGTGAAATTGCCATGAGGCCCCGTGTTCACTTCAGCAGGTTTTGGGATCAGTTCTCTCACTGTGGGAGCCCTTTAGATCCGATGTACAAATCACCAGCTCAAAGCATTAATAATACCAGGAGTCAGAGCATTTACCTTCCCTTCAAAAGATCCACTAGCTCCAATAAGTGACCAAACCGAGCAGAAAACCCTACGTGAGATCAGCTTTCAAACCCCAGTCTTCAATTCATATGTGCATTTGGAATTATTTTTATTTACCTTGCATTTCTTTTTGTTGCCCTGGCATTGTGTTTTTAATTCCCTCATAGCACTGCTAGCAGCTGGCCTGGAACGAGCACCCCATTGCCCCAGGGCTCCCAGACCAGGCTGCTTAAAGAAAATAATCATCAGAGAGTATCAAGATATTCACTGATAAAATAGTGGGACTGGTGGGACAGATCACCTGCACATGCAGAAAGGAGAGGGGTGCCCAGATGGCTGGAGAGTATTCTGAGACCCATAACAAGGGGTGCAGCCATGGGACAGGAAGAACCAGCAGCTGAGCAGCCCCCAAAATAGCTGCTTCACTCTCACAGTAACTGAGCTGCAGTGGCTGCTAACTGCTGCCTGCAAAGCTGGTTTCATCTAGTGGCACGGAGTGATGGGTCAGCTAAAACAGAGCCCACACCATTTCTGCCTGATTGGTTGCTAACCAAATACACTTTTCAGATGCTGTTAATTGAGTCTGATGAATTTTGCTCCAGTGGGACCTATTATGGGCAAAAATACAAGTGACATCAGAGCCATAACTCATAAAAATCAAGTCCCTGAATTACATCTGAGAGCAATATGAAAATGCAAGTGGGATTTCAAATGGTATCAAATAACTTTCTGTCATACCTTATTAATACCACAGAGCTAATAGAAACAGCTATATTATCATCCTAATGTCATTATACATATATAATACACATGCGCGCATACACACAAACACTCTGTGTAATTATAACAACATTATTTTGTTCACGCGGCCTGAAAAATGTGATTAGATGGTGGCTCTGAAATGGCAATATTCAATCAGGCACGACTCTTATATTGGCTCAGAGCACAGTCTTCTACTTATGTAAAATTATGTCTTGTTACGTGTGGTGGTAGCGTGGATGGCTGTGGAAGAAAGAGGGAGCCGAGGCCACGGAGATCATTTCATCTTGTTACAAGGGCTGAATTGTCATTTCAAAGCTGGAATGCTGATACTGTCCAGCAAGCAATCCCTGGCTATGCTAATTTATCTGCTAAAAACAGCTGCCTTCTCACCAAATCGTGAAAAAATTTCTCCTCTGGAAATGTTCCTAAATGTGACCAAACTATTTATTTTACATTCATAAAGCTTGTAAGGGGACATTGCTTGGTAGGACTTTAGATGGGCTTCACTTTCTGAACAACACACAGGAAATGCACACCAGCCATTTCACATCCAGCTCCTGTCAAATAATTTAGCTTAACTATATTTTCACTAAAATATACCTATGTGTGTATGTATATATATATATATATAAATACACATATATCCCTGTATGATGGGGATAGCTGGGGCTGGAAATATCACCGTAAGAATGCCAGGCCATATTTACCCAAGTCAGTGGTCAAAGCAAGTTGCTATTCTCAGTGTGCCAGATTTAAATCGGTTTAAGTAAACAAACTGACCTCTTTCCACTTTGCAGGTCTGAGCTGTTGTGGCTTTTTTTTTCTGAGAAAATTCCTTTTTTAAAGAAATTTGGTTGGCCCCAGAGGACAGTAAGCAGTTGTCTCAGAGGGAACAGTCAGTGCTGCTGGGGAGCAAGTCAGGGCAAAGTGGGCTTCGCACCAGCCAAACTCAAATTTTGCTTTGTTCTGCCCTGCCACCATATGAAAGCAGGGGATTTCACCTCCTTACTGACTTTCACTGCCTTCCTAATGCCTAAGTGCTTATGGCAACTCTTGCTCATCTGTTTTGGGATTGAGTTTTTCTGTTTACCCCAGTTTGGTTTTTGCAAGGACGTTTGATCTCCCAGTTATTGAGATCTTTCTTGCCAGCACTAGAATGAGATGCACTGACAAAGAGAAAGCATTCCTGAGCTCCCCTGGCTACCTGCAGGGCCAGTGTGTCCATCACCACAACCGGCTCTTTCCTTTGCATGCAGATTTTTTCCTGGTGAGCACCAGCTGTCTCTTCTGCAGTTATTCCCACATCTTCATCCTTTACCTGAGCTACAAATGTCACAACAATGATGAGTCAATCACCTGGTACAGTTTAGCAACATTTACCCTTTGGCTAAGCTGTCTTTGAGCAAGCAGACAACCTGCTGTGGACTGCCCCACACTTCACCCCCTTCCTGGTTTTGCCTGAAAACAGCTTTTGGCATCTGGTGCCAAGTGGCAGTGGAGGGGGAAACAAATCAGAATAGCTAGCTCCTGGTACCTCAGCTCTACGGCCTGAAGTCTCCTTGTCTCGCAGGACAAGTGGCCCAATACACAAGTGCTCCTGTGTCCCAGGTCACTGTGGTCCCTCACACTGGTGTCGGGGAGATGGGCATTTCTGCACCTCCTGCTGAAGCACCATTGTCAATAACTACAGGTTGCAAACACAAGATGTAAACATTGGAGAGGATGCAGAAATCGTTCTTTCTCCTCTCCAGCCAGGTACACATGTCAAACTAAAACACTAGAAGGGAAACAGAATTAACCTGCAAGTCCAGCTTTACCAAACACATGGGGTTATCCAGCTGCTGTTTCCAGGGAGCAGGTATAGTTGCCATACCAGAGTCCTCTCCTCCTTTGCAGCTCCTTTTCTTATCCAAGTGAGTGCTGGACACGTTTCTGAAGTACAAGAATCTCTGAGGCCTAACCACCCTGGATTCAGGCCCCTGGGGATGATAAGTGTTGGTGGGGTTTTTTTAAATCCTCTTGAGAAACAGATGCTTTGGCTCATCTTCATTATACCTAGCCTGATTTATTTTAATTGCTCTGGGTATCCGGAATACTACGATTGCATAATCTCATGCACATGCCTTTAAAAGGAAGCCTTGGCTGCAAAGCCAGGAAGGCAATGTTAAATACGGAAAAGGTACTATGCAAAGTCTCATTTATTTTGGAAATCACTGGAAAGAGTTCTACTGAAAATTCACAGCAAAACATATGCCACATTTGAATAATGACTTTAAGAGGTGCTTTACCTAGCTTAGCAACAAAAAGGGATCTAAAAATTGCAGTCCTTCAAAAAGATCTCACTCCCAAGCCCTGAATTTTGGTGAAACCAGAGGAAACCAGTGTGGTCCTTGGTGACAGCCACAGGGAGGTCAGAGCTGGCTGCTGGGCACCGTGCCTGGTGGCAGCGCTTCCACCCCTACCAAAACTACCAGAAAACAGCAACCCAAGGGAAAACCCCTGCTGAGCAGAGTCAGTGGCAAGCACAGGCTCAGGACAGCAAGAAAGGAGGAGGTCTGATGAGATCTGCCCTTCCCACGTTTAGGAATCCAGAGCTTCATCTCAATAAAACTAAGCAGGAATAACAGGACAGCAGAGAAATACCTGAACATCATCCACTTGTCTTATCTGATGCAGTGCATAAGATGACAAATACTGTCTGCTTGGGAAGAAAAGGTCTGCAGAAGCCTTATTCCAGTTAGAAAAAAGCAGTATTTCAGGTACTTTACAACCGGACCTAGAATAAGTCTTTATTCTGAAGTTGTGTCCGTACCCTATCTGTTAGTAAGATGCTGCTTTCCCGGAAAGAGATCCATATCATACTAAAAACTGATTCTTTATCTGTAGTTTTTAAATTAATCTCATTGAACAAATTAATATCTGCCATAAATACTGTTCCTGAAGAAGCCAATAGGGGTACTTTGTGAAAGAATGGGACAAAGAACTAAAAAAACCTCCAAACCCTGTCCTTACCTGTGGCTTATTGATGTGCTTTCCTGTCTTCTAAGGAAAGGAAAAGCCATGGGTTTTATAGGCTACCTACATTGTATTAATTATTTAAAAACATGAAACTGTGATTTTATTTTGCAGGAAACACAGTCAATTTGTCCTCACCAGCCTTAGCATCCACAGAGAAAAGTACATGTGTGCTCAGTGCCCCTGGGAACACCCCACATATCCTTCACAGGGGAGGGAGGAGACCATAATCATATCTGCTGATTTTGAAGGAGAAATGTGAGCAGTTTTCACTTGGCACCTGTTACCAGATTTGTGTAGATTTGGCAGTACCCATTTGCCATGCCAGAGCCCAGAATTGCAGTCAGTGCTCCCATTCCTGGCTGGCAGGTGCTCTGAGGGGCTGTGAGTGGGCAGCAGCCCCCCGGTTTACAGGATACACCTTTAAAGGCCCACAAATTTACTTTGGGTTCACAGATGTTAATGAGATTCACGTTTGGGAGAAGGAGCCTACAGAGACTATCAGGAATATTAATGTTAGCACAAGAGTCTATTAGTGCCTGCATGTTGAGAAGTGGGTAAGGAAACCCTCTGGGGTTTGTTGTGCTATCAGCAATTATCATGTGAGATTTCCGTTCCTGGTTTTCTTGCTGAGAAGGCTTGGGAACAAAGGCTTCAAGACTGGTCTTTGGGCACTGAGTTTTTAAGTCATGTGGATGTTTCCCCCATTGCCTTCTGCAAACCTCCATTTCTCAAGCAAGAGCCAAGGGCTTTCCCTGTCCATCCCTCTCCAGAGATTTGCCATTTTTAGCTCAACAAACCCATGCGCCTTATGCTAGCAAAATTCCTATGTGCATCTGCCATCTCAGAGAATAAAAGTAACCCTTCAGGGGTGGGTCTGCACATCTGTTTTGTTCATGTCAAGCCAAGCTACAGCCTTTGCTTCACTCCCTTCTCATGCTCCTGTCTCTGCTGGTGGGGAGATGTCCCCAGCATTGGACTTATGGTCGAAGCAATGTGGTGCTGTTGCTTATTCAGATGCCAAGAAGTCATCAGCAATTTGTTTCATGAGCAACAAACCATCAAGATGTGAGTGCAGACTCTGGAAACCTGTCCCTGACATGCCAGAAACCCTTCCTGTGCCTTCTCCTTGTTCTCTTTTAATGGGGTAATGGCTATAAAACCTTGTGCCTTTTATCTAAGTTAGGATCTGGTGCCATGATCAGACCTTCTCAATGGTTTACTTTCTTTTAAAGCTCTTATACACTAAAGAAGGGGAAAAAATATAAAGGGAAGAAAGCAGCCAATGCTCTGGCTGGCTGATTGCAGGGGAACCTCTCAGCACAATCCAGGGCTGCTGCCTGAGTAGCCAGTGGTGCCACGGACTTCAATGGGCTGGTGGCAGGAACGCTCAGCAAGAGGGGTATGCCTGGGAGGAGCTCTGTTTCTCCTGGAAGTTTCATTAAGGCTCCTCTTCCAGGAGGTACGGATAAAGATGAACCAGACTTTGTTGATTTTGTCATGAACATGCCCACATCAGGTTCCTGAGGAGCCGCAGCATGGGTGGGAAATTTCAGCCCTATTTACATTTGGAAACAAAATACAGAACAGGCACTTGCTCTGAGAGCTGCCCAGAGTGGGATGAGGCCCTGAGGGCTCCAGCTGCAGGCTGGGCAGCCATGCCCTCTGCCACCTTGCTGGAGGCAGAGCCAAAAGCTCCAGGTGGCACAAGCCAGGCACTGCTGCCCCTTGCCTGGAGGTCTCCAAACCCCACCAAAGCACCCTCAGCCCAACAGTGCCTTCACTGATGGACGTGGTATCCCACTGGCATCCCCCAACACAAACGTACCAAGAAACCTTCCCAGCTACAGAAAATTCCTTAAATGGGCCTTGGTTAAATTCCAGCTGCTCGGTGGGCTTTGAGAAGTGCAGCAATGCTGCTGGAGGAGATCTTGGTTGTTATATTTAATTAAAGATTCTGCTGAAAGTTCTGCTTAAAATCACAATGCTTGCTGCTTAGAAAAGCGTTGGTGATTCCCCCAGAGGCCTGGCCAGCATTCCTGCTCCTATTGTACAACATTATTGATTAATCAAAACTAATGCTCACAGCTGTTGCCTGATGGATAATGTCTTTGGTGTTTGCCTGCATATAATTATTTACTACTTTATTGATGTTATTTATTTCTTCATTAAGTATTGTTGGCTGTTTAATTACGTGAAACACAACTGCAAGTGTCGCTGCTAAAAGCCATGGGAAAGGCTGCCCAGAGCCGAAATCTTTCAACCATAAACTCCAAAAATAAATCTAAATATAAAAATATTGTAGCCAGCCTTTTGAGTGAAGGCCATCAAACCGCAAACATGTTACATGTCATCTGGAGGCTGATGCCAGAGCACCACGTTCGGATAGATTTGCAATGCTGATTGAACTGCTCATGGCAAAGGACTCTGCAGACATGTAAATAAGTTTTATTAGCTCTCCAAAACACATATGAGAGGTCCTTATTTTATTCTTGGTAGCTGAATGTTTGAAATAAATCAAAGTGAAACTCTGATTCCCAAAACTTACAGTCAGGAGTGCCTAATGAAGCTCCTTTCAACAACCATTCCTGCCTGAGATCCGAGCACTTCCCAAGGTGGCTGCTGGCCCCGTTCAGTGCCCCAGTGGCAAACTGGGAGTCTCTCCAGGCTCTTCCCTCTGCCCTCCAGCTCTCTGCAAGAGACAAGGACTCAAGGGCCTCTGCCCCATCTCTGCCTCAGCACCCTGCTGCCCTCACCCTCCTCTAAAGCACCGGGCAGAGCTACTGCAGCAGGTCTGTGCCTGTCCTCACTGAATTAGGGAGCTGATATCTAATCCTTGGATCAACATGGGGTGAGAAGGGACGTGCTGAGGTTTACTTAGCTCTTGATATATGACAAATTTTAACAGAATCACTTTTCTTTGCAACTCCAAGCCATGGGGGCTTGGGGGCAAAATCAACATCTTACATTGTATCTGGAAACCAACAAGCACTAAGGAGAAACTAGGTTTAAGACATGTTGTGGCTCTCAGCAATCTCTAGGTACTTATAATTTTAAAATACCAGCAGGTACATGACTACAAATATGGTACTAAAGAACTTGGAAGGATCTTCTCAGCCTGCAAAATAACCAGAGGACCACAAGCCCTGCTGCAGCTCACAAATCATTAACGCACCTATAACAGACCAGAAAGAGCCTCTGTATCTCCTTACTCATAAAATAAAAATTCCTTCTCTGACATCCTCTCCAAACAGCCCTCATCAGGCCCATTTCCCACGGCAGGAGAACAAATTGCTCTGGCACTCCTTGCCTGGACATCAGTGCATTTGTTATTTGGGAGCTACTGGCCTGAATGTCTCTATGCAGCTCCCTGTAGATCTCCCACTTACTTCTGAGGCAGTGCATTACCATCAGGGAGGACTTAGCCCCTGCTTCATGAAAAGTACATAAGACAACCAGTTGCCAAACCTCTAATTTCCCTGTGGCCCTGTCCTAGGGCACAGCCTCTGCTTTCCCTATGGGAGTCATGAGGGGGACCAGACTAATGCCTGGTGCTGTCAGGTCACCTGTGTCTGTTCCGACGTGTCTCGAGCCCAGAGCATGAGCACAAGTTGGTCACAGGGCCTGAGTTCTGCCCATGCTCTCAATAGATGCTCATCTCTTGTTTTAACTAAAACATGTCAGGGAAAACCTGAGAGAAATATTAAGCAGAGAGGAAGAATAAAAAATAAAAAAACCCCAAACAATGATGGGTCTAGGGAATTTGGTCTCAATTTCCCTCCTTGTTTCTTCCCCAGCTTGCACATTTTCATGCATTTCCTCTCTCTCAGGCTAGTCCTTCCTTGTGTTTTTTAAAATGTCACAATCTTTCCTGTATCCCTTGTGCCCACGTTGTGAGGGTACCGTTGGGCAGCTTTCCAGCAGGGATGCACAGAGCAATGGGGAGCACAGCCAGCATTTTCAAAGGAAGCTAAGGAAATCTTTATGGAGAACTTGGTGAGAATTTGGCACTTGGCATCCTTTTGCTCCTTTGAAAGTCCCACCCTACAGGAACAATCTAAACAAATGTATGCCCCAATGCTGATAAATCCCTTTGGAGAGATATCAAAGAAAATCTTGCTGGGTTTGGAGACCTTTGAAGAAAGGGAAATATCCTGCCAACCTGATGCTGAGATCTATCTTGTTCCACCATTTGGTCCAAATCATCAGAGTCCTCCACAGCTCCCTTTCCTCCTTGGGGTGTGGAGAGCCGCACTGCCTTGCTGAAGAAAGGGATTTGCAGTCCAAGAGGACAGCATAATTTGAGAAAAATTCAAATGAAAAATTACTTAACAATGGAACTTGTTACTGTGTCTAAAAATATCTCAGTGAGTCAGATTACTGAAAACAGCAAAGCTAAGGAGCAAACCCCGTAGCCTCTTCTCAGCAGTCAGCTGGCTTCATTCACTAGCTTGGCATCTCTTTCCCCTTATGTTTTTAATATTATGAGTGGGGTTTTTTTAAAGTCGACAATAAGTTAATGTTTAATGGTTTGCCATGTACAGTTCTTGGTGTTTACATGTTCTGCAACTAGCCAAATTTGTAGAGCAAATTAAAAGTCTGTAAGACCAGGATAAGTGAATTACAGGTATCTGTTGCTCAGAAGCTATTGCCTCATTGTGTCCTGTATGCCCCCCAAAATAAATGGTTTCAATTATGTTTTCACCTTCCCCAGCAATATTAACACCTCTGGCCACTGCCAGCCAGGGCCATGGCTCCTTAGTGTGCGTCTGTTACAGCTTTGTGCACGCACACTTCCTGGGAATGTGCAACCTTGCGCGACGCCGCGGTCCCAGGCTTTGCAGGGTAACCTATTAAACCCTCTGGCACAGGACCAGGTGCTGTGGAGAAGCATGGGAGAAGGAAAGGTGGGGACTATGGTGTTGCCAATGCTTTTTATACTAATGAGATGGATGGGTGTGACCCTTTCTTCCACTGACCAAAATATGAATAGTGAGAGTTTTCCACTCCCTGACGCTGAGTGAGCCATTCCCCACTCCACGCTGGAGGGGTCTTGCTTGGCTTCTCCTGTTTCACACATTTCACAACTTTGCTCTGCTGGTCTAAAGGTCCCAAGACTCCTCCCTTGTTCAGAGCTGGCCCAGGTGGGATCTGGTCTCTGCCACTGTGCCTGCCCTGCAGGCAGCTGCGAGGGAAGCCACCAAATCCCTCAAACCCCTGTGACACTGAGGGGAGAGCAGGGCAGCTCAGAGATGCCACCTGCCCCACACACATGCTGTACATCTGGATATTACCCACTCCACGTGAGGCAATGGGTTCCTTCTCCACGCTGCCGAGGTCTCCCAGCGATACAAACAGAGGTGGACGATGTCCCTGTGCTGTTGCTGAACCCACCAGGAAAGGGGAAGTGCATCCCCTCATCCCACCTTGTGCAGGGCAGCTAGCAGTCACAGCAAGCTGGCAGAGCTGGACCTGAGGAAACAAAATTAGATTTTTAGAAAAGGGCAATGAGTCTTGTGTTGTCAATGTTAAAATTCCCGCTGCTAGGGGTGGGAACAGGATTGGGCCCAGGCTGCCTCCCTGTTCTTTCCCAGGCTCATGAAGATTTAAAATTCTGGATTTTAAATGGTAGTTTATTTCTGGCTGACCTGTTTGGCTTGAACTGTTACGTGTTTTCAGCTTATTTTTATGCTCCTGTGTTACTACACTAACCTAACCAAGAACAAGAACAAGACTATTCAGCCTCCATTGGCTGCACAGGCTGAAGTCCCCCAAAGTCATGGCAATCTCCCTGTCCAGCTCCTCTTGGACCACGAGCATGGGAATTTATCAAGGGGAGTGGGGATGAAGGCAAGGGCTCATGGGCACATCCCTCCTCAGTAATGTCCCCCTGCAGATCTGATACCCCACAAACCACTGTGGGGTGACAGGGATGAGCCATGAATGGTGTGGGGCATGTTGGCCAGAGAAACCCCTCACACACACGTTTGGATCAGCTCATGTCATTGGATGTCAATGGCAAACTCCGTGACATACCTCTGTGTTAATTTTTTCCCTTTCCCTGCTATTTGAAGGAGATTTTATCTTCCCTTCCCACACCCCTCCCATCACCCCACGCCTGTTTCACTAAAACCTGCCTTTCGGGTCAGCGTGCTGGTAAGAGATTAATTTTACACTGCAAGGAACACCAAGCAGAGTATTTCAGCTTTGACATATGAGACGTCTGTTACCATATTGCACTTTTTCTAAATTAAATATTAGGAAAAATTAAACCCAATTGTGGTCTGTGTTCCTATGGAAAATATTTCTCTTCCAAACAGTCCCTCCATGCTAAATGACTTAACTAACTGAAAACACAATAAATATGCAGCAAGTTAAAAATCTATATTATTCAGGTTTTAAGGCTTATAACTAAAAGTGGTTTAATGTTTCATGCCTAATAATAGATTACTCCTATCACATTTCTAACCTTTATTTCTACCAGCTTTGAAGTCCAGCCATATAAAGGCTGTTTGTAGAACCACACGAAAGTTAAAGCAAATATTACTCAGAGTGATTCATATGAACAAGAATTTGCAATGAAGGCAGAGGGTTTTTTGTGTCTGTATCAAAGGAAATGAAATGTTTGCAATATTTTCAGTTGATAAATGCATTAAAACATTTTAGTTGTGTAGTATGAACATTGCTGACATAAACAGACTTTGACCTGAAACAGATTGTATTAAGCTCTGTGGGAGAGGCAGCATTAAAAGAAATAAAAATAAAATAAAATAAATTAAAAAATAAACATTCCTAGATTTCAGAATCTGCCACAAGGTCACCGCAGTCCTTAATTAGCTGAATACATTAAGAGAAGGCTGGAACACAGATTCTGTAAAGAGAGCAAATGTATGTTTAATCCTCTGTTCTTTGCTTACAGATTACCCTTTCAGAATGAGTAACCTTATTTTCTTTTTAAATATCTATTTACCTTTTTGAGCTTTGCATAGCAAAGCAGGGTTTCTTTTTTTTTTTATTTCCTTCCCACTGTTGCAAAAGAAATTAATTTGTTGCTAGTTGCTATGCATTGGCAGGATTTCTGCATAAAGAATGTAAGCCATCTATCTTTGTATTCAAGATATAGTTAATCTGGCAGTTAAAATACTTTGGAAACATTTTGATGACTTATCTGGAAAAGTAGCTTTGCATTTTCAAAGAAAACTCAGAACTGTATTGCAAGAGGAAGATAAAAGATATATGAAGTGTTTGTTCCAAGCGATACTATTCATTTAAAGATCAGAATGTAACCCCACCCAAGCAATTATTCTGGAAAAACAAGACAAAAATCCTTATACAGCTTTCTGACACGGTCTTTATTTGGGAAACAAAATAACTATATTACAGTTATAGTCTAATGGATTGCAAGCTGTTTTATTAGAGTCAGCTGAATCCTGTTTAGCATAAAAAAGAACTCTGTTTGCTATCAAGAACACATTTACATTAATATGACTTTGACAAAGTAAAATAAAATCGCATTAAGATGATGTAAGTAGATAAGACAATGAAATCTCTGTGAGATAGTTTTGGCACACCAATTAGAGTCAAGTCCCTACAGGAAAGAAACATATTTTTATACCAAGTATCCATGTGTTTTTAAGTCTTAGAGTGGCCAAAATTAATCCCATGCTTAAAATACTTCCAGCCAGGGAAAAGAGAAAGTTTATTATTATTATTTTTATTTTTCCCTTGAAAGGTAAAATTTCTGATAAACGACATTTTTATTTGCAATAATACAAACAAGTTTTGTTCTCTGCACTAGCCTGTAATCATCCTGATTATTGCAAGGGACTTTCCAATATAGAGCAGCTGAAAACAAGGTTTTAGATTACATGGTAATTTAGGAATGCATGAAAAGCCAAGCAGTCACCATAATAGAGCACTTCACAAACTTCATGGCTTTTACAGCGAAACATAACATATGTTTTGTGATTCATTTGAATGATTTTTCAAGTTTTTTGGTCAAAAAATATGTTGAGCTCTACTACTGGTCCTATATTTAGGGAATCTAACTCTTGAAAAACGACTACACCACCCCCCACTTTGAAGTCTTTCCTTTTAGTTTGGCCATTAAAGCTCGGCAGTGATGGATGGTGATAATGCTGTGGGGTTTATGAGTAATCAGGCCTTGGCAGCCACAATATTTCTTTTGTAGTGAAACTTTAATATTCCTTTGGCCGTGCATAAACTTTTTCTGCTTTTGGAATTATGCTGCATAAGCTACCCACTAAGCATTACAAAACAGATATTGCCCAAAAGCTGGTGTTTTATTTAACACCTGACAGGCTGAAGCTTTCCCCCAGGACAAGACTTGGGCTGTAGCAGCCCTTCTGTGGTCAGGGCAGAGCAATATTCATAGGAGGAGCCCCTGCAAGGGGAGAGGAATTTTTTGGCTGTGCCCCAGGCCGGGCACCCCAGACACCCCCACTCTCCTCCTCCCCTTTCACATATTTTTAGTGAACTTGCTGCAGCAAACACCAGGTGTCTCCACTTAGCTGGGCTACAGCTTAAAAAAGGGGCCTGCCACCAAAAAAAAAAAAAAAAAAGGGAAAAAATTAGGGTTGTTCTTTCCATGGCTTCTATTGTGCTTGTTGCAATGCTGCATGTAAGGATGAGGACGTACAGACACGACATATTCATATTTTATTTTGTCACTCAAGACACCTCTGTCAGGCAAGGCAGGACTTTCCAGAGTTTGAAATAATCCAAATTCAATCACTTTAAAGCTGCTACAATATGCAAGTCCTGGCAGCCGTTTTAAATTAATGGAACATCAGATGTGCTCTGATCCTCTCAATTTCCTAAGGCAAGGGAAATTCTGCTGCGGTGGTAGCGGGAGGGGAAATATAGGGCTATCAGTAAAATAAATGTCAGCTTTTGTCTGCTGATAGAAAAATGCATACAGCAAAAAAAGATACAGTATTTATTGCTCTGTAATTAAAATCTATTTCTATATGTGGTAAGGATTATCTTAGTGGTTTGGACAAGTGAACTCTGTGCAGTCTGATCCACAGGAATGGACATTAAATAAAGCCAAAATACAAAACTGTTTTTTATTTGGCATTTTACAAATACAGCTCAATATTTTGCCTGCATGTAGGTATTTATTTATCATGCTTGCTCATGTGTTTATTAATAACAATATTAAAACTCCCATCTTGAAAGTCCAGTTCCAAATGACAGATTGGATTTTTGCAAGAACTGGGGGAAGGGGGGGAAAGGGGGAGGGGAGGAAGAGAGAGAAAATCTGAAAAAACTCCATAGCAAGATGCCAGCCTATGGTTTAGAGTTTACTTAGAAAGTGTAAACATTCATTGGGTTTGTCAAAAGGTTTGCAGACTTGAGAACCTTTTGATCAAACCTGGGCTGTGTTTTGAGGATACTTGCCCTGAAATGTGGTTTTCAAGATGCAATTCAGTAGCTTTTGCTTTTGCTTTTGAAATACAAACAAGCCCAAAAATTCAAATTAAGGCTCTGAAACCTGCATAAAAGCACAGGCTTTTATGGTACATGGTTTCTGCTGATCTGTAAGGGTAATCAGCCAGGGTTATGTCCTGGCTACAAGGGCCCACATTTCATAAAGTATTTTTCCTGAAATAAAAATACAATACAAGCTGTCAGAGTTAAACTGAGGACAAGGTATTTCTTTAATTCCGATTTTTCAGTTATTTGCTTTATATGAGAACCTGGCTTCTTCCATGCTAACTGGGACTCACATTGCCAGACAGTATGCTTAAAAGTTATTTTTAAAAATGCTGGGGTTTGAAGGCTCTTAAATCCTTTGATGTAAATGAAAATAAAATCACAGTCTGTAACCTAACAGAGACTTTTAATCTTGATCTTAAAAGCATGAATCATACTACAGCATAGAGTAAAACTATTTTCTGTCCTCTGCACTCACCTTCTCTACACATACTGATATTTGATATTTATAGGTGGCAATTAGAGGTACTCTCAGGTAGTCCCAGTGCCTCCTGCCAAGTTCTGTATGCAGTTACTGCCTTGCAGTCTACGGCTGAGATTTCTACAGCCTTGCTGCTTTTCTCATTTCAATATGATATTTCAAGCAAGTCTGATTAAAACAAAGCAAAGCAGAAGCAAAATGTCTCAAATTCCAGGTGTGTAATGTTGTGGCAACAAAACGTAGACCAATTACTGTCACAGAGTAGGAAAACTAGTGGCAATGTAGAGATGTTGCAATAAAATTACAGAAAAACTCTGATAGCCACTCTGGAAAACTCAGCCACTGTTTTCTGCCAGATCTGGGGCAGAGCCCCAGTCCAGCTCCAACCCATCTCCAAAAGCTGCTCCACTGGGTCTCAGAAGTGCAGCCAGCACACAGATGCCAGGTTTCAAATACTGGATGAAGAAAGGGCAGCTGAAATATATGGGTTTTTATCAGATTTTCATGTTGTAAAATTTCAGCTTGATGCTAAATGGAGAGCATCCCATCCCAGATCTGCCAGCAGAGGTGTGCTTTCCCTATGCCTGCCTAGAGCAAAGGGGAGTGTCTGCCAGGATGCTCCCTCAGGATGGGCACTAAGCAGGGACAGCAGGTACAGAACCCCAGGGCTCCCCAAACAAAGGCAGCAGTGAACTGGGCTGAGGATGCTCTCCTCAGCCCAAAGGACTCCCTGAGATCTCCTGCCAAGCCAACTGCCTGGCATCTGCTAGGGTGCAGCAGCATGGCTGATGGCAGCCAGATACCTCGGTCCTTCATCCCAAGGGAGAGCTGTGGGAAGTGGGACACGGCCTGTCAGTGCCCCTGCTGGCAAGCAGACATATGCTGTGGTGGGAAGGGGTACTGTGGCCTTGAGGGGTGCCATGGATGTTACCAGATCAGGCTTCTGTTCTCCAAGATCCTGCCATGGTTTTTGTCCCAGAAAAGGCTGTGATCAGTAAGAAATGAATTCCAGACTTGTTTACTTTCTACAGTCTCCTCCGGGTGAGTCTGAAGGCAATGCAGGATGCTTCCCACAGTTACACCCACCACCAAATCATGACAGCACAAACAATCAAGATGGAAGTTCATCCTGCCTTTATGAACCAGGCATTGAATCCCCATGTCTGAATCCTTCTGTATTTGAAACTCCCCATTGCCTTTATTGGGTTTTAAGGTAAAGAATTTGAAGATTTGTCCCTAAATAAAAAGTACCAAATTAATATAACAGCATGGTGGAGTTTCCATTTACTGCACACAACAGTCAAGATATTCAGACTTATGGCTCCCACTGCAATTGTAATTCAGTTTCCTTGCTCATACATAATGCTTTTATCTACTCTGAATGAGGTTATTTTTAGTTCCTTAACAAGCCCATATAATTCAGCTGTCACAGCTTCCATAAGAACAATACCTTGGAATTTCCTGCCTTTAATTTGGACTAACTCCTGTCTATAAGCATCACATTAGCAATGTTTCCAACTTGTGTGGTGACTATGAAATCAATCATTACATACATACACACTACATATATATTTATAATGTTTGACTATCATTTGTACAGGTAATGTCTCAAAGTAATGTTAGGATCTCCTCTGGATAAATGCAACAGCCCCAGCTGGGCTGCCTCCTCTCTGTTCCAGCTTTCCAGCTGGGCTATTGGCTGTGAAGGAAATTCTCCTGCCCATGCAGGAGGAGACAACAGATATGAACCTACCTCAAGTCCTTCCCTACCTTTTCTGCCATGAGGACTTCTCCTGTTGCCTGACCAGAGGAAGATGATGATCCTCAGGACAGAGGTGCCTCTGGCTCACACAACAGGCCGCCAGGTGCTGCAGAAGTGCACTGGGGGAGCTCACCCAGACACCCCATTGCTCCGAGCTGTGCCCAGCCCGCGAGGAGAGATTGCTATGGCCACCACTATTCCATGACAAAACCAGGCAGGACATTCAGCAGCTGAGCACTGAGGCTTCCCAATTAGCCATCCTGGAGTGCACTGACAGATGGCTGGTTCTATTTTTGCCTCCCTTACTCCAGGCCCATTCATTCAGTGCACTCCTTTTGATTACACAGACCCACGTGCTGAAAACCTTGTCCCCTTTCTCCTAAGTGAGTCAGCTGGTCTGACAGGAGATGTTACCTTTCTCTAAACCACCACTCTAGAGCTTCACCATTTGTTTTGTGTCACAGAAGGACAACTCCAGCTTGACTGTGCTCATACTTGGCAGTTCCTGTGAGCTTCAGACCAACAGCTTTTCACAGGAGTACAAATTTTCTCTCTCCCTTGCCCTAGAGCCACCCCTCCCACAGACCAGCAAGCCAAGCTGGCAAGGAAGGGCATCAAGATGTAGCAAAAGGCAAGAAAGACTCTGCACAAAACCTAATAAACCTCCCTTTCTAGGTTTTCTCCCTCAAAAGCACAGGGTCCCAGAATTCAATACACGGCAAGGCCAAAAACATATGCATAGGCAGAGCAACCCAAGAGTGACAGGTTATTATATTCCTTCTCAACTGGCTCCAGATTTTCTTCTCATCCCAAAAGCTTTCTAAAAATTTGCCTGTATTTTCAAACTAAGAATGTCCTAATTTGTGGAATAAAGAGAACCAGGGTTCAAAAACAAGACCAACATACGGCTGGGTTAGGTTATCTCCAGCATAGCCCTGGGGGACTAAGCTGTGCTCTGTGGGAAAGAGTGGTGGGAGCTCAGCTGAGGGACTCAGGGCCAAGCACCACACACAGCCATTTCTGGAAGGATCTCAGCCTGGAACCCTCTGTTGTTATGCTGCTTAGGAGAACAGCTCTCACATATATATCTCCTGTTCACTTGTGATCAATGGTCTTACGGAAAAACAGCATCAATAATGAGTAAGTAGCAAAAGATGTGCTCTACCTTTCCAGCCCTGGCCATTAACAAAGACTATCAGATGGTCCAAAATTACTTCACCTTAGTCATGTTGATTTTTACCAGCTGGGAATCTGGCCCAGGTTTCCTCTGGCTCCTGAGGGAAATAAACCATATAGTATCATGGCTGAGCTGACGATGCAGGTACACAACAATTTCCACAAAACGTGGCTGGATAGAGGATAAGGCTGTTTGCATTGACAGATGGCACAAGCGCAGTTTAGCAAGTGAGGAAAAATTATCCAGCCACAGAGGGCTGCTGCTGGCTTGGCTGGGGCTCTGGCACCAACTCTCTGCACGAACCCCAGCTTTCTAGAGAGGCTGCGAGAAGATGCGGTCCAAGGGGGAGCAGGCAGTGCCAGTGACACAGTGGATGCATATGTTCCCAGGAATACTGAGGGGCAGCCTGGCACTCTGGTAGGGGCTGGAAGCTACACAGCACATGCAGCCACAGCTATCATTAGGGTTTTGCTGCTTTGGCACCTCTTCCTAATTTACTTAATTTCTATTTATGCCATTCTGTTTCTGTTTTGAGCCTTTATCAGATGCTGGCACGTTTTGTGCAGAGCCAAACTTTGGAAGGAGGCTTTGGAAAGAAGTAATTTTAAGAGGAGGATAAAAAAAATGTCAGAGCACTCGAAGGGCTGTTCCCTGGAGAGGGGTGACCACTGTAACTGCAAAAAGGCAACTGGGCCAGTCTCTAGGAGTAGGCCAGTGCTCTCCTGCCTGGAAATGCAGGTCCCTGAGGGTTTGTGGAATGTACTTGGGGAGTCTGTGAAACCTAATGGGGAAAAACCAACCTTGTTGACAGCAGTTTTTCACACCTGAGTCTAAACCTGCATTGGAAAATGGAGGGAGAGGTCTGCAAAGCAAGAGAGGTCAGAACCTGCAGCATAAGCATGTTGCAGCTCTGTCTCTGAAGTAGCCAGTAATTGTGTCCAATTTGTAAATACTTGTCCTGGATTGTAAGGTAAGTATGTATTCTATTTGCTATCTGTTAAAAGTGGGGCAGTTATCTTCTGTTAATTTGGCAGTTTTCTTATCTCTTCCACAACCAATCTCTCCCTCCGGGGAGATATCTTCAGTTGATGGCCCATTGAACCTCACTGCATGACTGATAAAAATTACATCATCCCGTTGGGAGATGCTCCACCCAGGGGGAGGAGCCAAGCATTCCTACCTGGATATAATCAGAGATTTTGGGACACCAGAGCAGCCTCTTTCTACACTGAATTCCCAGAGAAAGACCAGGCCCATGTATATCACCACTGGACCTTCAGAGGAAACATACACCCTTCACCCTGCTTCAGCAGAACCACATCTGCCACTCCAGGAGGAGCAGCCACCATTCAACTGGACTGTTACCAACACCCTGACCCACAGGTTGTCAGGTCGTACTCTGACTCTGTCAGTAGTTTTGTTTGTACTAATTACATTTGTACTTTCAGTTTTCCTAGTAAAGAACTGTTATTCCTATTCCTATTCCCATATCTTTACCTGAGAGCCTTTTAATTTCAAAACTGTGGTAATTCAGAGGAAGGGGGTTTACCATTTCTATTTCTATTTCTACTTCTGAGATAAACCACTTAATTACTGCAGTCATTCTGCAAAGCACAGGCAGGGGTGGGGGGTAACACTCTCTTTTCCTTGCCCCCACCTGTGATCCAGTGACGTGTTTGTCATGGCTTGGCTGGAGGACACACAGAGGGAGCTGCTGAGAAGCAGCTTCTAGGGAAGAGTTTTTTACACATGCCGTGTCCGAATAGCGCTGATCAGCAGTGGCGGTGGTTGAGCTCCGAGAGCTCCAATACAAGTAGCAGATGAGAAGAACACAGCTGTGGATGTTGACATGTTGCTGGCCTTATGGAATGATGATAAACAGCTGGAAACACACGTGATGCACTGGGGAATACGGACTGAGTGAAGAATTTCAGGCTCACTGGAACATCGCAAATGAAAAGGCGATCAACTGAGGATGCTGAATTCTTCCTTTACAAATAATTTGCAGATCCTTTCACTGCTTCATACTACAATGGACATCAGTCCCCTGGCTTTTGGAAGACACTCATGGCAAGGCTGCAGGCTTCCAGGCTGACACTGTTTCTCTTAGTGAATGACGCAGAATGGATCCACAAATCTTCCTTCTTGGAGGAGCTTTCTTTCCTTCTTCCCCAAACAATTACATGGTTAGCGAGTGCTCTGCCCGGCAGCCCCAGGCTTCAGACCACACTGCCCCCTACACATGTCCAAGGCCAGGTGGGCACTGATAGCTGTAGGACATCAAGTAATTTCCCAGTGGGACCAGATACTGAAGGACTGAAAGCCCTTCTAGAGCTACCTTAAAACGGGGGAGCTTGTTTCTGTATTTCCATGGCTCTGGCGTTGTACTCTGCCATCAGCTTTAATTGTTGCTGCTCTGAAGAAAGCCTTTGTTCAGTACAATTGCCTACTCCACAGTGACATCATCCAAGGCTGTGTAAAAAAAGCACAGCCTGGAGTAGTCAGCCATGTGATGATGTATAAATAGCACTGACAGAACAATATTATAAACTCTATTGGTACAGCTGAGATAAAGCTCACAACTTGCTGATTCATCTAAGATATTGGCTTGAGGGATGGCATGAGGTTCAGCTACAATAAATGTTCTCAGCTAAAAGCATATTACTTCACCATGAACCAGCAGCTCAGATCTTTCATTCTTTTTAGAAAAGCACCTGTCTCTTCCTGCTTCGGTCCTCCATTACTGAATACATGAATTATAGGGCCTGATTTTATTTCTGCTTCCTTTATGCTGAAATATGCCACAATCAAAGAGTTCTCTAAGGTTTTATATACACACAGGAAAAGTAAAGCGTTCCTAAAACTGCTTGCCGGGTGCTTCTATTTCAATAAACCTGGAAATACTGAACCATACTTCCAAAATATCTGAGTAGGTAATGACTAAGTCATTTTATGACTTTCAATAAGATCCATGAAAGGTCAACTACATGTCCATGTAGTGGTTTTAAAATGGACCAAATGAAACCTCACACCTTCACGCTAGACCTCCATGGTCTGCGGGTGACAGAAATGAGCTCTATCAAATGTGATTGCTCTGCAATTTGGCACCCATGATTGCACTTACTGGTAACTTACTGAATTTCTGTGTGCCAGCAACTCAAGTCTACCCTGTGTTCCTCCACAGCACAATCCTACACTGTGATCATCACCCACATGAGCACCAACTACACAGACATCCTGCCCCATTGGAGCAGCTTGCTCGGTACAGGCAGAGCACTTCATCTGCTGACTGCATCTCAGTTGCATCAGAGCTGCTCGTTCAGGACCATTACAATGAGCAAGGCTTACACAATTATAGAACTTTATATTAATTTTTAAAACTTGCAGATGTTGCAATCTGTACATATGGGAATAGTGCCAAATGTTACGATGACAGAAAAGAGTTATATTGGCCAGGGTTTAAAAGTAAGGAAGCAGGAAAAGAAAAATCTCACCCTACCACTATCAAGGCATGTATCTGGTTTTGCATACAGCTTCTGGTTAGCAGCTTAGCCTTTCTGATAGTGAGTTAATCAGCTAATGTTTTTACGAGCACAAAACCAATAAAATGGTGTGGGGGAAAATGACAGTAAAAATCCCTTATTTGCTTTAGATGTGCTTTTACATCCACTAAATCCTTCTTGTTCTGCCCAGAGAAGACCTTTCTGCACTGAGTTTCAGACAGCAATGCCAGCATATGATCCTATGTATCTGTTGCTTGTGTCAACATCCTTCTCCAGGGTGTGCATCCTTTGGGATGCCGCTGTGCTGCTGCGCAGTGGCTCAGAGAACGTGCAGCTCTTGGGTTATTTTGGCTGAGGCTGCTGGAGGATCAACAAGCCGAGGTGCTTTGCAGAGAGCACTGAAGGGACGCTCAATGATCTGCATAACCAACATATGTTTTATATTATCAACATCCCCTTTGCATTCCAATTGCATGTCAGTACTGGTAGAGCCTACTGATGCAAAGACCAGCTCCAGCTTTGAAGCTTGGGACAATAACAAAATAACCTGTTATTTGTTTATGTTAGTAATAAAATCTACCATCAACTACTATTTGATTGTGGCCTTGACAAGAAGGCTGGCCAAAGGAAGCCTCCTCAGTGAACAGGAGATGAAGGAAGCGGATGGGTTGACTGTGGATTTTCTAAATCTAGTCCAAGAAGTTGATGGTTATGCTTTAAGTTTTCAATTATTTTAGACCCCAGCTTTCCAAAGGACTGCTTGGAGGACTAAGAGAGATTGTAGCATTCACTTTGTCCCTGGATAAAGGCTTTGAGAGATGGTGCAGAGCCACACACTCCAATTACAGTTTTCCTGAATCAGCCAAGGAGCAAGGGCACTTGCACTGCCTCAGCACAGCAGGCCCTCCCAGTTGCTGTCTTCACCAGGCATCCCTCTCTGCTTCTCCTGTGTCCCTGCCTCTACTCCTTCTGCCACATGGTCAGCTGTGTGGATTATCCTGTGCCTTGGGGCTGGAAGAATATGTGCCCTTGTACTGTACTACGAAGCCATCTGGGGGACTGCAGCTGCATGTGCATAATCACCAGATAGTTCTGAACTGACATTTGTGCCACTGCAACTACAGGCACGGTACGTGGGACGAGATCAAAGGTCCTTTTTGCACACAATCGGTTCTTATGCATTAAGATTACATTTCTGAGCTAGAAAAAAGCTGCTTTATAGAGCACACCTAAGCAGGCAATTCCAACTCCTGGCATCTCTTCCCCAGTATCTCCACCACTGGTGAGCATGGGAGGGTAGTGTTGCCTCACCCAGCCATAGATTTTACCACAGAGCATTCTGGTAACACCACAGACTCAGGTGTAAGACTTCCAAAATAGCAGCCCAATTCATTCCCATGCCCAGTTAAATGGAGTCCTTCTGATTCTTTTCACAGCATTCTGCAAGAGTTGTTTCTTTTCCTGCTGCATGAAACAGAAAAGCTCCTAATGTGTTTCTGAAATGTCTTGTGAAGTTAATGTGACTTATTCCCTATCATCAAGAGAATGATACTGGAACAAAAGAAAGTGCTTTTTTCCCCTCCAGGTTTCTTAATATTCAGTCCTCATATGGCATAAGGGAGTAAACTCTCAATTACACGAAGGCAAATACCAAGAAATCTGTCAAAGCCAATAGAGTTATTCTGGACACCTGAGTAATTTCTCCCTTGGTATGATTCAGTCTCCAAAATCCACTCTGAATATCCTCAATAACTGTTTGCTATTCACCTACATTTTTAGCTCTCTTATAATTCTAGCTTTTTTCCATGTTTCACAAATAGCTGGAGTCAGTTTTTTTCAGATGATGCTGTTTCCCCAACTTGGCTTCCCTATGAATAACCTCCATCATCACTATGCTACTTTTGCTCAAATGTTTCATTTTTAACAATAAACATCTATCCCAGATGCCTTATTTTCAGCTTCATTAAATGTTTTACTAGTTCATCCTGAGTCATGTCAATATTTACCTTGGACGTGGTTCTGTATCCTTTCATTTCTAAGACCAGAATTCTCCAGACAAGCTTATTGTTCCTGGCTTGACTTCTACAAGTCACAGCTTAAAACTTTTTTGATCTATTAAACAAGATGCAAATTCATCCAAGCATTCCCTTTGCTGTGTGCTGCCAGCTATGCCTATTCCAAACATCTCTGAGCTGATTCACTTCAACTTCTGTGTACACACAGGCCCCAAACCTTCACTCAGGTACTGTGAGGTAATTTAAAAGCTATTTAATAATAGCAATTAGCAGAAGAGAAAGCAGCAACTAGACATCAACCTTTTGGGCACAGAACCACAATAAACCATTTCCACTGACCTTTTGCATTGTAGAAAAAGGTGTCAGGAAACAGAAGGTGTTACCAGGCCCTGCAGGGTTGTGTTGGCCTTCACTGCACAAACCCGATGTTCTCCTGGGAGATGGGACTGTGCTTCCTCACTCCAGCTCTCTCCCCTGCCCCTGAGCAGCAGGGCTGACTAGGTCTGAGCCATGCAAGGGACACCTGAGGCACCTCAGCATGCTCATCCCCAAGCAGTCCTGAGCTTCTGCCCACAGCCATCCACAGCCAGGCTGCTCCTCACTGCTCTCAGAGCTCCTCATGCCTGCTTCAGGGAAATTCTTTATGTACAAGACCACAGGGAGCAAAAGTTTGATAAGTAGAACTTTCTTGATAATTTTCTGGATCTTTGCACTGAGTTTACTTCAGGTCCTGTTTCAAAGCAGTAGCACAAAGTAAGTAGTTTGGGGTTCACTATATTTATATTTTAGATCCATGTATGCCCTGGAATATAATATTTTTAATTTTATATTGGATATAAAAAAGCAAAGGTGTCAAGCTGGGGAAGTGCTTTGAAAATAACAAAGGACTTTATGTGGGATTGTTTGAAGTCATTTTATGTTGTTCCTGACTGTATTTAAAATTCCTCCTTTCAGTTTGAAATGCCTTTGTCACTCACTGAAATCAGTAGTGCAGACTGGCAGGACAGCTGGGCATGCACCACAACGGGATACACATAGAAAAAAGCACTCAGAGTTTTGGACACCTCCAAAGTGAATATTATACTTGTGCCATCAACCCACATTTGTCAAGAGGTGTCAACATGGCCTAGAGAAGCAGTGAGCCACGTTCTTGTGAGAGGGGAGGCAATTTCACATCATACCAAACTCCCTGAGCTAGGTACTCCTAGGAGCAGGTCCAGGAGGTGGCTTTAGATGTTACTCCAGGTGTGCAACAGTTTTTATCAGATATTGAGTTCACAGTGCAACCATGTCAGTGATGGCCACACATCACTGTGAGGGAGATACATGGGGTAGTTTAGAAATCCCTTGCTTGGGTGCTTTGGCAATAGCAGCTACAAGTAAATAATTGCTGTAGCCAGCCCACATGCTGTTGCCAACATCCCAGAAAGAGCATGTCCATGCAGTGAAATGAAGGTAATATTTCTGTGCACCCCTGAGCCCACTCCAGCTCACACACTGCTCCCCTGTGCTTTGACCCAAAGGGCTGTACTGCTGACAGGACAGCTGAGGGTTTATTTGGTTTGGAAAGAATTTGCTCAGCTCTAAAGAAGAGGTGATAATTTTCCTCTTTTGGTCTAAGCTAGAATCAGAGAGATGAGCTTGAAACAGGGCTATTCAAATTCCCTTCTCTGACCTATGTCCCCTGCACATTCACTCCAGTGAAAAAAAAGCAGCTTGAAGGACCACTGTCTCCCACAAACACACGGAGCCAGAAGATAAAAGAGAATGGTTGAATACTAGATTAAATGCAAGTTTCATGTTAATGATCACTTACAGAGACCTAATAAATGATTCTGTGCAAGGCATTGTCAGAGGTTTTGCTCTGTCATTTTTGTTTTGCAGCTGTATTTAGGAGCTTTTTCCCCTTAGGGGATAATGTTCAGGTTTTAAAATTTATATTAATCTGTCACTACATTCATCTGTCACTCTTTGAAAGGACTTCTTTTTTTAATAAAGTGTCTTTTTTTCTTTTTCATGTGCTGCTGTATCAGAATGGAGTATTTAGGATAAGCCCTTTCCACAGCACTGCTGCACAGGATGGGATGACATGCAGGAAGGCAGCTTTTTATAGTGTATGATCTCTTTTGACCCAAACAACTAATCAGCGTTTTAGAGGTTTTATATTTACCCTGGCTGGGGACTGACAAAAGGTCTTCACTGCAAATCTCTCTGCTTCATTTCCAGAGCAAAGAACCCACAAGGGACAGGGGTTTTCCTGAAAGACCTCCTGCAAAAGCTCTCAGGGTGGGAGTTTGTTTTGGTTTTTTGTTGGTTTGGGTTTTTTCACCTCTATCGGGTCTGGGGTGCTACTTCAAAAAAAATTATGAATTGCTCCCTTCAGAGCAAAGGTCTTTGACAGGCTGTGCTGGGCACCATCAGGTGTCTCCTCCTGGCTCTCTGTCCACCTTCCAGCCAGAGGGTACCCCAGGCAGCAAGTGCCCACCTCCACCTCCCTGTCTGGTGTGGCTGTGAAAATCCCCCTGCGAGGTGCAGCCCGACCTTCCACTTCTGCCAGGAATATGGGCATGCTGAGTGTGCTCTACCTTGTGACCCAACTGAAATGACATCAGCTTACTGTGCCCTGATCAATCAGTGGGTTTGCTTCCTCTCCTTTACTCTTTGCCTACATACCTTCAGCTACTGTTGTCCTACTATCCTCAATTGTTTTTTTTCTTCACATCAAAATACCAGTAACTTTTTCCTGCTGCTAAATATGAGCATTTTATTTTCTAACACACTTGAGCTTTACACGTACTATTTCACACAGGGCCCATGATTTCAGCGCTGATTGCAAGACAGAACCATGCTATCCCACCTGTTTGAGGTCTGTTTTCTCCGCCGCCCCAGGAATTTCCATTTCCACTTGTCTTCACTCCCACCAGCCATCCTGCATTTGGCCACATGATTGCTTTCCTCCTAGAACAGAGGGGACAGTCACTCAGCCTGCAGGTCATACCTAGATTATCTTTAATCACCATGCAGCTTTGCTGACTGCAATCTCATTTCTTCTTTCAGAATGAGGGAAAAACCCTCAATGAAAAGACAGGCAGTCTTTTCATAGATACTTCTGAATTGGTCACAGTAAAAAGGTTCAAGGCTCAATTCTAATTACCAGTCTCTCCAGTGGAAACACAGGGTGACTCTAGTAAAATCAGTGGGACTGCAGTGGTGTAGCCAAGATCCAGATCAAGATAGAGGTTTGGAAATAAGCAGCTCTAAGCATTTCTTTTTATTAGACCTCTCATCTCCTGCTTTATGAGCTATTTTCAAGGTTTACTGTATTCAAGTAGAAGCAGGAGTTCAGATTATGAACTTTGATCGCTCATGGTTTATTCAATATTTTTAATAAAGTTTGAAAAGGTTCCCTTCCATCAAAGAATGTCCCCTTTGATTAATCAATTGAATTTGATTTTTTCTTCACGAAGAATACAAACCAGTGTACTCCTTTACCAGTTGTTTACAGCCAGCTTCATAGCACACAATAGAACAATTATTTTATAAGTAAAAGAGCTGTGATCAGAAATGTTAATAAACTACTCAATAGTGCAGAATCTTTTGCTTCCTTAAAAAAAAAAGCCACACAATAAGGACATATCAAGCTATTTTTAATATAATCTGCATACTTTCCAAATAACATAGTCATTGGAACAGAGTTGTCTTAAATGGCCTTCTTCACATTTACAGCTGTAACAGCTGCGGTAGCAGCTCTGTCAGGCTTGATTATATTCAGTGTGCAGGATCAACAGAAAATCTAGGCTGAAAATTAAAGGAAGTAAATGTCCCCCTGACAGTCAAGAGAATGATTTTAGTCCAGAGTATTTCTGGCCACAACTCACTTTCAAAAGCAACTTTGTCAATTGTGCCGGGCCTAGTCCCAGTAAGTACTATTATGATTTATTACATTTTCTATAGAACCAGGAGATCATTTACTAGCCCCAAGGTATTGTATTGAGCTTCAATTATGTAATAGGCATTATTCCACTGAATATCCAAAGCTTTGTAAGAAAGTTTTAGTTCTGGAAAGAAATGTACAAGGTTCTCAAATGATTTCAAGGAAGATCAAACTCCCCCTTTTTTTTGCTAGTTGAAAGAGGAAAGGTTCCTTCTTGATAGAAATCATGAATAATTTGAATAGATTTTTTTCTGAAGAAAAAACCTCCTTTTTCTTTGAAAGCCATTGATAGCTCGGGATTCAAGCAAAAAAGAATAAAAGAAGAAATAATAGTTTCTTGCTAGGATAGAACATGATAGCTATGCTGCCAAATTAGTGAGATTTTAATTTAATTATAACTGAGGAGTGCATATGTGATTTGCCTGCTTATGAGTGGGGAATGGGGGTCTCCCACACGTGGCAGAGGAGGGGCAGGTCCTCAGCCCTGCTCAAGCCCCCTTGGGGCTGGGTTTGCAGCTGGTGCATGATGCCCCCAGCCTGGCTGCCTGTTGAGTGCTCTTCATGATTCAACAACACAGACTACTGATACCTCATCTAATCCCAGCCATCTGTATCTCCCAGATTAACTGCCACTGAATAACTGGTTAACTAGTTACCTAACTGCTGTAAAATAACTAAGACTGGACTGCCATAAAGTAAGTAATAACCAGTTATCTAGCATCACCCTCCTTCTATCATCCCTTAGAGTTTGTTTAAAAAAACCCACAGATTTTAAAAAGCACTGACACCTAAATAAAAATTGATCAGCTTCAAGCAATTTCACCCTTCACAAGGCATTTTACATGATTGAAGACTTCACCTCCCAGCTCTCAGAGGCTTCTCCAGCTCTCAATCATGTGTGAATTTTCCTCTGCTCTCTGTCAACAGCGAAATGCAACAGTTCCTGTAACCACCAGGTAAAAGTCAGTCCAGCTGTTGCCTCTGATTTTTCATTTTTTTTAAACTAATAACAAATACCCTGTCCCACACAATGCAAATACAACACATACATGCAATAGCTGTTCTGCTTTGGAGTAGCAAAGCCAGTTACTCCAAGGTATTCTCTGGAAATGGAAAAGCAATATTCTTGAGGCTGACAAGATTTCTGAAATGATCTTTAATGTATGCTTGGTTTAACTGGTATTTTAGTAAAATGACTCTTTATGCCAGCTGAGGAGAAAGTAGAAAGTAAATCAACAAGCATTTTTTTTCAGATAGACTTCAGTATCTCAAAAATTCACCAGTGGGAATATGCTGCCAAGGTTGCCCCCCCTGCTCATTACAAACCCAACCAATCCAAACACCACTGCTATGACTGGGTGAGACCACAGCTGTTGCATAGGTGTGCCTGCATCTATGTTTTGCCCTCTGTGAGAGCAAGGAAGAAAAAAGAAGGTGATGGATAATGCGTTTGAACCATAACCATGCCATCCCATGGTTATTTTTGCAGTACAAATGAGTTGTGTAGGGTTGAGCTGCATTTGCATGTCATTCACCAATTCCACTCAGAGAAGCAGTTAAGTGCCCTTATTTTTTACAGTGAGACAAAGAAGCTGGATTCCCAGTTTATCTTAAAAAACGTGAACTGGAGTAAAATGCATGTGCAAGCAGCACATTTATTGCATCAAGGGAAATAAGGCATCAAGCCAGAACCTGATCTTGTTTGCCACTATGTAAACGATGAGTAAGTCTGCTAGGGTCAGCAGAGCAGCGGAGTCACATGAGTCACAGCACAGTGCTCTTTGGAAAGATTGCTCCATGGCTAAATATACCACTACAGTCGCTTCAAGAAAAGCTCTGCGTCAACTTCTAATAAATGCTGGCAGTGATGCTGAGCTCTGGGCACTCACAGAGCCAAAAGAATGAACAGGAATTAACAAGTGGCCTTAAAAACATATTGAAGGGAATGAAAGTTTTGTCTGCACTAGAACTGAAGAATCAGACCTTTGGTGGTGAAAATCATGACCTGATTTTTCCACCACACACATTTAACCACCTTTCAAGTGGGTCTGGGGGGGAAAAAAGTAGAAAAGACCACTAAACTCAACAGACCAAGTTTGTGCAAGTTACCACTCAGCTCTGTGAAAACATAGAAATTGTTTCACTATATTTGTTACCAGGCTTGTCCCAGTAAATGATGACTTGTTCCTCCCAGGGAAATGGAATAATGAATCTACTGTTATCAGTGAGTATGGACAGCCACACCGACAGAAGACAATCCAACACCACATCCTTGTGATTAAGCAAAACAGTAATTCCAATGAATACTTTTTATATCTCCATCTGATACACACAGTGCTGAATCTGGAAAAATAAGAGCTCAATAAACCATAAAAGAAATCCCCTTTGATCTTTTCTTTTTTCAGTGGGACCATAATTTAATGCTATTACAACAGCAGTTTCAAGTAACCAAAATTGCTTATCAAATGTATGTTTCAAATGCATTCTGTATCAACAAAGTCCTGAATTAGAAGAGATTTCGTAATTCCTTATGAATTGCTCTCCTACCCAGTCTTTCCACTGGAAGCCTGATTAAATGAGTATTATTTCTTCTTAAGTGGTTTTACAGGTCGTTTATCTTAGATTTATGAGTATCAACCTACTTTAGAAGGTATTAGACAGCTTTAACGTTTGACACGTATTCTCTAAATCATTTACAGTGCTCTCCATTTGCACTAGACGATTGGTAATCTTCTCAATATTAGGTTTTATTGACAATGCACCATATAGAGTCCTTATTATATGGTAATGATTTAAGATAGGTGCAGGATGGGGAACTAATAAATCCAAAAGCTCATTTTTGATTGTTGACACAGAGCTGAGGAATAATGTGCATCCATCTAAATCACTCTGTTTCTCAATACCATCACACACACACGTGTTCAACCTGCTCAGAATGCAATGCAGGGATGTGCAAAGAGATCCCAATTCTTGCTTTGAGCCTGGTGGATTCATGCTTAAAACTCTGTTTTCACTCAGAGAAAACCCCCAGCAGAAGTGAGGCTCCCCCATGGTGTGGAAGCACCAGCAGCCACCTTTCAGCATGTGGGAGTAGCAGGGGCTCATCCTGGCTGTCCTGGCTCCTGCCCAGCTCCCCCAGCTCATCACTGGCTGCTGCTGCTGCCCCAGCCCAGCTCCGTCACACCTGAGTCACACTACAGTAAATATGCCCAGTGAGATCAAGAAGCCTTTTGTCTGAGTACGGAGTTAGTAAAACTGAGATCATGGGCTTAGAAATCATCCTCATAATTTATATTTGGGAGACAGTATTGAAAGCTGACATATATAACAAAGACATACCTTCATGTAGCCCTACATAATAATAATTTCACAGAAATATTAGCACTGATAGTAACAGAATTCACTTGAATAATTGATCTCCCTACTTCAATGGAAGATCAGCCCCCATATCTATATTACTCACAGAAAATTAGAGTAGAAGATAAAAAAAAATTAAAGTAAGAGCCTTTGGTAGCAAATGAACATCTTTCCACTGAGTTCTACAGAATTAAAGTCTCATCTGCAACCCTGTCATCCAAAGGTATGTCTTTGAAATGCAGTCAGGAGATCTGTATCAGTCCTGCTTTTGTAGTATGTCACTGAAAATGGTTTCTGGGGTGTTGGAACTGCATGGTCCAGCAATTTGTTAAGCTGAAATGTGACATTTCAAAAAAAGGCTGGAATGATCTCAGAGCAAAACCAACACAAAAATCTGCATCCCTCTTTTATCCAGACAGATGCTGGGTAAGAAAACTCTAGTGAAACACTGGGGTTAGTGGCAAAAGTGCCCTGTGACAATTGCATACCAGAACTGTCAACAGCAGGGAAGCACAGCAAAGGGGTGTCTTCCTCTCACCTTGCTTGTTCAGAAAACACCCCAAAATCCTAACTCAGGCTAGAGGGCTCTCAGGCTCACACTGCTGTTTACAAATGAGTCAATGACAGAGGAAGTGGTGCTACTAAACACTAAGCCCCCCAAGCTCCAATCAATGTAAAACACATTGTTTGAAGCAAAGCATTGCTGCTACCTTGTCTTACTTTGGCGAGAACAGGCACAGATTTACAGGGAAAAATAAGGAGAAAAATAAACCAAAACCAATATCCTCCCAAATCAGGGCTCCCCAGGGCCATACACACAATTCTGCCCTCATCATAAGAGAGCATGTGCAGCCTCCCCACCTACCCACTAGCAGGCAATTTTCTAACACACTGTGAAACAGCAGAATTACCACAACTTTCATTTTCCTTACCAGTGGAGCTAACTGCATTCCGAAATGTGCTATCTACATATTTTTAAGATTGTATCATTCACTCAGTTCCTAATCAGCAAAATTTAACAATCTTCAAAATCTCCCTGCCATGAGTGAAATTTCTTTTACTACTGGAAAGGAGGGAGAAGGTCAAGAAGGCTTGGGAAAATTTGTTAGCATGATCTGTAATATGAATTTGGCAGAAAAGAAATTGAGAACATTTCTTTGGAAAACAATCAAAGGGCAAAGTTTCCTCTCAGAGCTGCATGGTAATTCATGACTTACATGCTCCAAGGAAACTTGCTGCTCTGATTAGAATAGCAAACTATTTGCTGTCTGCCTGACAGACCAAAGATGGTAATTTTTCCTCCCTTTGTCAGTATCTTTCTGTCCAGGCAGGGCCACTTGTGTGTCCCTTGACACACAGATGAAGACTGAATGATGCATCTCTGCTCAGGAGGATTAATCCAAGTTAGATATGGCACAAAAAAAAGTGACAAACAGTAACAGGGCATAAATTCTGGCTGAGTCTTGTAGAGGCTGACAGATGCTTTCTCTTACCTGGATCTCAGCTGCTCCTGCTGTACATGAAAAGTCAGTGTCTTCCTGGTTATCCACTCTCAAGACACACAAGCCACCAATACAGCTGAGGATCTTGAAAGCCACTGAGCTGAGGAAATTTGAGCCTTCAGCATCCACTGCAGCTGGAGTTCATCAGCAACACAAAAATGACAGTGTGGAACTTACTGCCATTGAATAGCACGGTGGGCAGGAGCACAGATGAAGCAAAAAAGAACTAGACAGACTCCTTTGATTTCAATTGATGGGTGCATACTCTGGCTCCACAAGTTTCTAAGCACCAGCCCATGCAAGGGGTATGTCCTTAGGATGCCCTGTTCCTATGCTCTTTGCTAAGCATCTCCCACAGCCAATGCCAAAGGTAGCAGCCTGGGATATTTGGATCCTGCTCTGCCCAGATAGGACATTTTTTATGCTACAATCAATGCAATCATAAAAATAGACAAGAAAATTGTCTTGGCTGAAGTTTAAAAGACGTAAGATTCAAATGTCAAGAAAATGTTGTACGAAAGATCTTCAGAAATGCTGGAAAGAGAGAAATGAAAACTTTGAGATACTCATGTAGACCAACCTCAGTGAAGGGAGGCAAAATCCTGATGCCACCTTTGCAGTCACCGGAGGAACAGGCTCACCTTAAAAGGTGCTGAAAGCAACCTCCACAGGCTCCCACCACGAATGACCGTGCACACTGGCATCCTGAAGTGATACAGCTCCACCAGCCTTACCACAGGAACACAGAAGTACCATGCTCATTTAGAAGAGTAACTTTCTGGACCATTCTTCCTCACAGCCTCCTGATGTCAAGGCCACAGGCCTCCCCTCTTGTTCCCCCTACCCTACCTAGGGGGGTGCTTGTAGCAACTCACCTTTTCCTTTAGTGTTTTTTGAGTCAGCTGCAGAAACATTCAAAAACACATTAAAAATAAACACAACTCCCAGCAGGCCTAGTGAGTGAAGAATTGTGCATGAACAAACCTCCTGTTTAGTGCACCCTCTGTTGAGTCAACAACAGCACAGGCTTCAAAGTAGCTCTACTGCATTTAAAGCAGTCCACTATGTAAAATGCCAGGTTGTTTCTACTCTGGAAATATTTTACATTCCGTTCTTTCTGCAGCATTACTAATTCCATGTCCTGTTTAAGGCTCTGCATCTGAATGGGACTTGCAATTACATGAGTCACTGCAACTATCCTTTGATTTTTTTTTTTTTTTTGGGTACATGTGATCTGAATCCACAACTGCTGAAGCCTGAAGCTTGCTCTGCACACGCAAAGTGCCACAACAAAATGGGCTGAAATGCTCATTCCAAAGGTTCAGTTTGGAGCTGCTCGTGGCAAGCAGCACAGTGTTTTGTCACTGCTGTCACTTCCTTGTGAAGGGTGGTGGAGAAGCAGAGGGGATTTCACCTTGAACACAGCCCTCCCTAGACTGCCAGCTGACAGAACTTTGTGGTTCTCTTCTACACTCTTCTGGGTCAGCCCAGGGCCAAACCTGTGCTCCAGAGGCTTTTCAGGTAAGTACAACATGCCTATCTGGAAGAGCATGTTTGAGTGGTCAGCTGGATCATGTGCTGAAGAGCTTGATTGAAACAGGCCACTGCTGACTTTGCCCATGTTTTGTGGTCAGGTTGGCAGTGTAGGTTATTGAAGAAAATGTCTTATTCTCACTTTCTAAAAGCTGAATTTAAAGCCTACGCACAGTGGCTTTTCTAGGAAAACAATTTTTCTAGGAATGCCAGTTACAATTTTAGGAAGGAAACAGTGTGGCAATTTTCAAATTCAAATCAAAATTCAGTGCAAAAGAAGAGAAGAAAGGCTTGTGAAGAAAAGGTCATGACAAAATACTACAAAACAGGTAAAAAACTGTCTTTTCTTTTTGTCTCCTTTCCCATCACTTTCAAGCCAGCTTCTTACTAGAAAAGCTGCTTTCCATCTAAACTTCAATCACACTGTCAGTGTAATGCAGAAAAGCACTGCCTGAAAATAGAGCTTTTCTTTTACCAGAGGATAATTACTAGTTGTGCACTGTCTCATTATAAAATGCTAGTAAAGACCAGGATTTTGCCATGAAGATGATAAAAAGCATCAATATTATACCTTATATAGGAGAAACTATACTGTTTCATCTGTCCTCTGCCCCTGGAAAACCACCACTTCTCTGGCAGACAAGGTAGAACACAACACCTCTTCCCTTCATTTCTACAAGATCTATCTGCTTTAAATTGAGAGCTCTGTAGGGTGGGAACCTGTTAAGAACTATGCTATGTATGTGCATTGTAAAGAACTTTGTTAGATCAACAGTGTGGCAAAAAACCCCAAAAAACTCAAAGATAGTAATACCAAAGCCTCAAGTGTAGGTCCCAGGAATGACAGCATAATTATTTTTAGAGATGACTATAGCAGTAACTCAACATGACATGAGAGACTGGAGAAACAGCAAGCCTGATTTAAACCAATGGGAAAGCCAGGAATATAGAATGGAGACTGTTCCTAATGCACCATATTGCATCTGAACATTTTGTTCCTACCCATCTATCCAAAGCATGATGTTTTGCATTTCATATTAACATTCTGAAGACATTAAAGAATTCTTCAATTCGATGTTCATATGCTGTGTCAGAACTCACACTCTGACTGCTTAGAGAAATGCTATGTCTACCTTTTACTCATCTTCCCTCCCTCAGGCTCCTAACCATCCTCCTTCCCACTCCCAAAAAACCCCAGGGGCTACTCTTTATTGGTAGCATTATTTAGCTCAGCAGAAAGTTGGTTACGAATACGGTTTGTGGGATTTGGACTTCACTCTGGATTTCTGCACTACTTCAGTTGTTATGCATACATACTAAGACTGACTGCTAACAAATCATCACAGTAATACTTGAAGTTCATATACTATTTCTCATCTTCTAAGCAGTTTAACATGTCCCAGAGGTTCTACAAAATCTAGAAGAGAGAGAAAGAGCTATGGGCAAAAGTCTTTGTTTAGCATTGGTCTTAATATAAACCACAGTTAGTCCCTTTCTGTTTAGCACTACAGCAGGAATGTTGCAGCCCTCAGATTTAGGTCTGAAGTGCTAAACAATGCTAAATTGCCAATAACACATTTTCACTTAGAAGCATTTAAAATACTCTTTGTCATATGGACAGCTCTCTTCAAAAGTTCTGTTCTCACCTTTTGAGTTCAAAACTAGGGAAATGGTGACATTAGCATAACGTCTTGGGAGATGCATTTATGTATCAAAATAAAGGACATTTTGATTTCAGAAAGTTTTGTTAACAAAAAAGTCATATTTCATATATGAAATATATGACATATATTCATATAACAAATAACATAACCAGGAATCAAAATATTTTTTAAAAGGTAAAACTAATAATGCTTCACTAATTCCTTCAGTGTTCAAAGCAGAACAGTCAGCTCTTAATAGCTGAAAGGAAGCTTTCACTAATTTTCTGGCCAGCACTGGAAACAGCAATCAAGAGAACCTGGAAGTGAATCATTACAGGCCTTACTTCTCCTTATCACGTACCAGAGGAAGAATTTTTCTCAGTGCATGAGACCAAGTAAAACGCTCTGTCCCCTTCATTCAGTGAGCCATTGGTTTGCAGGAGCTCCATGCCCACGCTGGACACGCACTCTGCAGAGCACACCCAGGCTCCTGGTGCCCAGGCACAGCTACTGGGTGTTGTCTTTGGCTGTGGGACCACTTCCTGCTGAGCACACGGGAATGACCCTTCTGGCTGCAGGCTCAGCACTGTGCCCACCAGGAGCAGCCCCTGAAAGTCCGGCAGCATCAAATCAGACCTTTTAGGAGAACTGCTACAAGCTGTTTTCTTCTTTGGACTGCCTGAGTCAAGCTTGCAAATTTTTTTCATTTACCACCATCAAAAAATGAGGGTGAAATTAAACAAAACCTAACTTTTTACTTAGTGGTAAATAAATATGAACATGCAATGAATAAATTACTCTCTTTCTCATGTATTCCACTAAACATGTAATCCAATCCAGCCTTTACACTTCAAAGCATGACTTGGATTTCACATGCTTTCTAGAGCACAGAGTTCTGTGACACAATAAATACAGGCTGCAAGTTTGAAACATAGATGTTCAACAGGTTCTTCTGAGGTCATTTATTTAGTTGGATTCCTTTTGAGCATGAAGCATTTCTATAATATCTGACAAAATATGGAAACATTCTTAGATGAAAGGATACATACATTCCAGAAAAAATTCCACTGAAATCTAAAGAAACCCTTCTTGGAATATTGAAGTGCAAACTCTTCAATTATGCAATTTTAATATGGTGGAAAGAAAGAAGTGGAAGCTATTAAATTTGTTTTAAAGCTTAGGAAGCAAATTAAAACAAAATAACATACATATTATTAATGAATAGCTACAGTGCAAGGTGCGTAATTACATGTTAATTAACTTCTCTCCTTATTATATCTGCAGCGCCTCAAAATGATGTTTTCCCTCTATGTATTTTCCTTGTAGCAAGATTTCCTGAAAAAAACCATAGGCGTAAAGCAGAAGCTGTTAAGTATTTCACAACTCAGAGAATGAAACAGCAGCTTTTTTTTTTTTAAGTAAGAATTTGTATTCAGAAATAAACTGAACTTCAAGATGTTTTAATTACGTGTCCTTCTGTTTATAATCTTCAACTTAAGTCTAAGCTAAACAACAACGCTGGCAGAACACCATAAATTTGAGGGACCGGGATGAAATACTTCCAGGTAAATGTTAACAGAACCGGTTTCCTCTTTACAAAAATAATTTGGTTCAGGTAGTCAGCCAGCCTCTGTATGTGCCATCCCCTACTGCCCAATTCCTGCAAAACCCAGTATCAACTTTCTTATCTGGCTATTTAGGACTTTTCAATTTTTCTGTTCTGCAAGTCTAAGCTTCTTCCTGCATTTGCAGCTTTTCATTTAAGTCGGCCTGTAAAGAAAATCAGAAGAAAGAAGTGGTTATGATGGAGCTATCTTAGGCTGCACATTGTCTTTGTGGTTTTGACACAGTGTAGAGCAGCAAGGCAGACATTATCCTCCACACCTTCCTGTTTTGCAGACAGAACGGTGTTCCAGTTTGTCCTCATGTGATAACAGGTTATCACACTGCTGTGCACAACTCCCATGGATGGCATGGCTGCCACGAGGAGGAAGTGATCTGGGACAGCCATTCCTCATGTAACCTTGTCTTGGGAGATAGGCTAATTTTCCTGTATTCTCAGACAGCTTTTACCAATAGACACCAAACCAGAAATATTGCTTTGGGACCCGGTTGTTGCTACTGTTTTCCTTTGCTGCAGATGTTTGTTCTCTAGTGTAAAGTGTTTTATTGAAACAGTGCTGGAATTAAAAAGCATTACTGAAAATGAACAATAAAAAAACGTATTTCTGTGATGCTGCTTGTCTGTCTTAATTACAAACACAATTATGAATATGTATCTCATTCTGGAAATCCAAACTGCTGTAGACATTGAGTGTTTAATTTGCAATGTAACATTTGTGGGGAAGGTACAGGGGGTTGTGATGTATTCTAATGAAATCTTTGGCAGTGATAATGCATAGCAATCTCTGATTGTATGGCATTTGGAAATGTGGGATCACTGGAAAAAGGGCCACAAACCTGGGTGCTTTATGGGTAATTTATGTATATTTTTCAGTATGAGCATTGATTACTGCAAAAATACAAGAGAAATGGAAGGAGTGCAATGACAGTATTTCTAAGAGGCATAAAGTTTTGTTCAAACAACTGGGACAGTCTTACAGGTCTTTTACAGACTCTACATAAACTGTTCCAAAACTCAGAGCTACACTCTTAATGGAATTCAGGTAATTTTGATAAAGCAAATGGATTTGTACCAGAAGTGCTTGCAGTAACTTGACATTTTAGGAACTTTGTGGCTTGCCAGTCCTAGAAATCCCTATTAGTGCTATTCTGCAATATAGCAATGGGTAACTACAGCTGAAATGTTTTCAAAGTTCTTAGTAGCTCCAATTAGAACCAAAAGACTGAAATTTCCCTCTCAACTTTGTATCTTTGGAGATGGCCTTCACCATATTCACTCCAAGAATCAAAAAATATGTCTTCATCCCTTTATGTGATGTGTGTACTTGGTTGCTGGAACAGTGATCCTCTAGGCTACTCAACTCCCAGCCACTCCAGATGCCTTTTCTTCTCCAGTTTTTCCATACCTCTGTCTCTGGTCCTACCTCCACTGAAAATCGTCTGCCACCACACTTCGCTAAGGCCGCTGCTGAGACCACTGAGTGTCAGCACTTTGATATTTCACTAAAAATTATTTTCTAGACTCAATTACAGCAACAGCTGCCTTGTTAATGCATATGTTAAGACATAATGCAGATTGTGAAACCATATTTCACATGTAACAAAAAATGGTATGAGTTTGATCATGAATCAAGTAAAAATCTAATTATAAGATTCCTTCAGAGGTCAAGAAACTGAGACAACAGGTGAAAATGATACAGAATTAAAGAATTAAAACCTGAGGGGAAATTATTTTCTTTATATACAACCAGAGTTGCAAAAAAAAAAAAAAAAAGAAAAAAAAAATAAAGCATTTTTCCTCATTTATGCAGTCTTGTAAAGGAAAAAAACTCTTAGCACTGATGTTAATGGTATCAAGGTCAAGTGAAAATCAGGTATTTACTCTTTTCTATTGGTAGGGACAGGAATAAGATAACACAGGCCAGAGATTCCCTCCCATTTCTAAAGATATGTTGAAATGGAATATGAACTCAAATAGGTAGATCTAATGAGCTAATCTATTCTAATTCATATAATAATTTTAATTCATATTCCCCACTGATGCATAGTCCAAGTAAAGAAATTTATCAAAAGCACAGTATTTTCAGAAAATATTAGGTATTTATTAAACTGCTCCTTAGTCAATAGTGTCTAATGTGCTGTATCTGAAGTTCAAAGTGCCTAATGCCACCTGGTTGTTGCCAGTAAGACCAAATTCCAGCAGCTCCTTGGTACAAATCTGTTCCAGCAGGTTGGCTTTCAATCATTTCCTGTTAATTCCAGTGACAGTAGCTTCCTTCCCTTCCACGAACTCACAGAAAGAAATCATGGACCCCTCAGAGTCTGTAGACCACATACTGACAGCTGATCTGCTTCATTAAGGCAGCTCTTGTGTAGTCACACACCTACCAGACAAAGCCTAAAATTGGCATAAGTGAATCATTTCTTACACAAATTGAAGGATGTGTGACATAGATGCATCTAACAATTTATATTAAGCACACATTGCATATACTCCAGCACAGCAGCTGGTCCTGAACCCCTAAGAAGGAATTTTATCACTGACATCACTGAGAGCAAGATTTGGCCCGTGTTTTTGACACATAGTAAGGCTGAAGATATATGTTGTCATATTACTGAGTATTTTTTATCTTATCATATGTAAGCTGACTAAACTAGGAGTTATTTATAGAGGCTAATTCACATTTTTACAGCATATGGATGTGCTTTTTGCCAGCTTTAGCACAAACACAGTTTATATTCATTAAGACTGAGCTAGCTAATTAACCATAGACAGAATTAGTGAATAGCTTTCTAGTAATAGTACCTCAAGGTTGCCAATAATTTCATTTGGGATTTCACACACTGCAGACTTCTCATCTTCAGCAGTGACTCCAGCTACAGGATCTGCCTCAAAAGATGCTGCCTCTGGACAGGGCTCTTGCAGGTAATCCCCCTGGTCAGACCCCTAGCAGCAACCAGCCAGAGGAAACACTGAGTTGGAACATCCTCCTGCCCTCTATGAGACCCAACAGCACCAGCACAAAGCCAGGCAACAACACACAGAGCTGCTTGTGGGAAGCACTGCCTTGACAGGGACCATCGTGGCTGTCTCACACAGCCCAGGCCAGGCAGACACATCCTCCCACAGGGTGAGAGCCCACAGGGCTCACTCAAATAAATGTCCTCTGCTGACTGATTAATGCATTAGAAGTCATTTCATTCAATCTTAGAAGAAAATGCATGCTATGTTCTAGAGAATAAATGTCATCAGTGACTGGGATCCGATGGAAATTCATAGAAAAATAGCTTAAAAAAAGCCCCAACAAAATAAGCTATAAGGAACAAAACGATACCTGAGATTCTGTCACTGAAGCTGAAGCAGAAACTGCAGGTTGGTCAAGTTCAATCTCATCCTGGTAGTATTAAACAGAAAAAAAGAAAAAAGAAGAAAGTAATTTATGTTTAATTATTGCTCAGAGATTTCTTGCAGTTTTTTTAAAATGGAAATGAAATGGTTGGCAAACAACAAAAAACCATACCTTTTCTGTTACTATCCAGGTGCTCAGAACTGGAAAGCATTCTGAAAATGATTATAGATCAGCTTTAATTTCTAGTTGCATCTCAAGGGGCCCTCTTTATAATGCTTGGAAAGAACAGATGATTTTCATAATTTCATAACACTACAGCTTCTTACTCATGTGGATAATTACGTTTAGGAAACACACTGCTTAGGTAACATTCTGTCTTCCCAGTGCAAATTTGTCACTTCTGAACAGGGACATTGTTGCAGTTCGGAATTGCAGGGGAGTATTAAAGGAGTCAGTTGGAGTGAAGTTGCAGCGACACTAAATCAAATAAGGCCCTAAGGAAAGCATTTTAATATGTAACTATAATTTAAGAGTTGCTAATGGTCCAAGTTTTGCTGCTTCTTCTTGTTCCTTTGCTGTGACCATGGGAACCTCACTGGTGCTCTGCAGGTGTGTGACCTGCAGCTCCAGGAATGCTCTGACAAGGGCATGGCTTTTCCCCTCAGAGCAGCTGGATGAAGCACCAAGCCCATGCTCAGGTTCTCAGGAGTGATGCAGAAAGCAGCCCTGTGTCCTCTAAAGGGACAATGTTTTGTATCCTACTTTATAAAAAATGGATGACAGAGAACATATGTGCCAAACAGGGTGAAAAAAGGCATTTATGACCAAGCAAGGAGCAGGGTACAGCACTGAAATGGTGTGTCTGGGGCCTCTGCAGGGGAAGAGAACACAAGGCAGATGTTCCAGTTCTGAGTCAGCGATTACAAACAGGATTTTGCTTGGATGGTGTAAGTAAACGACATTAATTCACATCAGGGTAATTGCAGTTCCCATAAATTAATTTCCTCATACTTTTGAAATTGTAGCTAGGTTGGTATTTGGGTCATTTAGTTACTTGCTACAGTTAACATGCTGAAAATATTAAAGCTTCTATACATCTGCAGAAGTGATAGCAACAACTGTAAATAAAAAGTTAGATCTAGCCACTTCATTACAATAAAAATCTCTTTTGTAGTCCTGAAAGCTTTTTGGAACTTCTGTTTGGAGTCTGTCACTACCTCCAAGGCTCCCTGTTATGTGTGAGCTCAGTAAAATAGGTAGATAGTATTAGCCCATGTTTATAAGAACCTAAAAGGCTGACAGAAAGATTTGCACGTTATAACTGAGGAGAAAAACAGAGTTATAGAAGCATTTTCCTTTATCACTTGCAATTCAAATTTTCAGCACTTTGTCACAGCCTACATACAAAAGAAATAGTCAGAAAGTTTGGGTTTTGTATCAAAATGGAAAATCTGACTCAAATTGTATTTCTTTCAAAAATAAACACTTCATTTTCAAATTCTATTTTTTTAAAAACTTGAGTTTTTTTAATTTAGCAACTATTTCAATTCTCTCTGATTTCTTAGCTTATAATTTCTTATTAAAAATATTAGCTGAAGTGGATGGGGATTCAAAATTACTCTCTGCTTCCTTAAAATGATATTTTTTGCTTAGTTAGTTACCTAGTCACTCAATATATATATATATTTATTTAGATTGAATTATTATTCCATTTATTCTCTCCAGTCCAAATTTAAAAAAGAGTAAAATTATGTAAAAAAACAGACCAGGTTTTTAGAGTCAATTCCAAGCCAATCAAATACATTTTTGTTGCATGGGTAAGATTTTCAGAGGTTCTGTTTTTCTGAATAATATTTTTACTTCACTGCGTCTTTTTACAGAGAGCCATTCTTTACTCATCTGTTCCATGTCTAATAATAACTCTGGGATCATTAAGAAATAACTAAATTACAGCAGAACTAGTCTCTTTAATGAGCTATAATAGTCCCAACATTCAGCCAAAAGTTTTTTTTTAAAGACTGTGAAACTTCAATGTAGAATATGAAGCATTTTGTTTAGTAATAACAAGTTTATGAGCAGGACTACAGTTTACAGCCAAAATATAGTGACCTAAAAATGCCATTCTGCATTGCTCCTTTCTATACATTGTGTCCTTAACAAGTCCAGGGGAAAATTAGAACGAATGAATTGTGGTGAGAGCCTGAAGCCAACAAATGTATTTAAATGAATCCTTCTGATGCAATACTTTCCTTTAAAAAATACAATTAAGTCTTTGTGTTTCCTTTGAACAAAACCTCATGTTTAATAGCACCAATGGCTCTGTAGTAAAATCTATTTAAAAACAGAGAAGGAGACACAGTAAGTTTTATACAGTTACAGAGGCTTTAAAAAAATGTTGCTAGTTTCTGAAGTCTGAGTAAATTTATGGTGAATTACTTCCACTGACCTACATTAAAAACTTCACTCTCCTTTTTTTTAATTCCTGAAGATTTGTCATTATGTGAGCATTATTCACTATGACAAAGATGTATTACTCAAAGTGTCCCCTTGAATCAATATAACTACCGAAATGTGAGAAACAGTTTGGCAAGATGATAATGCCTTAAAAATTAATTGGCAATATTTTCCTGCACATTGCGGTCCAGCGGGTCCACAGGAATTCAAACATAAAGACATTGTGAGGCAGTTGCACGAATGTAGCTGGCATATCAGTGTCAGCTGCTCTGAAAGAGACTGAAGGGACAATTAGGTGCACTATTCTTCCCAGTTCTGAGGTGAGGTGGGGTGCCAGGAGAAGTCAGCACAGCTTGGCACGGGACTGATGGGGCAGCACCACTTCCCCAGCCCAGTGGCACCAGCCCAGCTGAGAGCTGCAGCTGGGGCAGGCACTGCTCTGCCCCGTGCACCAGTCCTGCTCTGGAATTCTTTCTGGTTCAAGTGTGCATAAAAACAGGCGTTATAAAAAGCACTGTGTAGTTCTGTACATAAACTCACACACTTTTCTTGCTGTTGAGAGGCAGCAAATTGCCTTTTTACAAATGTAGGCAGGGAAAAGACAGTAAAATAGTACACAGGGAAATTTCTAAAACAGAATAATAGTAGGAAAGAAGATTGGTAAAACATTCTGATAGATGAGTTCCACAGATGTGGTAGCTATTATAAAATTAGCTTTGCATAACTTACCAATACCATTGCATTTTCTCCCAGATGTTATCTGTTACTTAAATTAATTTTGCTTAAGTTACTATTATTGCAGATTTTATCCATGCTGTATTTTATTATTTAAAGTTTCTGTGGCATGTAACAAGCCCTGGCTGATAGTGTTACTTTCAGTAATATATGTAAGAGGTTTTACTATTACAGAAATGGCTGCTGAATATATCTTAATAGTAATAGCACAGAACGTCTGCTCTCAAAATATTATGTGGATTAAAACTAGCTATTTGCTTACACTCTAATTCAAGGCATTGAAAAGGTTTGCTGTGTTTATGTATGTGGTATGAAGGGGAACAACCAGGAATAAATATCAGAGTTTGGAAATTAGCAAAGCTAAGGTCAAGGTCAGTTTGGCTTTACTAACATACTTGCTGAAAATGAGAATTCAGAGTTTACTTATTTCAAAAACGAGAAAAAAGACTGAGGGGGTGATGCATTTGCCTCTTTGATAGAAGGCTTTTGTATCACAGAAATATTTTAAAACCACCTGCTCAGCTTGATATTACCTGAAATTCTGTACTCCTTTCCACACAGTCTTAACATAAATTCTCTGCAGCTAATCTTACCAAACACAGGAAAATAATTATTTATAAGGGCTGGAAAGAAGATCTCACATTCAACATGGACCATTTCTAAAGCCTTGTAACATCTTTCCAAGCCTTTCAATGGATATGGGTTTGATTTATACGAATGGCAGATGAGTTTCAAAAAGGGAGTTCTTTGTGCAGTATTCTCTATATTCGTATCACCTGTGTAGTTTGTACTTGTATGCCATGGGACCTTATTCTACCAGAGACCTGCACAGATTTCTCTCATATATATGTGAGCTTTGCTATCAAACAAACTCTGTAACACAGGATTTACGTTAGTTTGCTACTCATGCTAAGCATGGCTGGCCACACACCTACAAACGTGCTGAATTTCAGCTGCTGGAATAAAAGGCACTTACAAGAGGTGGTTTGTTGGATGCCTGTATTTCATGTGGTTGAATTTCAATGAATACCTAATGGACAGAGATGCACTGACTCAAACCAGCCTGCTTTTTTAAATCCCTCCCCTTTAACCTGCCAGCGTATGCAAACACAACAAATCCACCCCACCTGCCTGTGGAGGCATTGCCCATGAGCTTTCCCACAGGAGGTTCCTGGGAGGCTGCTGATAGCTCCACAAATACATCTGCCATCCTCTTTTGCAGCAATTTAATACATGAGGTCCAAAGGACCAAAGGATTTTACGAAGCACTCAAAAACTTAATCCAGATATCTGATCTCTGTGGCGTGACTGAGGGTGGCAGAGCCTCCTCCTGCACACCTTCACTACACACATTTGTATTAATATTAAAAGTAGAATTAAGATCAATGAGGGCCTAAAACTCTGCCTCTGAAGGATGTTCCCTGGTTGGTAATGATGCACATAGAAATTCTGTGTGCGTGTTTCTGGGCAGGAGTATTCAAACCACTATTCCTAAAAGAGACAGAAGTTCATTGAGTCAAAGCTAGGCTTTATGCTCTTTTTCCTGCATTTCAAAATCCTAGTCAATATGTTCTAAAAGAGTTTTCCATATTTCTGATCTGTAATGTGAATTGACTTTGTTGACAATACATTAGTAAAGAATCTAGTCTAAAATAGCTATTTGAAGCAATTTGGTGCTTACATTGACAAAACAGGATCTCCTCCTCCCCCCAGGAAGCTGTAAATCAGTCAGTGACATCTGGCCTCAAGGACATCAGAGTCATCTGAAATGTGGTAATTTATATTAATGAACATCAATATTAATTTTTAAATAAAAAGAATTTGCTACTGCCATTATGTTTACATAAGAAATATTATTTATAGCTTGTGTTCCTCCTTTCCTACATTTTGCCCATAAATTACTGTAAGGAAACACAATGTCACAGTTATAAATATTTTTCCTTGGAGTTAAAGCTTTTACATATCCTCTTACTGTTTTCAGTAACTATATGAGGACAACAACCAGGATTTTCTTGCTACTCCAGGAAGTGCTGCCAATTTTAATGCTTGACTGAGTAGAAAAGGATGCTTCTACAAAAACAACCAAAGCCTTCCTCTCCAGAGATATCTTAATGCAGAGTGCCCTTAATACCTAGATTCTGTAAGAATCTATCTATCTTAACATACCAGGAAAAAAAACACCAACAACAAAACCCCCTGATTTTAGTAGGCTGCAGTTGTCTTCTACTGCTTTTACCAAGCTTCCAATTATTGCTGCCAATTTGCAGATTATTTAGAAACACAAAATGAAAGACATAAAAGAAAATCCCCAGTTGGCTTTAATGCTGAGGACACATCACTAAACGGTTCACCTTGGAATGGCCACTCTAAATTCACATTGTATTTAGCATTGCCAAATCTCCTAGAGTTATGGGATTACAAAAGAATCTCAGCTTTCATTTAAAAATAAAGTTAGCTCTTATGGTTGCAGAGGAAAGATTGAAAACATGAATCTTGAAAGTTCAAAAACTAGACTGCAAGGAAAAGGAACCAAACAATTATTTTTAAGCAATTCATTATTTAGCAACTCATTATTTTTTGGGATATGTCTCATCATTTTAAATGCTCAAGGCTAATGTAACCCTTTAAAAAATACATACAGATTTTTAGGAGGGGTGAAGGATATTTTTCTTAGTTCTTGAAAGTGCAACTCTTGCATGTCTGGACTCTTGAAAGTACCAAACTCTCCTTTCCACTTCAAGGACACCCATCAAACAAGCAAAGAACAGCCAGCTTCTATTCTGGCTGTACAACCATAATCAACAGGGATCTAAAGTAATTAAAAAAAAAAAAAGCCCCAATCCCACAAGCACCTTTCCCACAGGAACCACCTTACTAGAGCTACAATGTTTTTAAAAAATGAAGGCCCTTTTTATTAATCGTGTGATCACATCTGAAAACCATAAAAGTAAGTTCTGTTGAACCCAATGAACAACAGGCAGTGGCTGGAGGTTGCAGCTTTACACTTCCTTGTGCATCTCTTCTCCCACTTTATTTAATCAGTAAAGAACCAATATGAATGCTGAAAACATTATGATGAAAATATGAAACAAAACTTGGCCAGGTGCATCTTGGTACCTCTTTCTGGGACCAGGCTTCAAACATTATTTATAAATACTTGCTGCAATTCCATGCTCTCAGAAAAACAATTTGCATGAGAGCATGTGCCTTTGGCAACAAAATGGCCTATAAGAATTAAATTGCTTAGGGGGCTGATATTCATCACACCTGCTTTAGGGGCTCTGTCAACCCCCTAAACCCCTCCTTGCAGGAAGTGCAAAGACAATTGCCTCTCCTGAGAGACCATCAACTAAGTCAACTAAGATGAATTAAGAACCTAAAAATTCCTTAATGTACCTGCCCTGGACTGCAGCAAGCACAGCCTGCTCTCTAGCCTTTCCCCAAGGGGAACCTAGGAAGCTGGCTTCCTCACTCAGGATTCCTGGTTTGCCTGGAGCTGAGAAGTATGAAATATTCTCTTTTTTATTCAGATGGTCACTGTAGGAACTCAGAGATGATTACCAGCACCACGTATTCCTCCTGCACCCATGAGTGTGTAGGGGAAGAGTCAGACAGCTGTTGGCACTATCCTGGACTGTTTTTTCCAGGTGTTAAATCCAAGATGCAGCAATATCTCACCAACTCTTACTGTTCCACAGGGCTTTAGGTCAGCCTTAAGACTTCCAAAAAAAGCCTGCTAATGTAGACACGCCTGTTTCCAGCATGTGTGAATCTCCAGTGTGTCTCATGCTCTGCACACACCAGTTCAGAGCACCCTGTGTGCCCCTGGAGCTGAGCTGCACCAGATTTCTCTTAGTTCAGCAAGCACAGACTTCAGGGTTTACCTAAACAGGAAAAAAGGCACCAAGATTCTAAACACCTAGGAAAACTTAATCCCCGCACCTTTTAGAACAAAAAGGGCTTGAGAAGAGCCCAGGGGGTCCTGCAGAGAAAGTCTGACAGCAGCAAAATGTCATTTTGCTGTTGATACAGCAAAGTGCAGTCACTACCTGATGCTGGAAAGGGGTCCCACCTCCTGCCTTTGTCTGCCACTGCTCTTGGACAGCCTTCCCTTCCTACCCACTTCCTCTGAAATCAGCATTTTCTCCACACAAGACTGCTCATGGACAAGCCCCTCACACAACTGCCCTGTGCTCTGCACATTCTCTCAGCACCAAATGCCAGATGAACAAGCTCTCTCCAAACTCCTCTCAGTGCATTAGATGTGGATAGGCTTGTCTGTATTGATTCCCCCCCAGCTGATGCTACAGAAAATAGCTGCACTAACATTTAAAAGGTTGCTTTAAAAAACCCCAAACCAACACAACCTAAGGAATATTGATCCAGAGCTAAGAGAGGGAAAAAACTGCTCACATAATTTAGAAAACACAATATAGATTTTTTTTAAGAAAGAATGTCACATTAGAAAACTTTGTACAATATATGGCCACATAAAAATGGGGAGCTTGTGTTCTTTGTTATTAGACCCAAAACAGAAGGTCTTTGCCTGAGTGTGTAAGTTTCTGTTAAAACAACAATTTGTCCTGTGGACTGTAAATTCAATTACTGTTTTTATTGGAATCACATTTTGCTTTGGAAACAATCATGCAGAAAAACAACCAGTAACTTAGACATCTTAAAAATATCTCAGAACAGGCATGGCTCTGAGAACAGATCAGTTATGGTAATTCTTCCACTGTGAACTGCAAGGTTTTTTAAATCCATTTCCATATTTTTAATTAACACCTAGTTAAAAAAAAAATCTTACTGTAGGTCATTTTAATCACAAATGGGAAAACAAATTTGTTTTATCAGAAAATTGATTTTTTAAAATAGAACACTATTTTAGGGACTTATTTTTCATGTTTTTATCATAAAAATTAAGCCATTAGCATACATTTCCCAAATTGGGAATGCAGAAGCAAGCCAGTTCTCTGAAATTTCAGAGTTACAGTTTTCAGTCACCTCTCTATGTGAAACTAGTCTATTTTAACACCAGAATGTTTGATCAGCACACACAAACCCTCCACATAAGTCTAAGGTATCGGTGGTTCTTTACAACTCCATTTCTATGGAACTTGAATCTGCAGAGTTCTAACCATAGCCTGTTAGTCAAAAGAAACCACCCCTTCCTTACGTGACACTTGGATTTCGTGCCCCAATGTAAAGAGGCTCTCTCATTACGTATGTGTTCATAAATCTGTTTGTGCTGCAGCTCAGCGTGAGTGCCCGTGTTTGTTTTAACTCTCCCTTATAATCCTGTCATTCGCGTTAGGTAAAAATGCAGCTGTGGGTAGGGGCAGGGATGGGCTGGTGAATGCAGGAGTTAAACAAAACCTTGCCTCAGCACAGCTTGGCTAGGTGGGTGATTTGAAATCTAGTAAAGCTTCCCCTTGGTAAACTGCCAAAGCCAACCACACCTTGGATGATGTGAGGTTGTTTTTGAGAAGGTAACATCTCCTTACAGATTATCTCCTCCCACCTCAACTTGGAAGGTTTCTGAGAACAGTCATTTCCATTTCTGTTGGGGCATGAAATGGTTTCTGCTGAAAAAGAGCATAAATCTCATTCTGCTTTGACTTGTTAGGAAGCTCATGACAAATCATATAATCCAATGTGGATTTTTAGAATTTGTTTAAACAATGCATGAGAAGAAACAAACGTTTCTACTGAATAATTTCTCTCCAATTAAAAAAAACAAACAAACAACAGTCTCTTAACTCCTTATCCCTTATAAACTGTTAACTACATCTAGAAAATTACCGTACATATAAGTAACAGAACCAACAAAAATTCAACATTTACTCAAAGACTTCCACAATCATACAGAATTCTATCACAACTCAGAATAGAGAGCAAACACTTCCAACTCTGGAGTGAAAATCTTGAGTCAGCCATAGAATAAGTGAAGCTAAAGGGTACTGCATTGAGTTGTACACTGCAGCCTTTCCTCTCCTCCCCTTGTGCTTTGTCTTTCTGAGAAACTCTGTTCTACAAAAATAGGCAAAGAACATGTGATCACAAAGTTTGCATGCAGTTTGCCTGATGAGATAAAGACAATGTGTCAGCTTTTGATGGGAAAAAATGAAGCAGTGATGCCAAAGGGTTTTATTTATTCCTTTCAGCAGCACCTCTTCCTTGGCAGCTTTCCTAAATAGCAATGTCATAAATACCTAGAGGGAGCAAGCACCCAATGGCAGCATCTTCTCTTGAGAATGCAGAGCCATACCCAGAAACACAACTCAGAAGTTGCTGTCTTTTGATCTAACCCTTAGAAGAAAGCACTCAGCAGGAGCATCCAATGTGTCTGGATTGCCAAGCAGAGAAGTGGAGGAGAAGATAGGAAAATCACTAATCATTGGGAAGGTTCGCTGGCAACAGAGAGAAAGGCAGCCTGGATGAGGACACAGGACTTCATTTGGTGCTGTGGAAGAAAAGAGCAAGAGTGATGGGAAGCAGCAACCACATCTCAAGGGTGGAGGAGAGGCAGTAAGGCTGAGCATAACCTGGAGATCAAATCAAAGATCACACTCTGAAGACTCCTGGAGGTGGGCCCTATTCACTTCCTTACCTACATCAAGTTTCTTCCCTTCAATAGTCCCTTGCTCCATCTAGACAAAATGTCACATATCCCAGGTCCTTCTATCATATCATTCTCTATTTCGGTTTTAAAAATTGGCAGAATGTGAAGCAATTCTCACCACTGTCACTGGGTTTGTGCTTTTATGCTGGCCAGAAATACTGACCCATGCATGGAAACACAGTCCATACACATACACACACACATATATATATGCAACTGCTAATTGTTTTTTAAGCCTGAAAGGATTGAAAAATAAAATTACAAAAAGGCTTTTAAAGAAGGAGTCGATACCAAGAGCTGAAAACAAAAATGACTCAACTAGAAACCCTAAAGACAAAAGAACTTACCAAGTATAATAGACAAATTTTCAGTCAAGTCCCTATGTACGAAGTATCTTCACATTTATAGGACTGACTGGTTTAATAGTTCTTTACAGGTGTCCATTGTATCACGTATACACCCTTATAAATCATACTGGATACATAGCTCCATATGGAAGACACAGAGCTGATAGGAGGTACCTTTGAAAAACTTGGCCCCAGAATCAGAGACAGGTTATTTTTCCATGACAACAAGTAATAGATATATTTCTCTCTCCATGGTAAATTAGTCTCAAAGCAACACCCTCCATCAGGGAAAGACCTTAAGGTGCTCTTATAATACAAGTGAATGCTAAATGAAGCATTTTAACTGGAGTTTTTAACAGCCCTAAAATTATTAAAATCATGAACTTTAAATAATTATATTTCAACCAGTGTTTTACTAGTTCTCTCCCTACCTTCTCTGATTTTAATTTTCTCACTTGTCAGCATGCTTTGGCAGTGAGAACAAGAAAGACCTCAAACCTTTGCTGATTGCTTTCCATGCAATCTGATTTCTATAAATTAGAAGTTGCTGATGGGAAAGCAGACAGCAGTACCCTTTGATCAAGATACACATCTTGATCTCTTTTATCATTTAAAAAAAAACAATAATATTACAACAAAAAAAAAATCATCATACAAGCTTTTCGATCAAAGTGTGTCACTGTCTGCTTCCCAGTCAACATACTGCCAGTAAATTGGCGAGGTGCCCGGAATGCGCAGGCAGCAGCTGGTGGGTTTGATTACCATCTGTATAGCCACTAATGTATCAAATATTATGTCTCCATCTAGTGGGCATCTACAGTTCACAGGAAATTCGAAAATGGGTTGGAGCAGACTTCCGTGGGTGGCAGATGGAGCTTCACTCCACTCCCCACCAGCAGAACTGGGATCTCTGAAACAAGGAAGGCTTTGGAGCCCCACCCCAGTTCCATCCCTGTGCTGGCACTTGTCCTTGAAATAATGTTTTCTGCAGAGGCATTCATAGAACAACTATTTCTGTTCTCACAACAAACCACCTCTTTCCAGTGCTCTGCAGCACCCTGGAAGTCTTAGTGGCCAAAATTTGAAATGTAAAAGAGGTAACAGGAAAAGGAAGGTGAGAGCAAGGATGCCACTAATGACCAGAACTCCTGAAATAGACAATAAGGAATGAGATGAATATACCAAGGCAACGTTTTCCCTTATATTAAAGTATTAAACTGCCCACCCCAACCACTTAATGGCAGGACATGCAAAATGTCTGTTAACTCTCTCATATGGTTTCTGATAACATCCTTGACTGAACAGCAACAGGGGTAACACAAGATACACAAACCTGTTTATCAGGAGAGTGCCAAGGAAACAGTCCTTGGAACATAGATTTTAGACTTCATGTGGCCACCCAAAGGAGAAACTGAGGCACGAGCCAGCACTCTGACAGCTCTCTCACAACAGTCACAGGACTAGAACAAATAGTTAATAAAGATGAACTCTACTCCACTCATTACACCACGCTCCTTTTCATTGATTACCATCCTTTTTGACAACTACTCCACCAGCAATGTACTGACTGGGCATATTTTATGCACAGCTATCTACTGTGAAAACTGCATCCTAATGAAGAATATCAGTACAGCAAAATGAAATAAAAACCAACACGGTCATACTATTGATTTTCTCCATCCACACATACCAGACCTAAATTCCCTTAGCTTGAGAAATCTGTTGAGATAACTCTCCAACATAGCATGATTACATTTCATTTAATGACTTTTCTGAATGCACTATAGGTCCTAAAACAACTTCTCTTGTTTTTCTGAATATCTTTTAATAAAGTTGCTCTAAATGTGTTTTGATTTGACACCTAAACTGGTTATAGTAAAGCAATTTTTATTTTTATCATATATTCCGTTACATTAGAGGTAAGTTTATTACTCTATAAATAATTCATTCAAAGGAGCTTCAGTTTAACAGAACCTAATAGACAGTCACTTAAGGTAGCACGCTGGCAAATTTCAGCTTTAAATCAGAAGCTGATCTTTCTTCACATAACAAAATGGCAACTTCTCAGAAGAAAACATCAGTTTTAAGAAACTCAGGCATGAGCACTTAAAAATGAAGTCAGTATGTGCCAACAACTTTTGTACTAACTTATTATATTGCTTGTTTGTGCAGGAAGGGGATGAGATTTGTTTCAACAGAAACTAGAAGAATTAGAAACGACTGTTGCTCCCTCAACAATTTGCTGTGATAGAAGCTTTATTTTTCAGGTCAGCGCTCTCCACTTTTGATTGCTCAATGGGAGTGCCACAATGGCTAAAAAAAGAAGGCTCTGAAACTTCAGGAAATAGAAACTGCTGACTACCTGGTGAAGGAATAATGATTTATAATGTATGAATAGGGGCAATAATTGGAGAGCAGGCTGTACTCAAAAAAGCCTTAATTCACAGATCTGACATCAGAAAGTCATAATCCATCGATCTAGCATCAGCATGATGGATTATGACTTTTTGAGAACATGTAGATATGTCAGCTTCATGAGCATTCCGGGAATCGTAGTGCAAATTGTTTTACTGAGATCATTTGAACAATTTCAGCTTTTCCCAATAAAGCTAATCCACTAATATTTTGAAATATAAAAGTTCTATTGTTTTTCTTTTAAATCCTAAAAATCCTCCAACTAAATATCACAGGTTGCTATAACTTGAGATTGAAGAATTTTTTTTAATTACTTCAAGTTGTGTAATTTTTAACAGAGATGACAACAAGTTTAAAACCTAATTGCTTTTTATGTCAAAAAAGTTTTCTATTCCAGTTTGGAGGCAAAATAAACAAGGTGCAAAGTGAGGGATTAATTATCTTGTTTTCTTTCAGGAAAGAACTGACATATCCTATGCATGATTCCCCCCATGGGCTACTTAAAAAAAAAAAAGTTATTATGTGGATTTAGCTAGAATCCTTTATGAAAAGAAATAATATTCTTGCAATGCTTGAATACCTAGAGGTTGAAATGCATTTTTATAGAGAAGCTTTTGACATTTTAAATTTAAAAAAAGACAGTTGGAACTTCACTTTCCTCATTAAAAAAATGGGCTAAGGTTATTGAATAAAATATTCACAAAAGTTCCAGAGATCATTTCACTGAGCACTGCATACTTATTTAAAAGTAAACCACAATTTCATTCATAAAATTCCATTGCAAAATCTTCCACTGGCTTTTCCCCGTTACAGTTAAGTGAAACCACCTATCAATTAACAACTGTGACATTAGACTAATTCAATGGCTCAGATGGGTAAGAGTTCTTCCAAAAATGCTTTCTGCTTCAGTGAAGTGTTGAGAATAAAAAGAAAATCCCACATTAAATGTAAAATATTACTAAGTATTTTCAATGTATACTCATATTAAAACTATAAAAAACCTGTGACTAAAACATCTTCCAAAGGTATAAAAACTTTATATTACACAAGTAACAAGGGCTAAAGGGCAAAAGAAACAAAACAAACCAAGCCAGAGTTGCATATCTCTGTACTTTTTTTCCTGGAAATTCATTTGTCTAGGATATTGAGTTTCTCCTTCTCTGGTTTTTCTCACCTTATTTTCCTTCTTACTCACAAAATGTTCTAAAGGGGGCTTATTAATAAAGGAACTACTTAGGTGAAGTTTTTTGTTTGATTTTCCCTCCTCCACTTTTGTCTGTGTTCCTGAATAAAGGTACCACAGAGGAAATGTCACAGGGCTCTTTTATAGTGGGTGAAATAATTTCTTTCACTAAGTCCCATGTATATATTAAGTAAAGACATCCTGGGTCCAGCATCAGCCCAGATTTCAAAGCAAACAATGACAAAAACAAGAGCAAAGGAAGGGAAAGCTGCAGGAAAAAGAATGCACTTTTTAAAGCAGACAGAAGCAATTTACTTCGTTTTGACAACTAAATATTAAATGGCTAATAAAAAAATCATTGCCATGTTCCACAAACTCCTTCCTCTAAACACACATAATGTTCATAAAGGTCTCACATAAAGGAATCACATCACTGAAAATCAACTACTTCTTTGAATTAGCCTTAAGCAACAATCACACTGCACAACTGATCAAAAGAGAGAGCACCTCATGCGATTAACTTTTCTGGGGAATTACCATTGGCAGGCTGTAATTACTCACTTGGAAGGCAGTCATGAGGACACCATGGCCAACTGTTCTCTGCCTGGGATTTATATGCCTGAGGTAATGAGCAGTGGCCAGGATGTCAGTGTGGCAGCTCCCTTCACAGAGCCTGTTGTGCAGCACCAAACCAGGTTCACTATTACTTCATCATCAAACCATCTTCTACCTGCATTTGCCTTGGATCCTTTTCGACCCAAGTATTTACCCAGCTCAACTCAATTAAGCTTATACCATCCAATGAGAATGAGTAGGGTGGCTACAACCTTTCCAGATTGAGGAAACACTACAGCCCTTGGGACTGCATGCAGGGGAAGACAGGAGTACATTGGGTATGTCCTGATTCTTCCCCTTTTTTGGAGGTGTGCATTAGTCCTACCCTTTTTCTTGTTATTGAACTGGTTGTTTCCTTTCCTTGTCTCCACTGACACCACTAACTCATTTAATGGATGTTATGAAGCACCAGTCAGGTGTTAACTTTGTGCCTTTAATGATGTGTGCTTGAACCAATGACCTTGAAGTGCAAGGCTGCGTAGATCTTTACCGTTCCCTCAATAGCCAGACCTTTATTCATCAAGTTTATAAGCAAAACCTGTGTGCAAAAGGAACACTTACTATTACTATTATGGCTGTTCTGCTGGGGCTGTACATTGCATTGAAAGAATATGAGTTATAAAGTGCATGGGTTAGTAAAATTTAAATCAAGCAAATGTTTAATATTAAGCCATTTCATCTTTTTCCAAAGTTCAGCAAATTTATTACAAAGCATTGAAATTGCACTTCAAGCCCTAAGGCTTGCAGTGTTGGAGCCTGCCTGATTAACATAATTAAAAGAATAGCATAACTCAAAATTTAGTAAATAATTAAATATATGCAGACTTATTGTTTACTTCCTACTGGTAGCATGATTCTAGCTAAAAAATTGTACTGCTTCATAGCTGAAAAGTTGCTAGAGCACATCCCCTTTTTCTTGCTGTGAATATGATTAAAAAAGCAGAGGTTAAACACAGCAATTAAAAAAATTGGGGAATTATATTTTTGGTCATACAGATAGATATGCTGCTTAGTTCTTTCTTCTCTTTTTCACAATAAGCAGGTGCTGCTGAAGAGGTGAAAAGACTCATGGTAGGAGGACATTGAGCTTGAGAAGGGTAGGAAAATACTTCCTTGGAAAGAATTGTCCTCCCTTCCACAGTCACTACATAACTTGTATTGCATTTTTCTACTTTAGCCAAGATCCAGCTTGCAGGAGAAGCCAAGCTATATCCATTAGATTACTGGACATACATATCTTGTGAGACCTGATCCAGAGAATTGCTCAACAAGGGCAAAGCTGACAATTTTATGTGGCACAAAAATCCTGCCTTACGCAGTGCTTGTGAGCCACTCACACCTGCATGGCCACAGAGGGCTCTCAGAGGTCACAGAGACAGGTTTTATGGGATGGAAATCTTATTTTCTTGATTCTGAAACCACAGAAAAAGTGCCTACTTTTTCTGTAAATGTTGCCTGCTTATCTTCATTTTCTCCTGCAACAATTCTGCATTCTCCTTCAGCCACTGCACTGATCAGCAGCCCCTCCCAACATATGAGGTGGAAAGCCAACGACAAAATTAAAACAAGTTGGCAAATGTACCTATATATACATATTTCATGTTAGCACAGTTATGCTTCAGAAATTATGGCAACAGCAATAGAATTCTGCTGCTGTGATCATGGATAATCAAAGCAAGCGGAAAAAAAAAGCCAGTGCTGAAATATTTTCAAAGGTATGAAAGTCTTTACTGTTGTGTAATTTAAATTTACTTGCCATCACTTGAAATTTCCTTTCGTCTGCGTGATTAGAATTTAAATGCTCCCAAAGTACATTAACAAATATAATTCCTGTTATATTGCAGATATACTGCAGCAACCTCCTCTTAATGCTGAAAACTAACTAGGCTTCTTAATTCGCTACAGAAAATACAAAGCACAATTAGTTAAAATGTTTCCAAATGAAGTCTTATTTGGGAATGACCCACAAGATGAACCAATACAGAACTTACTACTCATACATACACACATACACCCACACATCACAAAGGTGTAGCAGTATCTTCTACAGCTGTAAATATGGGATGTTTGCATTTTCAAGAGAGTGTTTTTAATGTAATAGTTTTCAGTTTGAGGTCAAGTTTTGCCAACATTACACACCATGGTAATGTAGTGTTTATTTTTGATACAATCCCAGCAGTTCCCCTGAAATTATTTGGGGCACGGTGGATTGAAGAAACATGAATTGAACGGTAAATCTTAGCTGCTCACTCAAAATTTATACCTGACAACAGGAACAGAAGGACAGACACTACAAGCCTTCTCATGCATTATTGCATGATAAATTTATCTAAAAGTTGCCATCCCAAATTCTTCAATTTTCAAATTCAAGTAATTTTTGATGAATAGAAATTACTGTTCCCTGAAGACAGAGTTCCAGAGCACATCAGTGTCACACCAAAGATTTTATGCAGCCTGAGTAAATTGGGTCTTAATTGGGAAGTAGTTGACAGAGTCAAGCTGAACACCAGGTGAACATGAAGCTGCAATACCCTGCTGAAACACCACTATTTCTTGTAGCATTGGTCAAGTTTAGTGTACTCTTCATGAGCAGCTTAAATTTTGCCCCACCATACTGATCTTATCAGATTTGACAGGTAGAATCCTGTAAGTAGCACAGATCTATAAAAATGACCTTTTATGTAACTGAATTCCACAGAGCATGGTTTAGTTTGTTAAGTCATGCTACCTTTTCTTTACTCTTTGTCCATTCTTCTCCAATTGATTTGGTGGAAGGAGAAAATTAAAATTTAAAATAAATCAAATTCTGTACGTCTGTATAGGTTAGAGTTATTGGTACCTATCTGATTAAGCAATTTATTTTGCTGCTAAAATTGCTAGTATGTTAACAGATAAATGTTAAGGAAGAAAGCAGATTTGTCTTCTTAATTGTATTGGTTCACTATAAAATGAAATAAAACCAACTCACGTTATGGTCTGCAAAGACATAAATGTATTAAAATGGCAATCAAGCTCTGAAAACCTTAGGGCTTAATTCCCAATTCCCAGAGCAGCCCAGTCCCCTGTGTAATACACCATGCCCCGTTGACCATTTGATGTATAACCTTTAAACTTTCCCAGTTACCTAAATAAGCTTCCTTACCACAGACTTCTACATTTTATTCTAATGCATATGGTTTGTTGCTTTTTAGTTTGTGTAATGTTCTCACTACTATGAAAGAAAGAAAAAACCCCAGCAATCCAGGAGACAAACGCTCATTTTATCTTACACTTGTCAAATATTAAGATTCTCCTAGTCTGTCAGATTTCTAAGCTTGTCTAATGTCTTTCATTTGTATCCAAAATTAATAAAGTCTATCCATGCTGTATGATTTTCCAGTTGCTGTATGATTTTCCAGTTGCTCTGATTCTGATTATGCACAATAATTTGTAATTTAAATTCACAAAGATGTGCCAATGTAGCAATGTATTTATGCTGTCAGTTTTAAAGGCTTGGCCTTTTTGACTCTGATACCAAAGCCCTGTTCTTTCCGCCCACTATAAAGTTCCAGTAATGCTTGGACTGACCAATTACTGTTGGTAATTTGATTATGTACCCTCTTTATTTTATTATTTACCAATTTAACTGAGGATTGATCAGAACAAAGAGACAATTAAATATACTGCAATAAAACCAGTATGAATAACAAGAATAACAAGGAACTGAAGACAAACCAGCAGTAGCTCAGAAACAGAGATAAGACTGAAATCCTGTCTTTAACTACTCCTATTGTGTTTGGCCGTGTTAGGTTGCAAAGAAAAGGATATTAATTTTACATTCAGACATTCAGAGAGCTCTATTTGCAAGCAAGGAGGAGGGACAAAAGATAAAATCTATGTCTGGCAAAATAAGTAACATTTGGCTCCTTACTTCCACCTTGACAATTTCTTGATTTCTCAAACAAAACATGATTGATTATTAAACAGAAATTAATGGTTCAGTGCACAGTTCTATGCATGCAGTATCAATAGACTCAAGGGATCATTCTCAAAATCGACAGAAACACAATGACATTTTTAGAAATTCCACCGGAGGACACCACAGTGGACCAAGGGTAGGATTATTGAAAAAAAAAAAACACCACCCAAAAAACCAACCATCCCCTCCTGCCCACCTCTGCACCTCAAAGTCAGCAGCCTAGGCTCTAGTCCTCACTTTCTTTTAACCTAGACCTGCCAGGACAACAGTAATGCCAAAAACTGAAAATAGTCTATTGTGAGAGTAAAACTTTTCAATACTTCATTGGAGATCTGACCTTTACAGGTAATTTAACATTTCTCCAAATGTATATCTTCAACTACATCCTAATTCCTGAGGAATACAAAAAGCTGGCACAATAGCTTTCTTAGAACAAATGAAAATCATTAAGATCCTAAATGTATAATAGATAGAGACAAAAAAGATAAATGGGCACCATGAATACAAAATGAATGCTAAGAAAAATGCTGAGAGAATGTAAAGCAGATATTCAAAGTAGAGTAATCTCTAAGAAACATCCCTAGCACTCTTCCATTTTATTATACAAGAGTATTTTATGCATTGGTTGCAATGTATTGCAATCTTCACAACACACAACATCCAGTAAATCTAGAAATAGACCTGAATTCCAGCCTGTTAATGCCTGAAACTTGTCCACAGACTTGATCAATGCAAAATTCAAGACATCTCAAGCACAGGATGTTCTCACAACTCTGAGACCATATTTGGATGGCCTTCCTACAAATGAAACATGCAACATTCATGTTTATCACTTACAATCTATGCCATTTCCTTAGATTGTATTCACAAGCCAAATTTGATACTCACAGTCAAAATAAATGACAGTGCAAGTGCACAGGAGATATTTTTCCTTGCCTAGTGTTATTTGAATAGAACAGAAACAACACATCAAGCACAGGAATTCTAATATTAAGAAAACAGTAATATGCGTATCAGCATGAAATTCATGCAGAATGTCCTGTTCTGTGGGAGTAGTAACAATATTTTATGCAATATGTATTTACAATATTGTGGGATTCTTGTAGAACCAACCAAAAAGTCAGAAGGACCACTTGTCATAAAAGTGGAAAGCAGAACATTGAGGTATTTCAGCTGAAAACAACTGTATTTGTTTAGGTTTTATCCTGGACACAGCACCATCTGCAATTTAACTCTGCAGAACCTACATGGGCTCTGACATAGGTTTGCAGTCAGAGGACACAATATGAGGATGAAATCAGCCTAAAAAGAATAGAAAGGGTGAACACTCACCACATAAGCATCTTAAGGTCACCCAAAGAGTCACTCTAACAGGTAGGAAAAAAGAAACATTAAGTACAAACAACTAAGTATTTTTGCTTTAAGTTGGCCAAGAGGAGATTCAGGATGAGTTCACTACCAAATTTTCAACAGTGCACGTGGAAAGCCAAACCAAAAAATACTTTAGATAATAGTCTTAACTGTGAAGAACACCAAAAGACTCCAGCTGCTGTGTTTTCAAGCCTGCCCTGAGGAGAATAGTATATTCTACCTATTCGATGTTTTCTGAGTGCTCCAAACACGTAATGAAGTCTCAGCTTCCACAGAAACACAGTGGATTTGTGGGAGACTCAGGCAGCACAGGTTAGCTAAGGCTGATGGAAGAGGCAGATGGGAGCCTATTTCCCAGATCAGGAGAGGATACAGTGATGCTCAGTGGGCTGGAGCTGATGGGAGCTGGCCATCAGCCCCCACTGAAGAAGGGATGGAAGGACAGAATTTCCACCCTGCTCTGTTGCTAGCAGCCTGCAAATGACTCCTGCCTCAGGATCAAATGGTGAAGGAAACCGTGCAGGCAGGAGAGAAAAGGGGCCAGAACCCTGCACTGCCACATCTGGGCTACCTCAGCCTGACCTCTTTGGATGCTCAGCAGGGGCAGGGGAAGGAGGGCATGGAGAGCACACTACACCCAAGTATGTATATGGCTCTCCTTCCAGTACCATTTGGCAGCTTATTCCCATATTTCTGGTGCCTTACAATACTGTTGCAGTGTATTCAGACTCTCACGAAAGAATCAAACATTATGCTTTGGATGAACTCCATCCCTTTGCCAAATGTTTTCCTCATTTAAGCCCTAATAAAAACATTTTGAATGATTACACTTAACCTAAACGGTGCTGAAGTCTTCCAAAAGTCTAACAAGCTACAAAGAACAAATAATACAAATGCTGAAGAAAACAGTTGTTCTGTTAATATTCTATTTACACAGCTGGATCCTTAAGAATTTTATCCATCTGTATATTTAGTAAGCAAGGCAAATTAATGCTTAGAATTGCCATTTCCTCAGTGAAAAACAAACCAGTAAAATGAAAAGGCTCCCCCCTACAATCTGTCTCTCTCTGCCCCATTCCAGATAGACACGTACACCTCCCCCGTAGCCATGAACCACGAAGTAACTGGAGAGGATTCTTCACAGACAGATGTAATTTATAACAAAGGCAGGAAAAGGCAACCCTAACAGAGCTTGCTGCCCTTCCTATAAAGTTCATCTCCTTACCAAGAAAAAGCAGAGAATAATTTGTTTGGTTTCTGTACTCAAGTCCTTTTTCTTTTATTGTGAAAAGTTTCCATTGTCCTTTTATGTTTTGATTATTGAGCAAGTTTAGAGACTTGCCAAATAGCCCTAGATTGTTAACAGACCACCACTATTTAACTTTGAATGTTTTAACAAAATAAAGGCACAGTTCACATTAATATTCAATGCCCTCATTTTATTTATTATCTTTCCTTTGAAATTTAAACAATTTTCTTAGCTAAGGTTTATTAAATGTAAACCTAAGTAGCAATATAAGTTACCTCACATACCAATCAGACATCCTATAAAACTTAGCTTTCTAATGAGTAACACCACATTTTGCTGAGCTTAGCAAATTTGTAGGAAATCAAAATAATGTTTTATGAATTAAATATTCAAATACATCAGATTCAATGTTCAGTAAAAATACTTTATGTTGTATCTTATGACAAGTTGTAAAATTCAAGGTGGAATTAGAAGACATAGAAACATTCTGGTGCATTTTAAAAAGGAACTTTAAAGGATTGTAAAACTTGTCTGTTATTTAGACTTGGATTACATTTGTCCTCATAACATCAACTAAAAGGATGAAAATTTATTAAAATATATATTGATTATAAATCATCATGGTAAACAAATGTCATGCTATTTATTTATATGAATAAGGTCAACATGTTATTCATAACATAAGGTCACAAGATGTATGAATTTGATACGTAAGTATTCACCTGTGGGGATACACTCCTATGAAATATCACATCACTTGCCCATTCCACGGATACTTTTATGAATACAATCTAATTTTCAAGATGACGAAAACTGCAGATAAAGGCAATGGGTACAAAACAGTTGTTAACTGTAGTATAAGGTCATGGATCTCCGTCTGCCAGTTACCAAAAAATTATGCAGGAAATCTTGGAAATAGGGCAACTGCTCTGGAAAACCAGCCTCCAGTAAGTCAAACTGTGCAGGCATCAAAATGGTACCTGCTGGCAAACAACATTAAAAAAGGGCAGCTAAATTTAAACCAGCAAAATATAAACAAAATGTGGCACATTCTTGAATAACTGCTTGATCCCTGCTTCATTACATGGAAGAGTTTAACACCGAAAATAGCATTGCACTGCAGCAGACATAATGCATTGGACTCAAAATAAAATGTGTCTCTACTTTTTTTTTGGCAGATTCCTTTCAAGTTATATACTTTGAACTTCCTGAAGTTGACTTATTGTGCAAATGACTTTCTGCCCATGTGCTAGCAGCAACCTACCTGGCTCTCACCAGCTTATGTACACAGTCCTTCCAATGGTTTGCCACACTGGCTGATAAAGAATCCTGTTTTCTAGATTCCTGTCTCCCCAGCAACATGCCCAATGGCAAGCTGAGGACCCCTAGATCATCATGTGGGTCTTACTCCAGCACATATGCTGTATGGCAAATATGCTGTATGGCACCATGACGGAGCTGGGGCTCTGAAATGATCTTCAAAAGCACTGCTTTTGTGTCAGGGAGTTTAAACACAGACATGTAAGAATAGCAATTCTGTTAAGTGTTTATTTTTCATTTTAAACTGGAATTAAACCAAACTGCAAAATTCTCAGATTCTCCTATGAGACAAAATTACTGATCTTTGCTCAGCTCCAAGTATTTTCTTTCATGCTGGTCAAGTTAAACAAGTAGAATTCCCAAAGGGCATCAACAGAGTGAGCTATTCTAGAAAAGTAAAACAAAATTCATATCCTAATTGTCTCTTCAGTTACTTTGCTCAACCACTTAAAAATTTCTCCAACTCAATACACTTCTGCCAATCTCAAATCTTCTATTAAAATTTACATCCTGATTGATAACCATTTTTAAACGTGCTGTAGTCTTCTGATAGAGCACTTCATCATTTGGGTCATAGAACATTCTGATGAATAGCAGAAACAGGCTGTCATTAATGTACTGACTATCCTTCCAGTCAAAGCCTACAATTCCTAGCTGACCTGCATTCCAGCAAATAAACAAGCCATTAGTGCTCTTATCACAACTATGTATGTTTACATACATACAAACAGACACATACAGAAAGTGGAAATCAAGCCACTTTCTAAATAAATAATTAAAAAACTCATAGACCACATCTGTGTATATATCAATTCCTGCATAGTTCTAGAAATGTTTTCCTGCCAAGAACTCAAGTTTTTTTCCCTCTCTCTAAGATCATACAGTCAAAAAATGTGATACTTTGTCAGTTGTACAACTGAACAAAAAAGTGATCATGAGCCTCAATTTGTTTTTTCTCTAGTATTTTTAGCTTTTCATCCTCCAGGGTACTGAGCAACGTGACCCCAGTCACTTCTCAGTTTAATTCTGTGTATGTGAATAGGTCCATTGAAATTAAAGTTCCCAATTTGTTAAAAAGAGATGCTTGTTGAAATGCTGGCTGGGTCAGAACCATGGTGCTCAGCACACTGAAGGCACAGCCCATGTCAGCAATTTGGCACTTGTCCTGCCTGAATTCTTTTCTTTCGTGACTTCACGCATGTTACTGAGTTAAAAAGCAGGCTTGTTTTGTATTTGATGTTTCCTAAGAAAATAATGTAAAAAACATTTTGTTAATCATTCTCTAAAGCATTGTAAAAGTACTCAGCACTGGCTTATGAATTCCACCAGCTCTCTGGAGCTCTCACTAGCTTTCAGGGCAGAGCAGTTCAGCTACCAAAACTCAGGAATGTTAAAAGTTCATTAGAAGATCATCGGCATGTGACCTACATGGAAATGTAACTGCTAAAGGTCAGTGTAGCTCCCCTACTGACAAAAGAGTATACCAACACAATGTTTGGAAAACACAGGTTGTTTCTACTAGACAACAGATGCTTAAATATTTGAAGTAGCACTGCATACAATTCCAACAGACTCCACTTTTCATTCAGACTAATCACAAGTCCTTCAAGATCTCTGGTTATAGCCATAGCAAGCCTCAAGATCAAAGGGCAGGATACGTGTGAATTTTGTCAAAAACCCACTGCCTCTCCAGCTGCTTACTTCAGTAATCTGGACTTGGGTATGACACACTTCTATAAAGGACATCAAAAATTTCCCCTCAGACATCAAAAGACCAAGTACCAGTTTTAAACATCCATAATAGGAAAATAATGAACCTACTCCTGAAGTTGTAGTTTTGATCTTCATAGCAGTAAAGGCTTGAGGAACATGTTTTGAAGGAAAAAGATAAATAAGAGCATGGAAATGAAAGAGAAATGGAATGTAACACAACATCAATTTATCAAAGATACATGATGCCAGACTAATTTCATAGTTTATTAAATAAATAATTTTCTAGACAAAAGCAATGTGAGAGACATGATCAATTTATGAGTGGGCAGGAATATCACACAGATGGGACTGAACGCCCTTGATGTCTATTCACTCTTGTATTCAATGACAAATTGGGAGGTGACATTGTGGGGACATCGTTTTTTTAAAGCCTACAGTACACTGGGAGTACCTCAGCTAGAAAATACAGTAACAAAGGAGAACTAGAACAGCAGATGTATCATGAGCTAGCCAGATGATACAGGTATAAAATGTGCTTCTAGGACCTATCATGTAGGCTATTCCCAGCAGAGGAAAAGAAAGCACTATTGATATTTTACAGGGCCTTGCTTTTATCTCAGCAACAATATTATGTCAGTTTGGTCACTTATGTTCTAACAAAACTGATTTAAAGTGGAACAATTATAGAAGAAAGCCAACAGGATGACAAGAAGCTGGTACAGATGTAAGCACACATGTATCAAAGTCTACCTTTAAAGCAAAGATTAGAGAAGGCTGGCTTTTCTAGTCTAGCTGAATGAAGGCTGACAGTAAGATTGCTGTCTCTTTATACACTAGAAAAATAAACACTGGGGATGGAACGAGAGCTAAAGGTCAATACTAGCACAAATTGGCACAAGGACAAATGCACATAAGCTTGTCATGAATATACCCAGACCAGAAATTGAAGTTTTATAACAATTACAGAAACCAGGCATCAGGGCACTTCCTAACTGAAGGAGAAAAGACAAAAAAAAGTTAACTTTTTGAACTGGAGTTTGACAGGTTTCTGAAGAGGATTATGAATGTTTCCCTATGAGAAAGCAGCATGAGAACTGACAATTGAAGACATCCCTTCCAGTCCTATGCTCTCCTTGATGTCTTTGCCATGGTGATATTTAGAAAACAAAGCTACAAAAAATCAACTCACTGCTTTTTAGGCACTAAAAATATCTGAAACCTCCAGGCTTTGAAAAGCACTCCATTAGCTGGGGAATGAGTTTCTGCAGTGTGAACTGATATGCTTATGGAAATGTTCTGGTTTCATACATCTCTAAAACGCAGCTCTCAAGAAGTCATGGAGGAAATTTGTTTAAACAATGATTGATTAACCAATCTAAATATGCAACACCTAATGAGGATTACATATCAAAGTCAAGTGCCAGACTTTAGGGCTTTTGCCATCAGAAGAAAAAGAAGCTTTATTAGCTTTCAAAAAGCATATTCTTCCTATCCACCTCCTTAAATTCAAACACAGAAGGGATTTTGTTCAAACCTAAAAAAAAAAAACAAACCAACCCAACTCATAACTGGATAAGGACCAGACATAGTCCAAAAGCTTAATGCTTCAGAAAGTAAGGAGTACATAGAACGAAAGCATTAATAGAAACTAGTTTGGAACTCTAAGTACAGAAGATGATATCTAGTGACTGCTATAATACTGAATCTGCACTGCCATTAAATTTAATCTTCAATATTTTTATTGCAACCTGACCCACTATGACATCTCTAAAGAAAATTACATTGTACACTACTATTTCAAGAAGTCAAACTTAGCTAGTCATCTGGGCCATAAAATAGCAGATTACTCCATAAGGCTGGCTAAAGCAACTAGGAATAAAACTAGATTTACCAACCACATTATTTTTATTAGGAAATGTTTCAAAGCAGACATAATCCCAAAAGACCTTAGCCTCATACCATCCAAAAATACACAACAGAGAGCAGCAAAAAACACAAACTGCAGTATAAGGTACAATTTGTAAATGAGAGAAAAAAATTGCAAGGTATGTTGTAATATATCACCCTATCAAAGCAAAGTAAATTAACTAAATGTAGAAATAGAAAATAATAAAAACACCTACACAATTCACGTATTAACAATTTAAACCTTTGTTCTAAGATCTGATGAGTTAATAGGAATTGCTCCATTGAATCCCTGAACACCAATATTTAGCCTGTACTCCTCTTGCTTTCCTTGAAATTGCGAGCTAATATAGGTGTACTAAATCACAGCTAGAGAGCAAAATGTCCAGAACAGGCAGAAGGAAAAAACCAGTACCTTTAACAGCAATATTCCTGAAGAACTCTGGTATTGTAGCACTACTTGCATTTTATTTTGGATCATAGCCACAGAACAGCTAAAGCACAGCTTCTTCTGTAATCATTCTAAATGGGGAGAACTGCTCATAATAGTAACAGGAAAAAAAAGCAATGAATTTATTTGGCAATCTTAATACTTCTCAGCAAATCCTTGTACTGTTATGTTTTCTAACAGGTATTCATGCATACATAATATATAGGTCTTTGTAGATCTGGAATGAAGGAGAAGTAAGGGATTTGAAGGCAAGTTTTAAATTTTAAATACTGTCAAAGTAGGTTAGAAGTGTGATGTGTGTTTTATCATCTAACCAAGCATTCATGTCTTTCTGTTTTAACCTTTTTTTTCCTAGGCAATATGATCACCTCAGGCAGTTTGAGTTTAAAGGCTTTAACCAATGCAAAAAAAAAAAAAGAAAATTAAATTAGCCTGGCATTTGTTACCTTTTTTTTAAGACTTGAACACTGTGTTTTACAGAGGTGGCTTTATTATGCTAGCTGCATCAAATGCAGAATATTAATCAGACCGTGGAGCTCCGCTAATTATGTGCTACATTTAAATAACTTAGATTTTGCTAAGTGGCATGACCACAGATATTGTATGCATAATCTGAGTTTTGAGTCATTTCCTTTTTCTTGTCTGATTTTATTCTACACAGGAAATGACAGGGTCATTTGGAAATAACTGCAGTGAAAGATCAAAAAGGAAACTTGATTGAGAACACTGTATAATTGCCTGTGCTAGAGAAAAAAAAAAATTCCAATGACTTTACAATCGCTGTAAGATTTCTCTGGAAAACACACACTGTGGCTTCCCTAAAAGGATATCCATTACAACACTGAGTAAAGCTTTTATTTGTTGTAGCTGCATCTCTGTTAAAGAAGCAGATCTTCTCCCGAGGGTGTTGGGCTTTTATTCCATAGGTAATTCTTTCAGCACATATACTCACTGAGCTAAAGCCATTTCAGTGGAAGCAAATCAATTCTGTTGAAGCAAGTCATTTCACTGACTCATCTCAAAGTGTTCATTTGCAAAAGGAGATAATGCTGTAATTAAGCTCTTGGAACACCGTGATTCTTGTTATTTGGGCAAATCTGGCCATTACAATTTAGAGTGTCCTGTTCCAAAAGAACAGGCTTTTATTGCTGGAGCTAAAGGAAAACTTTTTAGACATTAGTTGCACTCAGCTTACAGTCAGGATCACATCCAGCTTTGGGCTGTGGTGTGTCTGCAGAGGCCTTTTTTTTTTTTTTTTTTGGTAAGACATTGGTCTACATAACAGGACAGCAGCCAAACTTTCAGCAAAAATTTACTATCTACTTTCAGCACATGGATTTCTCAGTTGATCTCCTGTTCCCTGAGCAGATGCACTGCAGAGCAAGTGACCCCAGGTGTGCTCTTGCCACAGCCACACACACCAAACCACGGCAGCCCAAAAAACTCTGTTCATCTAAGGGACTACAAAATAGAAGTAATGATCTCTTTTAGGCATAAGAATTACTAAATAAAACAAAGTTACAGCAAAAGAACTTGAAGTCTATGCTGAGTTCACCTCTCCTCACATTTTAACACACAAAGCAAGTGCAAATAATGCCATAAATTTGTATGTGCAGCTTCAATATCTTAAACGTTTACTTACTGAAGAACAATGCATCACCCTATCAAAATGAACTCTAACAGAATATAGATATTGATTTTCTTGGGTGTTGGAGTGTAGTTGGACAAATTAAAAGCTCTCTGCCATAGAGTTCAGAATACAAAACAGATGGATTAAAGTGAAGTGGCACCATAGGTAAGAAAAGGCCATAAAGGAGGTACAACTAAAGATTGTCATGCAGGGTTTTGTGACAGTTGCAGCTGCAGATGGCACTTGTTGCTTGGATGGATCATCACCAAAGTCATTCCCTGAAACCCATTCCCACCTCTGCCCAGAGGTGCTGGTACCCTCAGCACAGGTGGTGCTCCCCAGCAGAGCCTGCCCAGGGCAACCCCTGTCCTGTGGCTGGGACAGTGCATGATCATCTCACCCACCCAGAAATGAGTCTTCAGGAAACACAGAGATATTTCCTTTAAGCTACTCTAAAACCTTCCAAGATTCATGATTCAAGTTTACACAAGAATTACTTAATCAAAGTCTCATTAAAATCAATTTTACCAATTAAGAAGTGCTAACCACTCATTGATCTGATTACCTAACATAAAAACCCCACCCTAACATAGTAATGCTGAAGTTCTGCTCTACCTTTGTATTGACAGTTTTGTCACCAATTTCATCATAGCTGGAATTTTAACCCACCTTGTAAATGACAAGAATAATTTCCAAATATTTGCATCCATGTCAAGAAAAATCCTTTTTTATAATATGGCTACTTAAAAGCAACAGGGAAAGCAATTATCCCACATCACCAGAGTCAAAATACCAGCTGACAGTGTAAAGGAATTTTTCCAGTGCACTAATTGTAACTTCATCATGTAGTGATAAGCTAAAATATAAGTACCATCAAAAATACTATACTACTGTGCTTCTCTGGGCAAGCAGTTGACTCTTAATACAAATATAAAATGCAAATATTTTTTAATGTATAGTAACAGATATCCTCAAAAAGCACAGTCAGGCTAAAGGAAGGTTTATTTGATTAATTGAACTTGTCCATTTGATTAAAGGCCACATTCTGCGTCAACACATTTTCTTATGTATTTTTTCACATGTAAGTTAGAACGCATGACAAAGCTCACTGTGAAGCCAACTCACTATTGTTAACTGAATTCTTTCAAAATGCTCAGTTTCTAGCTTGCTTCCTTCTTTATAGTCAGTATAATTAACTCTTGGTGGCTACAGTAGAAACAAAACCCTGTACATGCACGTGCATACACATCTATTAGGGCTGTGGTCAGACTAGGCATGGCACACAACATTTTCTGATTTTGATTGCTGATTTTAAAGCAGAGTCACGTTGCTAATACAAATTACATGCTTCAACTTACAAATACCTACACAAAAGTGTTCCTGATTTAACACAACTAAAGACTCAACCAAGCAATGCATTTACACTTTCTTGAGATCCCAAATTAATTTTGAATATGAGGATCAAAACATCTTAACTTGTGCTCTTTAATCAGCCGTTTTGCGTTAGTAATGCAGGGATGTTGACACGAAGTTGCTTTGAGCAACATAAAACATATGCCATGGAGCACTCGTTAAGGAACTCTGCATAATGAGTTCCATCTATATAAATGACTCACCTCATTACTTATCACAGGTTCTTCTCTACGACCGTGGAAGAGGTATTCATATGCTTTATAGTGTTTAAATAAGCTGAAAAACAACATCACATAGACTATCACAGCTGTAAGTTTTTGGAAAGGCAACAATATTACAAGTTTTGTTAAACTAAGAGTTACCCTCCAGCATAGTAACAGTCCAAATTTTAAAAAGAAACAGTTGTTTCACTTCAGATACAACAAGCAGCATATTTATTCTGGAGGATTTATTATCAGATGGCTGTAGAAAATACAGTGTGATACTTAAAAACACATCCACTTAGTCCTTACGAAATTGAACTCTGAGAAGACAAAGTTCTGCACTGAAAAAAGTAATTCCTGAAACACTTATCACCAGGATACTTATGCCTTATTATCAGCAAGAGCAGACAAGAAGGAAACAAAGCCAAATCAGCTTTCAGATTCTGCGATGGGCTGCCAGTACAGGGAGAAAGTTTGATCTTGGAACACCAAAACAATAAAGAATAGAAGTATTTATTCTCTCAAGGTCACTTTGCAAAGTCAGCGTAGTATCTCCTCAAAGAAAAACTGAAAAACAAGATTAACACACAGCAGTTTTGTGTATTACAACAAAAGTAACTTTAAATAGACTTTGTCAATGAACTAAAATACTCACCTTCCTTAAAACATGTATGGCTTTCCATTTCACATGTTTTAAATAATTTTGTTTCCTTTTCTAATGATCAATGATATAGCATTTGTTTAACCAGAAGTTTTGTCACAGCCTGTTACAATTAGTTCTTCTCTTACAATCAAGATACAGAACTCCTGGCTTCTGTCACCTCATTTTGACATATGATTTAAAACACTGCTCTGTGATTTCATAGCAAGTCCAGGTTGAAGAATGATTCTAAGAATTTATCGTTGTCCTGCCTGCTGTATCTGTGAAAGGTACAGCAATATTTGCAGGGAACATCTGTAACTGGTTCCTGTGCTTTCTGGCTGGGGACAGGACCCAGGTTCTTTTCTTGGGAGACCCATCAGTTGGGTCAGCAATACCTTGGGCTTGGTACTGGCAAGGCCCACATAAGAAGCCTGGCTGCCATCAGCTAGAGGCTGCCTTCCCCCAAACCCAAAGCACACAGGCAATTAATTAAGTTCTTACAGTATTTGCAATTTCGTTTAAGTACATTTTTATTGCAGCACTTCACCAAAGAATTCCTGACATGTTTCAGCGGAGACACAGAAATTATGTTTAAAGAGAGTTCAGGACTTAACCTGGAAATGACTCACACTGATTTATGTAAATATATGTCCCCTTTCATACACACCTGTAATTTGGTAAAATTCTAACAGGGATTATTTGAAAAAAGACAAAAAATATTTTATGAACATCACAGACACACAGGAAATAATATATATATCCTTCCAATTGGATTGGCAGAAATTAATATTTCAGATTTGTTCTCTTATCCTAGTGCTTTGGAAATAAGCCAGATTTATAGCACCTAGAAGTCAGGTCTTTTCCTACCCCTTCCCCCCAAAATGTGTTATGATATTCTTTATGGACTATGGTACAGGTACGTATAATTTAAAAAATATATATGCAATATACGTAATTATATATATATATGTAATTATTTTTGGCATTCCTGAAGTTTATGTCTTTATTTTTAAAAATATCTCTGTTCAACCTGGGACCCTTAACCCTGTATGAAGGAAAAAATTTCTCCATTTAATGCTCATTAAATCAAACTACATGAATCAGACATCAGCATTTATTTAGAAAAAACAGTGTCATTTTCCTTCTTCTATCAGGCATTATACAAAATGCTCCTTTTTGTTTCTATTTGATGTGAACTATTTAAAAATTTCATAGCAGTGTTTCTAGCAATTACACAGAAATAATTTTACTTGCGTAAGTAATATTGTTAAGAATAGGCCGTCTTATGATGTCATATGAGAGTCTGAAGGTGATTAACAATGACATATTTCCCCAGCTCCAATGCTTCCTGAAAAGAAAATGTCAGGAGCTATGTTGATGTGTGTTTGCCCAAGGAGACAAGATAAAAAGATGATAACTGTCACCTTCCACCAAACCTGAAGGTGTCATTACAGTTGCTGCACAGTTTGTGCCAATGTGGTTAAGCATTTGTCCCTGTTTCCATTATAAATCCCGTGGGTTTACAGCTCATCTGTAAAATTGTGATCTGAACTACATGTCATGCTGTCTTGGGTAGGAAAAAAGCTACAGGCTTATCATTTAAAATTAAGTAAGAAAAAATGTATTGAACTAACACATTAATTTGAATTGTTATAAAACTCAACCTATTTCTGAGTTCATAAAGTTTAAAGTACACTCACTTAAGTGTGCCAATTTCATTCTTATTTAGAAAAAAATATTCCAGTAACTGAAATAATAGATTGCATAAACTGGACACATATGATACATTTCAGTGTATGTGTGTACATCCATGACATCACCACAGCACACATTTGTAATAAATTGAGCAGTTTGGACATACAACCACATATTTGGTGGCCAAAATACCATTCTGCTGCAGAAGTTTTGCAGCTTGATTGTATCTTTGCCCAGCTAATACACTTAGGTGGAAGTAGGATGGAGCACCTAATCTCTTGGATGAAATTCTTCCGACTGTGAAGGAATTACTTCATGGACAAGATAACTCTCAATGGATAATTTACACAAGGGCTATAGACATGCTATTTGGAAAGAACATTTGTTCCGTATAAATATACAAAAGACAGACAGGAAGACAGAAGTAAAAGGAGTTGAGACATCTTAAATGCCAAGTTTCCTTTTAGTTTAGGGCTAGTACTTGGCAGGACATAAGTTTGCCTTGACTACAGAAATTTGAGATTTAAAGAGATGTTCCCATTTCTTATGGGAAGAACCTTAAGTGTTTCATATTTTCCATGAAAAGAAACAAAAGAAAAAATCAGAGAGTAGGAGAAAGAGACATATTTTATAGCCCTGTCGTCAGAGAAATTGTCTGCAATGGGTTTAAATCCCCATCTGAATCCAAGTACTCTAAACTAGAAGGCTAACAGCTACCCTAGTATTTTGCCTTTCCTCAAGAGAAAATACTTTTCTGCATTTAGGAAAACATTCTAAAAACCCCTTCTTGCTGTGTGAAACGTTTCCAACAGAACAGTCAGAAAATTCCGAGCAAATCTACACATGGATCAGTCATGAACTTACTCAATTTTTATGCCCATCTGCCAAAAATCCCCCCACCCCCTGCCACCCCCATCTGGGTCAGAAAATGGGCTGAAGGGCTACAACTGCAGTACAGTGGATGAGCATATACTACAGGAGTGACTTATTAATTTTCCATCTCCTTGCCCCTGACATTCATGGATGGTTAAACAGCTTGAGAACCATTTTGTCCATCACGTACTGCAAACAGGGGTATGTCAGTACAGCCACTGCCTTAACCACGGCATTCCAGTGGAAGAAGGTGTGTACACATTTCTATACAGTAAGAACTTTATACAGGGGCATTACTGTTGCTATCAAACTCAGTATTTTTCTCAAATAAATAATGAATTTACTGCTGTTTGCATCTCTTTCTGTGTCTCTGTTTAAAAGCTGAGACCTGTCAAAAAACCTTTTCACATACATACTGGACGTTTGCTGATTTTGAAATGCAAGGTTTTTATGACTCCTATATATGATCAGAACCTTAATTCTGTAAGTACAAAACTTTAAATAACTTCAGTCCACTATAACTGTCCAGGCCATACAAATACTTAAGAGTAACAGAGTCAAGATAAGATCTAAATAAGATAAATAAGATCTACAGTTTTATTCAGATGGAATCTAAAAGTAGCTTTTAAAAGCAAAACAAGAATATTGTCCATACACCACTCTGCTTTCTTTCATCACTTGAAACAAAATCCAAAAGGAATATTTTCAGCATAATCTTACGTTTTGATAAACTTCCGGTCCAAATTTATTTTCTGGGCTTTGACATCTGAGGCCAGATCTTTACTGCTTCTTGCATATTCTCTCTTCTTTTTCATGATTTAAAGTTTGGTGTTTGCAGTATGTTGGCACAGTAGGAAGGTATCCAGTAAAATAACAGCAAAATACTAGGAATAGTAGTAGTAGTGTAATAATAATAATAATAAAAATTGTTGATGATGTTGTTCTTGTTGTTACTGTTATTTTATCAGTCATTTCCCCACTATATTAGACTAATGAAATAAGAACAGATTCTGTAGAAATAAATACCTGGTAACCAAGTAATCAATGATTGCTTTGGCTTGCTCAATGCTGAATAAATTCTGGTCATCTCTTTCTTCTGACTCAGTTTCTCCTATTCCAGCCATTGCTCTTTCAAGTTCTTTTAAATTATCTCCCAAGGTCATATGTTTGCCTGCAAAGTAATCCCAAAGAACAAAAACCATGTATAAACATGACAAGGTGGGATGGGGGTTTTTGGCCCATTTTACTTATAAGACTTCTTGAAGTTTTAGTTATGACCCACCACTTAAAAACTTAAAAACCAACAGCAGTCACACACTTATTCTATATATAATTCTATATATAATATGCCATTATTCTCATCAATAAAGTGTCCATTAAAATTCCACCACAAAACCACCACTCTGCCTCTAAAATGGAAGGATCACAATAATGGGTGTTCAAGATACTACAGCTTCACCTCTTACCTATGAGAGAACCACAGGCAGAATAATATGCAAATTGGAGAGGCAGAGTATATTTTTCTTTAAAATAGCCTGCTGATTATGAATTGTAAAAGATTATTCTTCTGACCATGTCCCTTAAAATATATGCCATTAATACGGGAACAAATATTAAAAAGGGCAAAGAATATTTTAAAGTGCTTACAGTCATAATAGATTAAACATGAATATGCATAAGACCCTGCATGTATCATCAGACCAGAAGACATTTTTGCATCCTTCCAAACCAGATAATTACTTTACATTTTCACCCTGGAAATCAAAACCAAGTGCCAAACCAGGTTGGAATTAGAATTTAAATTCTGTTTGATAACTGTCCTGACAAAGAGAACAATCTGAAACGTATCAGTGCTTGCTGAACCTATAAAAAGAAAGGATTCATCTTTCTGATCTGCACACAATGTCTGCCATCACTAGAACCACGTTAAAAAAAAAAGCTTCAAATACAATTTATTTTTTCCTTTTATGTCTAAAAAATTCTACAGAAAAAAATGGGGAAATATCCACCAGTGGTGAAATAGATTTATTTTCCTTATTGTTTTATGTCTCTACTGATACACTCCTTGGGTTTTTTTGTACAGAAAACAAATTAAAATACTTAAAGGCTTCTGTTCTTTTATAGTTTTGCCCTTTAGTGGTACAGTAATCAAAGGCTTGAAAACTCTACCTCACTTTTCAGCAAGAGAGGCAGCACAATATAAATAACCGTATGGGAAAGGACAAGAAAGAAACACAGAGAATGTAGAGGAAATAGAATCCATAGGAAATGAGGAAAAGCAACAGAACCAGAAATATCACCCTTTGTAGGGAAGTGAAGGCACAAAACAGGATCACCCAGGCCCTGAGTCTGTTGCCAACTCATCCAAATTTTCCTTTTCCTCTGCACACCTGATTTTCAGTCCCAACCACCTGTCTCAGGGAGATTTATGCAGCACTTCTGTGAGGTAAGGAGTACTTTACCCTCAATGGATAGAAGAGAATCAAACCATGTAACTCATTCTGACTCCCCATCAAGCAAGGCCTCCAGTTTTCCTTGCTGCTTTACCAGCCTTAAATGCATTTCCACTACCCTCCTCCTTTAAATCCATTCTTCCTGCTCAGTGCTACTCTTGCTATTATGGCCAAGTCAGCTAAATTCTCCAGGCTGACTGTGTCCAGTGCAGGGAAAGGAAAATAAAGGGTCATTAATATAGAAGACATTAGAATTTTGCTTTTAGTTGAAATGTTTGGTAATTACAAGAAAATTCATCTCAGCCCTGGGCTGTGAAGCAAATATATGAAGTTTTCTGCAAGCATTTAAAAACTTCATTTTCATGTATGTCTTAGCCAAATCTAAACGGATTTTCACATGACAGCAAAAAGCAAATTCACAACATTTGCTTGCCAAACCTTTATCTTTACTTCAAAGCACCGGGGCATTAGACCTGTTAAAAAAAAAAAAGAAAAGGACACAAAATAGGTTCTTTTTCCCACAGCCTGTCTGCAAGCCCACTGAACTGATTCAGTTGCAATTTTATATATAAAAATTCATCAAAAGCAGAGAGGGCCATGGAAAACTTCTTAAGCTTAAAGAGCTGGAAGTTTGGCAAAGCTTAATGCAACTAAGATGACATTCCTGAAAAATGTCAGTCAGTTTTAATAACTGGTTGTGCTACTAGCCTGTCGTGTACACATGTATTACACGGTCTCATAAAACTAATTTCTGATGGGTTTCCACTCTGCTCCATTGTTATAGTAATATAGTTAGCATATGTTAAGATATTTTCTCATTGGAGACAGGAAGGATAACTGGAATTCCAATGATCACAAAGCACGTACATATTCTGTCAAAATTCCAAGTCAGAAAGGCCCTTGAACTAAATTACAGAGGAAGAGTATAATAACTATTACAAGCTTGATTTTAAATATTCGCCTTCTCTTTTGAATGAAACTGCTGAGTCCTTTCACTCTCCCTCTGGGATGGACTTTTCTCAACATAATCACCTTCAAAGTGAATGTTAAACAAGCATTAGAATCTCTGACAAAGAAGGTTTTAGAGGACAGTGCTACCATTTTTTTCTGGCTATTTCATTCCCGCTAGATCAAGCTTCGTGCTTTGTGGAAAATTTCCTTGTAGCCACAGGAGCTACAGTCCTTTCATTGTCATTTTTCATCTTCAGCAGCAATGCCAGTTTACTTCCCTCACCAGTCCTTAGTTAACATATATTCTGTGCCAGAAGTGCAGCATTTGCCATATAGGAAGCTGAGAGTTGACCTCCAAGGATAAAAAAAATGTAATTCACCTGCTACAGGATGTACTGAATATCTCAAACAGCAGAGAAATGTGCCCAAGGCTACAGTGAGTCAGTCACTGAGAAAGCTGGAATTGGAATTTAGGAGCTCCTTGCTCTCACTCTACTGTAATTATTATTTATTTTACCATAGCAAAGAAAAGGTCTCTTCAGGACCTGGCCCATTTGTACAACATATTGTACAAAGAACAAGGAATATTCGACTCAAAAGACTTGAGATCTGCCAGTAAGAATTATTTTCAGGCACAAGGTCTAACATACCAACATTCGAGAGGAAAATAAATAATTTCACAATTACTTGTAATTAAATATCACTTTATTAAAATGACTGGGAAACATTCTTGCCTTCCACTTCAGATATTTATTTTACAATTCTTAATTATACTTACTGCTGAGGTTCTCCAAGGCAAAATTTAATAGATCCATGAATCCTGAGAGCTGGATAAGACTGAAGTTCATTTCTTTAGCCCAGCAAAATCCTGCAGTATAATAATCTAGCAAAATAGCTTCTTTCAAAGATGTCTTTAATTGTGTAAGATTCAAAAATTCTTCCATCTTCCTAAAAAAAAATTGCAGAGTAAAATAATGAAATTAAAAAATAAATTACAGATTCCAAAGTCTTACTTGGTCTGCATGCAATTACATCTGTAACATTTGTTTAGTTGCTATATTATTCATACGTGCATATGTACATAATTTCTTGAATTTAGCTACATCAATTCCTAGATTACATTTATGATCAGAGGACATATCAAAAAGTAAACAATTACCTGCAGGTTTCAGCAAAAACTATTGAAGTGTTAAGATATGACTAACAAAAGAACAAAAATTAGAGCATTACAAAACCAAAGAGGAATACAACATTGAAAATTCCAGAAAAAAGGAGGGTTTCATCAGGAATTGGTTTGTGGGATGAAATGACACAACTAGTCTTCACTTTCCACTATCACGCTTTCACTCTGATTTACATAGTTTTACAGTAAACAGTAAAGTAGTAACAAGATCTTGTTAACATTTCAAGATTATTTTTCATGTGGCCTCTGATGAAAAATTACATTTGAAAATTAATGTAAATAATATAATATATAATTACTGAAAGTAGCTAAAATATTTAGAAGTTTAAATTGCACTTCCATAATGGTCAAAACCTTTAAAAAGAGCCTTATCCCATTTTACTGGCACACGATGAAAAATTTTTCCACTTACTTTAACTTGCAAAATTTATGAAAAAATACACTCCCTTGTAGGAGGCCATACTGTTGCTGACACATTTATGTCTACTCTATCCAAACACAGAATTAGTTACATCTTTTATAATTGTGTGCTTTTTTCCACATGAAGAGAGGGGACTGGGGCTAGGACTTGGTTTCAGTTCTTCCAGTATAACTTTGGCCATGTCTCAGGTAGTTAAGCAATCCTCGGCTTCTTAACTACATCTGAGGATACAGGTGCCAGTGATCAAAGTTTTTGGTCCCCTGTAAAAAAGCAAGGTCTTCCCAAGCCCTGCTGCCTTCTCATTCCTTCCTAAGAAGGACATTAATCCCAGACCCACTGATAGCAGCCATTAGCTTTTCAGGGGTTTCACCGACACAGTACAGACATGCCGTCAAATGAGATGAGTTTTTTTGTTTAATTAAAGCTTCAATAGCTAACAAAATAAAGCATATAATCCAATCAGTTTTGTTTAAAACATGTATTCCTTTGTTCTGCATGACAAATTTGTACGGCTGCACACATACAAGTCAGTTAAAAACACTTAACTGTGTCCTGGAATAGAAGTGGAACATGGCCAGCTGAACTTTCCAAGGTTTGAAACAGTCCATATCCTCTCTTTCTGAAGCTTCTGCCAACTCTGTGTTTTCATAATCAGAGCTTCTCAGGGATTTAGATTTTCCCTGATTCTGCTAACTATGCCAGTGCTCATCTTTTCAACATTCTGTAAGGCATGTCACTGACAACAGGATCTGTATATGACTGCGAAATGATGGGGCAGTTAGATTCCATAGTTACCCTCCCTGGTTTTTCTTTCTTCATAGGGCTCAAGTCTTACGAAGATGGACAGCAGTACAAAATTCCCTGATAGATGGGAATGCAGGACATCAAAACTCTCATACTGAATCAGATCTATTCTGATTTTCTAACCTTAGCTATGGCCTTCAAACTGCTCTTGTAAATAGACACAACGCACTGTGGTAAACAAAATTTTAATGCTGCTGCTAAACTGCTTAGTGTGCATAAAATACCCTGTCACTATGCTCTTTCCAGTCAGATGCAGTATATACTTTACATTCCCCTTGTACAGCGTGTATATATAAATACACATATGTGATCAGCTGAGACTAAAAGAGCATATGATCTTTCAGTGCTTTGCTTTTTAATCTTAATGAGAAAGTTGCACAAAGAATTGTGTCGTTAAGCACATTTTAGTCTCCATGAATTATACACTTCAGTCTCCTCTAAATTTAAAGAGGCCTATTGTGCAAGAGAAAACAGGAAAGGAATGAATTTTTCTATTATTATCTGATGGTAGCAAATTTTCTTTCCAGTTTTCTTAAAAAAAAATCCCAGTAAGACCTTTTCGCCCTAGAATAGTGACAAATAGGAAGCACAGAATATGTTTCAGGAATATTTTAACCTCTCTTAAATGGTTACCTATTCAGAGGAACAAAGCTGGATTTTATATACCCCCCACCTCTTCCTTCCCAAACTAGACCAGTGGGCCAGCCCTTTGGCTTTCAATTCCCTAAGAACCTGCTAGCAGACACAAGTGCTCCTAAATAATTCTTGCACTTCTGAAAAGTCCCATCTTTCAAATATACATCTGGAGTCTCAGGTTGAACTCCTGGCCTCCTAAATTTAGCTGCTATTAAACACTAACAACAAGGGAGAGTGTTGGTACAGGAAAGACAAAGGCAGCCTGACATCAGAAGTCTTTGACTGCCTCCTATTTCCCCAGTGCAACATAATGGCAACCTACTAATGCCTTCTTAAGCTTTCCATCCCTTGCTGAACTTCGACCTTTTTGATTTTTTGGTAACTCATGTTACAGGACAGAATCTTGAATGTTTTAGCAAAAAAAGTTACCCAGTGAGACTTACAAAACAAAGCTCAGTATCGGCCTGTTCTTATTTACATCTTAGTACATTGTTTATAGCGTATTTAAAGCTCTTGTAAATTCAGAAACCACGACAAGGTGAAATAAAAGTGGAAAAAAAGGAGTCTAAGCAAAACCAAGAGATATAGGAAAAACAGTAAACCAGACTGGATCTGAGATCAAAGGTATTTCTTCCATCTTTTGCAAATAATATTAAATAGCAATGATTTAACTGAACAATTAAAGACTAATGATATAACCATCACAAAAGAAATTAAACAAATAGTCTGCAATTTTTATTTCGTTATTATTTGGGTTCCAGCATTGTTGTCATTGCTACTTACTTTTCAACTCCTTCCAGATTTTCTTCTGACAAGGCAGTAATTTGGGAAAGAGAAAGAAATGTCTTATTAGTAATCTTCTTTCCACCTACATCATCCTGATCTTGGTCTTCATCCTCCTCTTGGACTTCATCCTCCTCTCGGACTTCATCCTGCATACACGTATATAGGAATGTAATTTTTAAAAATGTTTATTTTATTATGTCAGTAACTTGTATAAATAACATTTTTATATTGAGGAGGTATGCAAGGGATTAATGCAACAAATGCCAAAAATGTAAGACAGCTGTAATTATACAGCAGTAACACAATACCTTAACACATTCTCACTAGAGAAAAGCTGGGCAGATACATGGAACAGAGTATTTTTATCATAAATTCATATGGGAACACATTGACATATTATGTGCTGCACAAGATTAAATTAACTGGCAAGTAAAAACAACAGAGATTTAAAGGTGCAAAAGAATCCATGAATCTAAATTTGACCAACATGATACTGCATTGCACAATAATTAAATTTTAAAATTAATTTTCTCCTAAACATATTATGAGAATACACAAATATTACTATGCTATTTGCTCTCCACCGTGTACTTGATTGCATTTTCAAATTTACTGTCTACCCTCTCTCCTTCCCCTAGCCAAACAAAAGTCCAAGATGTTTGTTGGAACAGAATGATACACAAGGATCTGACACTACTGTTCCTAGGAAGGATGTACATGCTTTAGGGGATAACAAACTGAGCATGAACTAACAATGCAATGGTCTTAGAAAAAATAGGAATATTTGATGATATTTTATTTTGTGTTGTCATTGACAAAAAAAAGAAATTTCAGTAAGAAATCTATGAAAAGAAAAAAAAAAAAAAAAAACCAGCACAAAAAAATCCCCTAAAACTGTTTCACAATAGAATATGTAGACGACAAAGTGAGGTGTGAGATGAAGCAGCCCCTTCAGAGAGGTGCACTGCAGGGAAAAAGGGACCACGGTCATGGGACCATGCTCCAGCTGAAAGGGATCCACAGTGGGGCAGCATAAGGAAAAATACTTCAGTATGAAAATATTTAAGCATTAGAATAGATAACCCAGAAAGGCAGAGGAATCTCCATCCTTGCAGGCTTTCAAGACCAAAGTGGACAAAGCCCTGCTGGGCACTGGGTGCTGGCCCAGCTCTGATCAAGCAGCTGAACCAGTCCCAAAATGCCCTCCAGCCTCCTGCTGGGAGTCTGCCTGGCCCAGCCACACAAACACCTGTCACAATTTACTTGTAGCAGGTACACTTGTACATCTGCAGGACCTGGGGTTTAGAGAAGTGCAGCAAGGCAAAGCTTGCAGATTCCTGCTTCCAGCTCACGCAGGGAGAGCGAAGCAGAATTCCTGACACACACTGATTTTTGAGCCTGACCAGCACTGCTCTGAGCTGATACCAACTGATTCCAGCGCCGGGCAAGGAGAGCCCCCAAATAAAGCTACACTACTCCCCCTGCTGCTGCCGAGCTACAAGATGTACTGAAATCCTGGGACTAGCTCAAGAACCACCACAGTCAGGAGGACAAAACACGTCTGAGAGCAACAAAGAACGTTCATTCAGTGGACAGACTATTCTTCCCCTCTCTAATTAAGTACTACAGTACTTTCACATATATGTCAATAAGAAAAATTTTTGTTCCCAAGTGTAAACAAGTCAATCTCAGATACAATGTCTCAACAGAACAGGAATGGAATAAACGAAGGCTTCCTTCACATTGTTAAAAGCATGATGTTAGTTTGCTTTTATTAGCAGTAATTTAAACAGCATAAAATGCTCCTACAGTCAGTAATGCTGCTATAATTGAAGCTGCAGAGAAAAAACAATAGCACTACATGCTAATATACAATTATTGAAAGACACATTTCAATAAGCAGAAAAAATATAAATGCTTTCCTGAAATGGTGTTAGAAACCTGTTGAACATGAGATTCTTTAGAAGCTGTGGGAGCTGAATTAAATGAATAAGCAATATTGTTGTTTTGGAAACTGAATGAATGCTCCTCCTTCACTTTCTCTTAGGATGTTCAATACATAGAATACTTTAGTATTTATAGTGACCACCACTATATAAATTACATATTATGGGTCAGTCAGTCAACATCTTACTGGGCATAATTGTTAGTAAGGCAAAATGCTGATATTTTACAAGTTGCAGAGATAGGCAGCTGCTGTAGCTCAGTGTTGCAGATAAGGCTCCATAATCTGCACATCAAATCACAACAGTTTACAGGGCAAGGTGAATGCTTCCCGAGAACCATTTCATCACCTGGAGCCTGGAACAACATTCCCAGCAGCAACATTCCCACCAATGTATAACTGGTTTTGTTAATGCTTATGATAAGGATGGGATTTCGGCACCACTGTCCACTAAAACAAGCACAGGTATCAGATAAGAAGAAATACTTTGAATTACAAATGACAGATGAGGAACTATGGGAGAAAAAGCACATTATTTAATTTTTTTTTAAATCAGCAATGTTTCTGTAATTTAAGAAAGTATTGAAGGTCCATAAATCATTTAAACAATCCTGTGTTTATGGACACTTTCTGTTTGGGCTGAACCTACTCACACACCTTACTAAAAGCTTACAATTATTTTGATTGATTACTTTTGTCTCTTGATTGCTGTCTTTAACCACTACTGAAAATACCCGGAGATTATTTTTATATGCGTTCACTGGTATCAAAGAATTTACTGCTCATTTTAGTGTTAACTGCAGTGACTGATGGAGGTAATCCAAGGTGAGTTAATTCTAGTAATGCTGTCTTTGTGTGTCAGGAAAAAAAACTCCTGAAACCAATCCTACCAATGCCCATTCTCAGCAGTAGACTGCCTTATTTAAATACAGGCCAATACTAGAGAATTATTTGTTATGGCTTTATTTTCCTTTGAAGGATTTTTAGCTGTTCTGAATACATAATATGTTTCTGGCTGTTCAATACATTACTCCAAATGCTGTGGGCATCCCTTGTTAACAGCATCAAATCAAAATACCAAACCACACATTCTAAAACAAAAGAGTAAGAGCTTCCTAAATCTCTCAGTCGATGTTCACAAACCACCATGAAGCAGGAAATAGCAGCAGCAGAGTGATATAGTTAAATAGCAAATTGCAAAATACCTCTGTGTTTACAGGGGTGGGGAAGAACTCTGAAAACCCCAAACCTGTATTGAGTCACTCCTGGCTAGGAAAAATGCCCCACTACCTGCAGTTTTGGTGAGGGCCTTTGCAAAGTGGCCAAACCTTGAAACACAGCAATTGAAACGAGCACCAGCACTCTTGAAGAAAAACAGGCTTGTCCTTTGGGATGAGCCCTCTGCAGTGGCTGAAGATAGCATTTACGTGTTTGACAATACACCACCACGCTTTGCAAAATCGTGGCTTCCAAAAACATACACACACGGCAACAGCTTACCAAATCTCATCAACTGTAGCAAATACTCAAAGCGTAAGGAACCCAAGATCCTGCTGTCCTCACCCTACCAGAGAAATGAGACTGGACTCAGCTTTCCAGTAGCTCATGTAAAGCAAGCTCAGCTACTCTGCCTGGGCTGACAGCAGAGCAGATGCACCCTGGAAGAGTGCTGTATATCAGTTACAACTTTAATCAAAATGGGAATGAAAAAAACCCAACCAAACTACACCAGCAACACAGGCTGTTATTTGTATTATTATACACATTTTGTTATCAAGCTGTCAAATGCTTCAGTAGCAGCGGAAAATCCTGAAGCTTTCTACATAAACAGTTAAGGCAGAAACAGAAACATATTCACTGTTCCTGTTTGCTTTTAAAAGGCCCCACTTGTCCGCTCTCACAATAGGAAGTTAAGATCAATAGTTGCTATTTTTAGTTATAAACTTGTCATCAAACAAATGAGGAAATAAAAATAGCAGCACTAGTTTCAACTACCTTCTAAAGGGAAATATGCAGATGTGTCAAATGCAAAAGACAAAACCTATAGGCAAAGAAAGCTTTCAAGGACCACTATAAACACGATAGTGTCCTTTTAATAACAAAATACGTTTCAAAAATGTCACAGTCCATAGATCAAGATTTATGGTTGACCACATGTACGATGACAGTAAATTTTACTGATGTTTTCACAGCTGCAGATCACTTAGGAGAAAAAATGTGGTTAAAAATAAAGTAGTAGCAAGACTGGATAAGATCAGTATTCAGATTTTCTAATAGACCTTCTGCTGAAAGTCATTACAATTCAGAACAGTTATAAAAATATTCAATTTAAATGAAAAGGTTTTGTCTCAAAATGTAAGAAATTATATAAAAAAACAGTACCAGAATACAGTGTTTCCTACACCTTATATATGGACCATGCTAAGCTACCTTCAGCCAAAACTAGAGACTATAGAATGTGATTCATAAAAACATACAATTCCACAGGGTCTCCAACAAAAATAAATCATAAAGGATAGACAGAAATATCACAAAGGTAAGCTAGTGTGTGTACTGTGTGTTCCTTCAATGCATAAGAAACAGAAAACACGTGAAAAAAAATGTTCACTGAATTCCTCTAAAGATTCTTTTTATAAAGCCATGAAGTAAAAACTACAAAAAATTCAATGGTACATTTCAAACAGATGTACAATATATTTTTGACAGCCTGTCGTGTCCCATAGAGCACACCCTGTATCCTTTTACTGTGATCTGACTGCATTACCCCAGTGTTACGCTGCTCCAACTGCCAAAATATTTATGGAGAGCGCTAACAGAGCACACTGAGAAAGATGCAGATATTTCCCATAAAGCATTTAGAATACTTAATGACACATTTCACTTGGAAGAAGGTTTATTTATTTAAGGAAACCTACATGGTAAGCTTTTGTACTGACAAAGACACAAGCGTGACACCAGCTGAAGGCAATTAATCCCTCCCACAACAGTCACAGCAACTTCTCGGCCAGTGGAGACAACAAAGCAGTTCAACCAGAAGAAAATTATCTCCTAGTGGCTACAACTACATAGGCTTGAGGGAGAAATTCTGAGTTGATGCAACACCTCATACAGTCTTGGGAGGAATTAATTTTATTCTTATATGTCTTGACATGCAGCAGGAGATGCGTTGCCTGTCAGAAACCACACCTCTGTCAACCAAGTCAAAAAAGGAAACAGGAAAAAAACAGGGAGGAGGCCAAAGACAAGCAAATATTAATGCAAACACTGCGGATTTGTAAAATCCTCCAGAGCACTTCAGCTACCTAAAGCAATGAAAGGTGAGAAATACAACTGTGATATTGCTGGAAGGAAAGTGTAAGCTTGCTTCCACTCCCCCAGTGCTCTTCAAAAGGAAACCACAACGCTTTCCCTCAACAACCAAAAATTAGGAGACTCCTACTACCACAAAAAAGCCCACTATGGTGGTTTGACCCAGGCTGGATGCCAGGAGCTGACCATGGCCTCTCTGTCAGCCCCCTCCTCAGCTGAACAGGGGAGAGGAAACATAACAAAAGGCTTACGGGGAAAGATGGGAACAGGGAAAGGTCACTGACCAATTACTGTCATGAGCAAAAGAGTCTCAGCTTTGGCAGAAAAATAATTCATTACCAGTGAAATCGGAGTAGAATAACACAAAATAAAAACTACATTTCAAAACACCTTTTCCCCACCCCTCCTCTCTTCCCAGGCTCAACTTCCCTCCCAATTTTCTCTACCTCCTCCCCTCAGGAGCACAGGGGGATGGGGGGGTAGAGTGCTTGCAGTCACCCCATCACATGTTGTGTCTGACCCTGCTGCCTCCTCATGGAGAGGAGTCCTCACACTCTAACCCTGCTCAAGCATGGGGTCCCTCCCACAAGGGAGTCTTCCACAAACTGCTCCAACATGGGTGTCTCCTCCACCGTGACCTCCATGGGCCCCAGGGGCACAGCTGGGTCATCCTGGGCTGCAGGGGAATCTGCTCTGGCACTTGGAGCACCTCCTGCCTCTCCTTCTCTGCTAGCCTTGGTGTTTGCAGGACTGTTGCTCTCCTATATTCTCACCTCCCTCTTCCATCTGCTGTTGTATGGCTTCCTTCTTCCCCCTTCTCAATCTGTTATCCCAGATCTCTGTCTCTGGTGAGGCCAGCCTTAGCTGGCCGTGGTTCTGTCCTGGAGATGGCTGGCATTGGCTCTAGTGGACATGGAAAAAGCTTCCAGCAGCTTCTCACAGAAACCACTCCTGCAGCTCCCTACTACCAAAGCCCCGCCACACAAACCCAACATACCAAGAAATAACCATACATTTATAATGGAGAAACTATAAGCGAGTGAAACCAAGGCAGTGGGAGGTCAGAGGTGGACGAGGCACTCACCAGGAGCAGCTCTGGGTGAGCTGAGAGTGGTGAGGGACAGACCCAGCTAGGCTGTGCTAGCCCAGGCTCCGCAGTCTCTGCTGGAGGAGCCGCCTCGCAGGGCCAGGCAGTGTCTCCCCACTGAACTGCCTGGGGCTATGACAGTGACACAGGTGTATTTTTATATGTACTTATATATATTTACACCCACACACAGCGTTTTTAACACCACACCCTTTTCTACACAAAATCACAGAATAGTTAGGGTTGGCAGGGACCTCTGGAGGTAATACAGTCCATCCCCCAGCCGAGATAAGTCACCCAGAGCAGGTGACAAAGGAACACATCCAAACGTCTCTCCCTCCAGAGATGGAGACTCCACAACCTCCTTGGGCAGCCAGTTCCAGTGCTCTGCCACCTTCCACGTGAAGTTCTTCCTCATATTGAGGTGGAAATTTCTCTGTTGTGGTTTATGGCCATTGCTCCTCGTCCTGTCACCGGGCGCTACTAAAAAGAGACTGGCACCATCCTCCTGACCTTTGAGACATTTAAAGATATTGACAAGACCCCCTGTCAATCTCCTGCAGACTAAACAAGCCCAACTGCCGCAGTCTCTCGTCACAAGCGAGATGCTCCAGACCCCTCACCATNTCACGGCCGCGCCTGCGCCTCGGCACGGCCCAGCGCCTGCTCCTTTTTATTTAATGAACTTGGAGCAGGAGTGAGCTAAAGCTACGTGGAAACATTTTCTCTGTCAGCTATGTATTGCATGCAGCAGCAGTAATTCAGACTAATAGCAATTACCTGCAAGAGCAAATAAAATGCAAGTGAACAAATAAAATGGTGGGTGAACAGTAACGAGAACAAAGAAGGAGCTAGCTTACTTTGCAAAGTTTATGGATGTGCTTAGGGAGCTGCTATGACAAAACAACTTCTTTGCGGTGCCCCACATAAAGCAAGGGCCTCCCGGGATTTTGTGCAGCTGTTTCAAGCTCTGCCACTGCTTTGGAGCAGTTTGGCACCTTCAGAAGATGTGTCATCCTCAGTTTCTTAAAATGTGCAAACCACAAAGTAAGTACGTGTGTCCTAGCTGGGGCGCAAGAGACAAGAACATGCCCATTACCCACTAAGATTGTGATATATAGTGTGAGATTCAACGCGTCTGTCGCTCCTGTTCCTGCTCAAACACCCTGACCCTCACTGACACAGGTAGACCAATCACACCTCCAAAAAGAGTCAGAACCTTTGAGGTTCAGAAAGCTGGATCCTGCAGTGTTTTGTAGAATTATTCATAGTATTTTAAAGAAATAGAGCCCACACNTTTGGCTGCAGCTCAGCACGGACAATTTAACACAAAACGCTCCCCTCCCGGCGGTACCTGCACGCTGTCCGCCATGGCCGCCCGCACGAGCGANAAACCACAAAGTAAGTACGTGTGTCCTAGCTGGGGCGCAAGAGACAAGAACATGCCCATTACCCACTAAGATTGTGATATATAGTGTGAGATTCAACGCGTCTGTCGCTCCTGTTCCTGCTCAAACACCCTGACCCTCACTGACACAGGTAGACCAATCACACCTCCAAAAAGAGTCAGAACCTTTGAGGTTCAGAAAGCTGGATCCTGCAGTGTTTTGTAGAATTATTCATAGTATTTTAAAGAAATAGAGCCCACACTGTGAATTTTAAAGAAATAGAGCCCACACTGTGAATTCCTACAATTTGTACTGTGCTCTGTGGCTGATAGCTGTACAGCTGTGTTACTGCCCCTTTTACAGTGTATATAAATCTAACCAAATAAGAACATTATTCAGAGCTGCAAGCACTGCACGTAGTAAGGTGTTAAAACTGGGGAATTAAGTGTGATATTTGGATGCAATGTAACATTGTGTACATTCATTATTATGTTGTCTAGTTGGTAACAGGTAGATTCTAGATTTAACCCTGCATTCCTCTGGAACTGAAAATGCCCATTGACTTCCATGAACATTTTCAATGTAAAAGACTTGGGGGCTTAAAGCCTTTAGAAAGATCTAATTCTGTTTCTCTTGCTCAATATAAAAGGACTGAATTCTCTCTTACACAAAACCTGAACTGAGCAGGTGATTGAAACTGAGCGCTGATTGAAGCTCAAACCATATTTCCAATTGTGAGCTCCTAAACTTCCTACTTTTCAGTTTAGATTTTTAGATAGTTGGTGTCAGAAGGCTTAGAAATAAAAAAAATCAGAAGGATTCAAGAGTCACATCAAGCCATGCCATCTAATTTCATGCGGATCCTTCATGTTTACAAAACCACATTCATGTGTATGTGAATATTTAAGGTGGCTTTTTGATTTCCTTCAAATGCAAAACTTTTGCAACACAGTGTAACACAGAAATATTGAACTTCAAATGCTGACATAGTTCTTTCCTACTACAGATAACCGTGGCAGATTTCCTATGATTTCTAATGGTCACTGAGACTCCAGGTTAGAGAAGAACAGCAGACCACTTTCTCCACTGGTGCAGCTGTGTTAGATACAAAGGTTTCCTAAAAGTGTCTGTTATTTAATATTTAAAGTGTGTAATTTAAACAGAACATATTTGAAAATCTGGCTTTACAAAGTAAGTGCTCTTCTATTTGTCTGAGAAGCAACCAGAGTTCAGGTTTGGGAGACGTTTTGCCAAGACTGGTATCATTCACCGCATGAGATCTTGGAAGGAACACTTTCTTTATCTTCTCTGCTTGATTAAAGCTCTTTAGCTCATGGTGCCTGGGCCACCTCTAGCCTGTACAAGATAACCACTGCACAGCCCACTAACACTCAGCCCTGGCAGGGGCTGGGCAAAGAGCTGGTTTTTCCCCTTAATTTTCTTCAAGTCACCAGATTTTCATTTTGCTAATTATGCACTGAAGCATCACCGATACAGCAATTCCACACTGCTACCTGCACAATGAAGTACATGGCTGTCTTTGTAGAAATACTTTCCTCTTCATCATGATACTCCATCTTTTGGGCAGGCAGTAGATTCACCTGCATCACTCAGGTCCATGTCAAAAGGGAAATAAAGGTCACAGCTGCAAGCAAAGCTTTGATAGTGCAGGCCACCTGCAACTGGAACACAACCAGCAGCTGCAAGTGCTCCAAAATATTCCACTGAGTTTTCCAAAGTTTTAATTACCAAGGTGCTTCAGTCTGATTTTGTTACTCATTGCAGAGATCCTGGTATTTCAGGAGTAAATGAAACTTACTAATTTAAGAAAAGGAATGAATTTTCAGAAGCTGCCTTTTACAAAGCAAAGGTTTTGTAACACAAAACAGGCCCACAGAAACATCCTCCTATTGACAGAGATCCTATAAAAACGTTCAATTGCAAACATGTTTCCATTCACTTTTAGTTAAGCATCACCAAGCACAGTAATTAGACATAGGCAAATTCAGGATGAAAAGCAGACAGAAATTCCTAGCAGAGCCTCGCTTGTTACATCAACATCAGATGGACATACAGCTCCCGTGGCTGCCAGCCCTCATGACAACAAATTGCTTATACTTGTGCCCTGTGGTATAAGAATTGAGAAAAAACCACGGGCATATGTGGAGTACTTGCACACAGTATTTGGGTTTGACCCTCCTAGTAACAAATGGGTAATTTGTGAAAGCAACAGGACATTAGTGCTACGTGACTCTTAATAAAGAGCCCTGCATTACTGTACATGAGTGCATTAACATAGTAATTAATCATCCCCTCCTGGTTCCTTTATGACATTCTTCGCAGATACTCTATCCAGGGAACAGCATTCCCTCTAGGTAATGTTCTTCTGTTTTACATATATATAGATATACACCTTCTGAAAAAACATTCTGGCCATGATTATGTACTAGGAAAAGAAAAACATAAATCCCAGGTTGTCAGGGAAAATTGATTTTAAAACAAAAAGATAATTCTGCCATTTCTTAGGCAGTATCCAATTAAAATGAGATACAGGTACGAGAGGATAACTGCTTTGCTGTATCAGCAACAGGACAGACAGAGTTACTTAGGGAGACATGCTGCTTCTTTTTTGCTCACTGTCAACACAATCTAGCTCAGTATCTCTCCCTGCCTGTTTAATTAATAGGTAGGCAAAATTTTCATGTGATTTGACAGTGATTTTGAGAGACACGTAATGTTAGTACTCGGCCCAGCAATAAGAAAGTCCAAGTTAAATGTAGCAAATCATAACTTTTCAATTATTCAAAACAATATGCATACAGAGAAATGAAAGTAGTAAAATGTGTATTCTATCAATGATTCCATTATCCTCTTGCCATAAAGAGAAGTGGCTCAATGAAGGATAAAAGCAAATTTTAGATTGATTCTCTTCTTGATCATAGCCAGAAGACTGCTATATCTATTGCCAAGAAATTGAACTGAGGTTCATAGAAATCCTAACAATTAGATAGAAAAGACTTAAAAGAACATGTAACCTATCTCCAGGGGACCTGTACTTTTCTTTGCCAACAAGAACTTCAAGCAGAAATAGGAATTTATTTAATCCAGTAGCTCAAGACAGCTCCTTACTATGTATTAAATGGTAGGAATAATGTAAATGTGCATATAACATTGCAGTACACCATCAATATGAACTAAGCAAGCTTAGGTTTTTCTCCCCTCTAAATACTTTTTAGTACAAAAACCTAAGCTATGAGACCTGATGCATAAGATAAAGCAATATGGATAATTTAGAGCAGAGCTGTTTCAAACTACCTACCCTCAAGGTCACCAAGTGATAAAACAAAACCCAAAATCTCTGTAGAACTCAAGGACTCCTCACAGTTATTATTCAAACCAGAACAGTCCACTCAGAAGTCCCAAATTCAAGACAAGAGACAAAAAGAAGAGCACTGACCATTGAGTGACTCTAAGCCCCCTAAAGCTTATACAGCCATGAGTACACTGGTGACAAAGGATGAATAATTTAACATAAGGTTAGTGTAGGGCTTTGGGTTTGTTGAGAGAATTGTTTCGTTGACAGAGAGCTGCATTCTTCAGGAAGATATGCTGTGCAGTACAGAATTTGCCAATTAATGTCGTGATGAAAATCACCAGAAAGAATATTTTAACAAGTTATAATTGCAAATAGAAATAAAATTTGTAAAACACAGGAGTACATATATTCATATTCTATATAAAATGTTACATATTAAACATAGTAAAGTATTGGTTCTATATAATACATACGTATACATTCTCTCTTCAGACTGCCACTTGAGCTCAGATTCCCATCTACTCTGTATCTTTTCTAAGGATATAAACTATTTTTAATCTTGGCAAGTTTACAGGAACTGGGGTATATTTTACTCCACAAAAAAGATGAGGCATTAATCTTCTGGGCAAACTCTCTTGAAGTTTCATTTTGATAGACAAAACTTGACTTTTCAGTTTGAACTACTGTTTCATTCTGTTGGCAGACAAAAGAAGATGGAAAGACACAACTGTGTGAAGTATTACATCTTAGTAACACAGCAAAATCTAAAAAAAAAAAAAAAAAAAAAAACACTTATTCCATTATCCTTGCCCTTTTGCCCCCAAATGGGAACATAATTTCTTTCAGAGATTTCATATTTTACTCCTTTCATGCCTTTGTTGTGAAGCTCTATTGATTTTTTGCCACCTTCTCTGTGTGATGTTAACCAGCTTTTAGAATGACATATAACAATTTAGGGCAGCAAGTGAAAAAATACATCCAGCTGAAATTATAGGGGAATTTTCAATAGAGAGACTATAGTTACTCAAGACTAAAGTTGTCTTGTATACTAAAGCTGACTGTATTTTTTGTTTATTTGTGAATTGTTGTTTGTTGGATTACACAAACAGCTTCCAAGGTGTCTCAATATTTCTTTAGTTATTTAATAAGGACTGGCAAGCCTGAATTACTGGGACATAATAACATCATGTTTAAGGGATGTCTTGGAGCAGGATCCCAACTACAGCAGCAACACCTGGAGAGTCAGTATGGCAAATGTATCTCCATTGTACAGAAAGAGATCTATCCAAGAGAGTGAAGTGTGTGACTCTGCAGTCTGGCAATACATCCTAAGCACCCCTGCCACCAGATCCTAGTAATAAATTGGGTTAGGTGTCACGTGTCTTCTCTTTGTGTACTTGGAATCACAGAGTACAAATCCCAAGGAGTGGATGAGCATACTCAGGAAGAACGTGTCTATGTAGTCTATGTAAGCATAAAGGTTATTCTGTGATCACTAGGCAATAGGGTTAAAATCACGATGAAGCTGTTTGTTATTGCCCTTCCCCTTTTCTTCCCTGACTCATTTGAAGTTATGGACTCATCTTGGCAAAGTACATTAAAATAAAAGGGTATATAACTCAGTAGTCAGTCCTGGGAGCACTTTCCTTCCTGGATTCTGAATTTGAAATATCTGCTGTGCAAGCATATATTTATAGAGAGCTGCAAGGAGGAGTTAATGTCCATATTCACTCCAAAAAGATTATGTAGTTGCATGTAAAAAATGAATTTGCAGAGCTCTAGAGAGCTTAAGTATATTACTTCTTGTAAAAATAAAAACTCATTGAGCAGAGGACCCAAGGCCAGCACATATATTTGTGCTAAGAATATCACTTTAACTGCACACAAGCTCTACATGTGATGTCATATGGAACGTTATCGGTTTCTTCTAGAACAGGGGTCAAATACCTCCATAAGGTATTTATTATTGCAATTTATTGATTTAGCTGAGGCAGAATTAGCCTGTTTTAGAGTGGAAGTCTGATTTAGTCTAACCCATTCTTTAGTTCCTCGGTGTCTTGGAACTCAAAATTCAAAGGAAAAGAAAGATGGGGCACAGCTCACATACACTCTGCTGACACTTGTGACTTGGTTATGGAGAATAGGGATATTTCGGTACACAGGGAGCAGAGTTACCCACATACATACCCTAGGAAATTTAGAAGGAGAATGAAAAAGCTGAGTGCACTGTTTGACAGTGTTCCTTGAACTGGAGCTTATGCTTTTCTCCTTTACTTGAAATTTGAAAGAAGATGATATAAGTTAATGGAGTTTCATTATGGTAAAGCAATGTAAAAGGAATTATCCTCCTTGTTTTAACATCTGTGAACGCAATCTTCCTCTTCCTCACAAACAAAACATACGAGATTCTGCTCAGTTTTAATGCTGTTTGGCATCTGTGCCTGTACTGCCAGGGACATTCAGAACCATTTACATTAACAGCAAATATTTTTACTCTAAAGAAGGAAACATATCCTTATTGATATTCAGCAAGTGGTGCGTTGTTGCAACCAAGATATAATTTACTCACTTGTCTGACTGGATTACATTACTCCATGCATTTTGTAGTTTCATCTGTGAAAAATTGAACTTTAGTTCTACAGCTGTCATTTCCCATAATTCTTTTAAAACAATCTGTGGCAAAAGGATAAAAAATAGCTCCAATAGAAACTGCTTCTGGGGATGGCATTTGAAAGGACATTATTTAGAGTTAATGAATTAGACTAAGAAGTTTGTCATATTCTTTACATGAGCTGTGAGTCAGACTTTGTATACAAGTATTTCTACCATTTGTTTACTTTGTAAAGGCCACGACTCCCTTTGTTCCCTGGGAACCCTGCAGTGAAAACATTTGTTTTCAAAGCACACGGCTTTGTTAGGCTGCCTGGGTAATATTTCCAGTTGTTCTCCTCAACCTTTTCGTGTGCTCAGAAGCAGCGATGCACCGCCCACTGCCATCGCTTGCTGGGGCTCCTCATCTCAGCCCTGCAGCCACCTGAGCAGGGCAGAGGCTCAGCAGGTCACAGGCAAAGCCCCAGGGGTTCAGCCAGCGTGAGGATGGGAGAACTGAGACATTACTTATTTATAAAATTAGCAATTAGAACTCAACTGCAGTAAAAATGGAAAGTCCCCAAAATGGATGATCGGGATGCTCTTTCAGCTCTGGTTTCTGCCTCTTCACTTCCTCTGATGTAAATTTTGAAACTCCCTTTGATGAAAAGAAGTTCAAGCTCCAAAACCAGACAAAGCTTCAAAAGATGATTATAGGCTTTCCTACTGACTCAAACTGACTCAAAGTTTTATTTCCTGGGTTTATCACACACAATGTAATTTTTCTTCTACCTTTTGCTTTTACGCTAGCACATGGATCACACATTCCTTCTTGGTAACTACCTTTTGCATGTTACCCAAGCCAGACATTACTCTTGATAAATGACTATTTAAATTTTCACTGCCTCTGCTGTGTTTCAAAGTATAAACTGTAACTGGATGTTTTATACACATACCAGAGAAATATTTTTCTCACAGCCACAGTGAAAAGTTTTGTTGAAAATATAGAGAAATTAAATGCAATCCAAATAAAGCATTTTTAAAGTTGAACTCAACCATGTAAATTTTTGGTGCCAAATAAGAATTAAAATCAGAGGCTGCGAGTTGGGGATTATAATGGAAACAATTTTTCCAGTGCTACCTACACCTTTTGCTGCTATGCATAAATCCTGTTATCACTCATGTAATAATGATAGAGCAATAATTATTTCTGTATTAGACCAAAAAAAATCCCAGTATGATTTCATCTGATGGTAAAACGTAAATCATTATACTAAATAGATACTTTTTGTCTGCTTACAGAAAAAAATGGACTCAATCTTCTTTCTCTCCACCCTATATAATTAAAAAAAAATCAGACACCAATTTTTAGCCAAGCATTCATCAGAGTATGTATTGTTAACAGGTGTTGTGTATTGCATTTCCCATGCACACAGTGTTGGAATGTAAAACTGTAATACTGCTCCTAGGAACAAGTAGCGTAATTAAAATTCTTTGTGAGTTTGATTTACTGGGTATTTTCTTCCTTTAAAATAACTACATTGCAAACAAGAGCCAATTTCTTCGATTTGATCTATGGGTTAGTGCAGCTTATACTTCAGGTTCAAAATGGTGATTTAGACAATAACACATAACAGCTGAATAGCTATTTATAATGCACAGCACCTGCAGCAGATTGTCAGCTGAAAAGGCAAATCTAAATGCTTTCAAATTCTCTTGTGTATTATAATGGCAGTAGTAGTGGCCACTATAGATACAAGAGTTAGGCATGTAATGTAACTTTTGTTTCTGATTGCTTGCCATTTTCTCAATTTTATTCCTTTAAGACTGAAAATGTTCATACTTAGTGTCAGTCCATATGCATTTTAAGGAGCTCAGGCACAATTTAGCTTTCTGTTAATTTTGGGGGCGGGGGGGGGTGTGCCAATGAACTTAAATATTAAATAGAACATCAAACTCTTTTATCATAATTTTAAGATTTTTCACATTTCCCAGACCATTACACATGCATAACTAACAAAACTTTGGTAGTTTGTTTTTTTTTCTAATCTTGATTAATGCTGCTGAGAACTCTGGAAAAATTTGATCTGAAATTTTAAAACTGTAAAGACATTTTTCTTACCTCAATATGTGCCAGGATTTTTCTATGAGCCATTTAACAGCAGCTCCCATTTAAAAATCTGAAATTGTGCATATGCCGTTTCCTTTTAAATTTGGTTCCTTCCTGGACTGAACCCAGCATTGATCATTTGTGTGATGATGTGCTAATTTTGCAGTGATGTGAAACACATGTTAGGGAGAAATGTAACAGCTTGTTGCAGCAGACCCAGGCCCATACAAAACCATCAGTGCACTGATGTAACCTCCACCCACAACAGAAAGTCCATTTAGATGCACAGTCCACCAAGCAATGTTCAGGTTTCCACCAGAAGGAGCAGCTGGAATGCGAATGTGCAAGGATATTTCCCAAAAGCCAAGCATCTTAAACCCATTCAAATTTTCCAGACAAGACAGAATTTGAACTCCTCTTGTCTATTAAATATCTATAAAATTACCTATATACCTTCTGAGTGTTGGGAGGCATAAGATGGGCCATGTGCTTTGGGATCTTTAGTTGGAAGGTGACAGACAGTCCAAGTGCAAGAGTACATTTCTACCAGAACAACCAAAGTCATAGTAGGTAGTAACTATAAAAACATAAGCAGAAATAGCATTTGTCTCCAGATGAAAGGAAAAATAGTTTCCAAGGAGCTAATTGCTTTAGAACACAAGCAGTAGAAAAAGAAAAGAAAGAAATGACTGGTCTGTAATAGGGATCTGTAACAGAGGCTAGGAACAATCCATTTGCTCTGGGGTTGATGGGATGATGCCATTGCCAATTAGCATGAGTACTTTGTTATATAACATCCATCTACTCACTCTATGACCTGTTTTAGTGTACACCTCAAAATCATCTTTGGAGTACTTCCACTGGAGCCAAGGGAGTTAATCCAGGAATTAGGTTGGTCAGTGAAGTGATTCATATGCAACAGAAAGAGTACAGAAACTTAGTTGGAAAAGAGTAATGGAGAGAGATTCATGCATGCTATAAATCTTCTTGGCTTTGTGCTAATGTTATTTATCTACTTGAGATAGCAAGGAGGTTCTATAATGTGTGCAATATGGGACAGTGGCTTTGCAATATAAACTGTCCATTAGTAATGCAAAGTAACTTATTTTCATCTGCTAGATCATTACTGTGAATTTTTCTCCCTAGTTTTGACATGTTATAAATCTTCATGAAGACACATTTGTTCTCTTTATCTTTTCCTTCCATTTGATTCACTATTTTAAATGTATGTAGACACACTGTAAGACCACCAAGCTTTTTGCAATTTCAGGAGGGCAATGCTTCCACTCCTAGGAAGAAGTTGATGCCACACATCTCAGTCTGCTGGCCCAGCTAGGGACAACTCAGACGTTCCTCTGAGCATCCCTCCCTTCACAGTGCCTGTACCACCAGAAGACACAAAGAATTTAAATGGGTTGAAGCACAGTTTGAGAGAGCCGAGCAGAGCTGTGGCACCAGCAGATGCCAGGGAGCAAGGTGCAAGAGCTCCTCCAGCATCCCCTGCCCAGCAGTACCCAGTGTCCCGGTGTCCCTGCAGAGCTGTGTGCACTCCTCAGGTGCCTTGGTAGGCACACGTGCTGGAGCAGCTTTGGCTGTTTGGAGGGCAGCTGGCTCAGGGCTGACTCACATCCCACCCCATTCATCCTCCCAGGTGCCCTCCTGGCACCACTTCTGTCAATGTAACACTCCAGGATCGCTCGCAGGACACGCAGCCCCGTGCCAGCTGATGACACCAGACAAGATGTGACCCCTCGCACCAGCTCACAGAACTGACCTCTCAAACAAGCTGCCACATGGTTGGTTTGGTACCATTTTGGGTTTGGGTTTATTTCATATGGTCACAGTGGTTTATTTCATATGGTCACCATTTGGGTTTGGGTTTATTTCATATGGTCACAGTATTTCCCATACTCTCCCTCTGCCAATAAAGAAGAGATGGAATGCAAGAAGCAGTAGGCTGCTACTCTGAAATGACTTCAGGTTGGTGAGAACTGGTGGGATTTTTTTAACCCTTGCCTTCACTGCCTATGCAGTACAGACAGATGTACTTATTCATCAACATTCCTCTAGTTGCTTCTCATCAGTAAACCTGTCTCACCTTGGTGCAGCAGAATCCACATTGTTGCACCCAAATCATTCCCTAGAAGAGCGGTTGTATGCTAAAGGAATTACAGGGTGTTCCAATGCCAGAATTATTTGCATACCCTTTATTATTCTGACTACTTTACAATATAACATTGAAAGAAGTAATTGGGCTTTTGTAGGACACCTGTCCCATTCCACTTCCCACCGCAGATCTGCAGCCACAGCCACTGACAACTCTTCCATGCTACTGCGGTTTCTCTATAGTTTAATGTTTTTATCTAGGTGCTACTGCAGAGTCTATCCCCAAACATTCAAAGCAGGAGCAGGAGACATGAGCTTGCTGCTGCAGTTGGCTTTTCAGCAAACTTGGATGCATAAGGCCCAGTGATGTCTGTGCCTACTATCTCATCATCATCTACAGACCCTATAGGGCAATTTCACTGAATATTCCAAGCTGGACTTTTGGCACACCATGACATTTGTGTATTTATGGACTAAAGAAAGCTGGAACAAAGTCAGTCCAATGCACACAGGTTGGTTACGGCAGAATAATTTTAAAAATGAAGAGCTTTCATTTCCAGCTCTTAACTTAAATTCTCACTAATTTTTGTGGTTTTGATCAAACCACTAATGGTTTTTAAAAATTATTTTGATATAAAACTAGGCACTCAAGATTTTCAATGTCATCAAGGCACTAATGTAACTTAGAACTCAAAATGTTTTTAAAAATCACTGAAGATATGTATCAGAACCTTCCAAGCAAACTTAAACTCTTGATTTCATTATGTAATAATTGCACACACTTTCTAAATATTTTTTAAGTTCACAAGGTTCTACTAAAAATTATTTCATTAATAATTTATAAACTACAAGTAAAGCTGTAAAGCTTTTTTTTCCTACAATAAGAATTATACTTTTAGCATTGCATAGATATATTTTTAGGAGGTATTTATTGGATTTAATAATCGCTACTCTGTGGGAAGCCAGCAAAAATTAAGATTTAGCTGACATTCCTTTATCCAGGAAATCCTGATTAGTGGAATCTTACATAAGAAATACAGAAAAGTAATGCAGTTTTACATTCTCTTTAGGAATAAGCTCTGGGGATCTGGGTTTTCCTTCTTTGGACAAACACCTCCAGGGAATTTCAACCCAGGAATTAGAGACTTTTGCTTCTTCCTTTCATTCCTTTTCTTGCCCATAAGCCATGTCTACTCTTTGAAGACTATTAAATAGCTGGTGAGGAAGTGTCCTTTATTGTAAAATAGCACTTAGCTCTTTAAATAGTTCACTGACTAATAGTCACAGGTTAATAAGATAAAAGCATTAAACACATAATCGATGTGTGCGCTTCACCTGAAATGAGTTCCCAGACACTTCCTACCATACATGAATACTGCAATTTGCAGGATAACCAAACCAGAGCCATTGGTAACTGAGCTGACATCCCCTGGTTGCAGTTCCCAAGGGTTATAGAGGCCTGTGTACGTATTCCACCCGTGTCTGTGTTACACACACTAAAATGATTCAGGGGTCTGTGTGCTCTGTTCACGCTGGCTCCCAGGCAGGCACAGCGGGGCTGCCTTGAGCCCAGGATGCTGCCATGCTCCTTACTCTGAACACATGGACATGGAGCAGGCACTTTTTCAGTGCTTTCCTAGTTAGCAACACCACTGCTTTTTGGCAGGAGCCAGTGATACACCACAGCAGAACAGCCAGCCACCATGACCAGTTGCCAAGCTAACAAGAATGCAATTTTTGGCTTCAGGCCCCAGAAAATGTTAAATCCATCCCTTGCATTTTACCCCTCGCTCTGGTAAGCAAGAAATGCCTTTCCTCTGCCCACATCTATGAGGGAAGATTTGATGAAAGATGATCCTATACTATCAAGTATTTACCTTGAAGCGGCAGAATCACACTGACCTGCTATCCCACACCATGGGTTGGCACTCCCTGTGCCACAAATACCCTCTCTCAGGCAATCACTTGACAAGCTGCCTGACAGCAAACCAGATATTCCGATAGCCTTATTCACGGGATATAAATTAAAGCAATACTAGCCCATAGGTCATCTTTGACTATTGGAGATAAATAGTTTGCTAGCAATAATCCATCATATTTCAACCCATTTGGCAAAAGGCAGAGAAATTCTTAAATGATGCTGTAATTATAAAGCTGAGTAATTTCTTTATTTTACCAGTATAGATTTTAAAGTGCCCTCTGGGAGCAAAAAGATGTTTGTAGAGATAAAGCTGTAGGGAGCAATACATTCATGCCGACACGTGTAGCTGAACCACCAATTTTGCTTTATTAATTTAGTTGCTGGATTTGTTCCTGATATCTACAGCTGTATTATCTGCTCCTAGAGGTGGATGAGTGGGCGGAATGAGGTTGATTACAATTGATTTAGTAACCAAAGAGTAATTTTTTCCATTGTTTGTTCAGCACATTACTAAACATATGGCTTAATTACAGTTGCCTTGTGTTCTTTTCAGCGTGGTATTGCTTATTTTACTGAGACACTGATTTATGCAAAATATTAATTGAAATATAAAACAGACTTACTATGAGAGTTCACATCCATAAAAACATTAGTTGCTTATATTTTGCACTGAGCCTATTGGACTTCTCAGGGGAATCAGTGTTTACAGTTTAATTTGGAACAACATGGGCTCCCTCCCTCCAGAAACAGTGGTAGAGCATGTACCACAGTCTGGAGCATGGGTAAAAAAATTTACTTTTACCAGCAGCTGCAAAGGGAAATCCTCAGAGTTCTTGAGCCAAAGTCTCAAAAATGTGCTGAGGTAGCTGTTCCATTTCAGTGTGATTGCAATAATTGTATGCAAATGTCTCATTAAAAGTAATTCAACTTTATATAGCTATAAATAAACTACTGTGCTGTTGTAATGTGTTTCCAGGCCATTAAGTAGTATAATAAAGATACATGGATTCTCTCAATAGATTAGATAATCAAAAAACCACCCACCCCCACAGTCAAGCAACTATACATTGGGAGATCTTGTTTTGTTTTCAGTCATCTTTATAATTAATCTATTTGGAATAAATAATTCACCAAATAGAAAATAATGTTCAGTCACAGAACTCATAACTCAATGTATCCAGGAGGAATGCTTTTATATTTCCTATTCAGGATTTTAATTCAATGCATTGAATTTTGCTGTCTCTTTCACAAACCAAATCTAATATACAATCAACTTTATAACCACATAGTCAGAATAGAGAATTAAATGGTTTTGCAGAGGCACTCATAAAATCCTCCCAAATATTTTTAGGATAGAGTATGAGAATTTTGTAACCTTCACTACCCACTAAAAGGATTCAGATATCCACTGTGAAATGGTCCAAACATTTCCTGGGTAAAAGCCTCTGCAGTTATAATACTAATTTCAAAGAAAAAAAAACAAAACTAATACATATCTCTATACTGCTGTACAGAGATAGTCCTAGGAAGCAAGGCCAGACAATGAGGAAAAGAGAAAGTGAGCCACAATATCAAAGTCAGCAGGACTGGCAAAGAGAAGGGTTTGGATACCATCACTGAGATCACATCCAAGGACTGACAAGAATAAAAAACAGAGAGCAAACCCAATTTAAAATTTGTCCTACGAGGAGGTGAAGATACCCAATCTCTGAGTGGGGTCCTGAGCTGGAACACCCACAGATGGCCAGTACACACAGGGCTAACCACAGTTACTGCCTCACACGGGCCCCTCTGCCTGCACCAGGCTGCACCCAGATGATTTTCTTTTGTTTGGTCCTTAAAACTAAGAGAGAAAACTCAGATTGTTCAAGAAGAACAACAATACTAGACATTGTTGTGGGCCCATAAGGAGGCATTAAAATGGATGCAGAGTATGTTCTTCCCTTAGTTTAACCCCCAAAGATTTTCAAGGCTTCAGGAACTGAAGAAAATACATCTAGGAGGAAAAAAGGAGATGGGGAGCAGGAGAAGAGTTGAAATTGTAGAAGAATTGAAATTGAGACCTGTGGTTACTCATAAATGACAGCCGCGTGCATTCTGTCCTGTTGGCTTCTGCCCCCTCACTGCCGAGCTGGCAGAGAAACAAACCAGAGACAATTGTTTCAAATCCTAAATGCTTTCAGTGGCAATGCCAGGAGGTGCAATGTACCTGATTCCTGCACTGGTGCCTGCAGGCTGTAAAGTGAGGCAGTGTCCTGGGAGCAGCACAAGCAGCTGCCACAGCCCCAAACTCCCCCATTGCCACTCCTGGTCAGCTCCTACAGATTCCCAAGCTCTTCGCCAATAACAGAACTCCATCTTCCCCACACTCCTGAGTCATCCTGGAGTCTGTATTGGAGCACATCAGTGCTGGCCTTCTCTGAGAAGGGCTGACTGCACCTGCAGTGCGTTCACAGCTCAGGGCTCACTGCTGCTCCTGCAGTGGGAAGGAAAGGAAGGGCACAGAGCAGAAGTATTAAGGGTAGTCAGCTCAGAGAAGATGACAGGCACAGGGCCACAAGCCACCAGGTCTCCAGAAGAGGCATCTTGTTCTCCTTCAGGAAGTTCTAAGCCAAGGACCTAAACCTGAGCAATTCCCAGTCGGTGCAGCTCCTAATGAAGTGCATGAGGAGAGGGCAGCACTGACAAGCAGGATCTGCTGTAGTAAAACCTTTGAATACTTCAAAAATGCTTCAGCTGCTAAACACTTTCCCATGTTGATGTTCTTGCATCCTTCAAAGGCTTAGAGAAGTCCATTAAACATAGTATTAGTATGATGCGCCCCTAAACTTTTCCTCCTCCTGAAATGGAATCACAGCATGAGGCAAGATGCAATTCAGGCAAGATACAACATGCATAGTGACAATTTTCCAGAATGCGGTTATAGGAGAAAAATTCCAAACCCATCACAATCACTCTCACAGAGTAGCTTGGAAACCTGAACCAACAGAAGAAAAATAAACCAACAGAGAATGAAAAAGATATAAACAACTCCAAAATGAATTGTTAACTCAAAATTGCAATATAATCTGTATAAAATATTTAAGATGTTTTTCTATTTATTCCTGAACCTAGAGTGATTAAAATGCTGCCATAGTACACTGTGTTGCTCTTTTTTTAATCACAAATGCAATTTTAAGCAAGTAGACAAACTCTAGGAAATTAAAGTGAATATTTATGTCCATATAAACTTCTTAATGGCAACATTCTTGCTGTGAGCACAGCAGCTGAAGAGGGTGGATTAAATTATTTTGGCCAGATCCTGTTACTATTGTTTTCACTGGCAAAATTCCCACTGACTTAATGGGAGCTGGATTAGATCCTGACTTGAATTAAGTAGAAATCTCAGATGCATATATAACATAATCACTGATATTCCATGCATACACTCTAGTTTTTATGCCTGTTTCCCCTGTGTGAATTTTACTGATGCTCTGAAAATACCAGTCAGGTACACTATATACCAGTGATTAAAGGTGTGCAGCCTTGTGTTTCCAGATTTGGAAGGTTTGTGGTTTACTCATATTTGAAATCAGAAACTGAATGAAATTGAATCAGAAGTCTGAATGACATTCAGCCTCTTGAGTACAGGGCTTCAAATCTTGGTATGTTTAGCTCCTCCTCTTGCAGGCTTTGCAATGCATATGAACAGCATTTATTTAAAAGGCCAGAGAATTACAACACATTTGGCAGTCAACAGATGCTGTTCGTATGGTATTTTCTCTCTCTCTCCTGTTTCCATCATTTGGGAATATTCAAGAGCATCCTGGAAAAACTAGGAAGCTTTTGGGCTTCATTCCTTCTGTCTTGAATGATGATCTCATAAAAAGAGAACAAGCCTCCAGAAATTTTAGGAGGACATGTTAATGCACAAGGGACACAGCTTCATCAAAGATCTTACAAGAGCAGGAGTAGTTCCATCTCCCTCAGCAGGGTGCTTCAACAACCACAGTTCCTGGGGCCTGCTCAGCTCCCTGTGGGATGTGGGACAGCCGCTGGCTGTCATACCGGCAGTTCCACCCCGAGGCACCTTGTCCTGGCACATGCTCCTGGCTTTGCTGTTCTCCCCAAGCCTCTTTCAAAGCTTGCTGAGTGGGTGCTAAGGAAGGAGTTTGTGTGGAGGAGACAAAGAATCTGATGCCTGACTCCAGGTGTACACAGGGCTCCAAGAAAGGGAAGAACAGCCCTGCAAGGAGGCTCAGTCAGAACACCACAGTGCAGGGTGTCCTTTAACTTATCTTGTTCCAAAAAATAAAATTAGCTGAAGTGGTGATCCTGAAAGCCAGGATCCCCAAAGCTAATGGGAGTTAGTAACTGCACACTCCATATGCTCTGGGTCAGGCTCTGGTTTCACACACACAGAGGGGCGTGGGTTTTCTAAACAAGTGCTCCAAGTCAGTGGAGATTTATCTGTGATTACTGTGGCCCATCTTTGTTTCAGCTCAGGAAAGCAACGTTACTTATAAATGACAGTGTAATTTCCTATGCAGAGGCTGTTTCTCTGTATGACTCATCTGTGTATTGCATTCCAAGAGGTAAGTATGAATCATGGATAACTGATAGAAAAATGCAAATGAATCCATTAAATTTTATTTTTTTTATTATTGTCTAAACAGAGCAACTTTTAAATTTTTCTCCTGACTGTGAAACTTATTGGAAATAAATTGTATCAAATCAAATTGAGAAATCTTTGCATTCTCTAAAGCCACAGGTTTCCTTATTGCTGTTTCAGTGGGGCTGGGGATGTGGGAGTGGTTGTTGGTGCAGTTGATTTTCGTTTCATTTTTTTGCACTAAGAGTACAGCTGGAGCTTTATGGCCAATGTCAGCAGCAGCAATGCAGTTAGCTTTTTGTTTGTTTTAAATGTAATAAGGGAGATAGAAAATTAACTGTTGGTGGTTATTATTAGATATCAGAGAAGTGGGCTGTAGGTGACAATCTAAATCCAGTAATTCCAAGGTTAGTACCTGACACTTAAAGAATGACTGTGAAGATGTTTGAGAAATTCACATTTTTGAGAAACGCAGACATGTTTTAAAGAAAACAACCTGCTGTAGCAGCTCAACCCTACAGCACAAGGGAGCAGTTTAGTTATGAGAGTGGAGGGGTCACCTGCCTTGAGTAGAGAAGTCCTCCTGCCTTGGAGAGAAGCAGATTGTGAGCACCAGCGAGCCAGTTCTCAGGCACCAAGTGCAAGAACCAGCCAGCCCAAAATCAGGCATTCTCTGCCTGGAGCCCTGCAGGGAGAGCAGCAGAGGGACACATGGCCCTGCAGAAGGGTTTGGGATCATGGCTTCAATCTCCAGGGACACCTCTGCAGAAGAGGATGGTCACAGCTACAGGAGGGCATGTGGCAGGGCTGGAACAATTAAGCTAACTCATTGATTTCTTTCCTGGACTATGCCTTCTCTTCCACAGAACAGGGGAGACATGTAATTTCAAGGACTACATAAATCTATGATTGAAGTGCTTTGATACCCAAATCTATTTAGTCTCTGCATCATCATTTGGTCTTAAACTGTGACATTGGAATCAACTATTCAGTTGGGACTCATTTGAACTCTCAGCAGTGCAAAACCAAATCCAAGGTGTAATGAAAACTGCCAGATTAACAGTATTAGATACAGAAACAAAGACCACCTAATTTCCAGGGCTGGAATTTTATCATTGTTTTATCTTGTCTTGGAGCTTTTGTCTATTTTAGACAACCCAAATTAAAGTGCATGGATTTTTTTCTATATACTGCAGTCTGCATGCTACTACTTTTCCTATTTGAAGCCCATAACACCAATTCAGAAAAAAGAGTATTATGCCTGGCATAATGACCAAAACTGAAAATACCTTTTCCTGGAGTCCCTGGGGCAAAAGGACATTTATGCCTTTGATGAAATTAAACTGACAATGTCAGCTTAATATTCTCCCATAAAGAGATTAGGATAACTTGTATTTAACTGTATTTTGGGATTCAGTACACATCTACCTGTCCAAACCTCTGCTTCCTGGAAGGACTATTGCCAGATCTGATTCCTTACAAATAGAGGAAGAAAATACAAAACTGAAATGATGGCTATAATATTTACTTTATGCTTTTTGAGACAATATGTCCTGAAATGAAAAACAAAATGTGAACTTCGTAAATCTGAAAATCTATAATTAAGAACAACACCTGACATCATTTTTTTCAGCTGACAAATAAATGTCACTTTTAAATTAATCTTCCACAGAGTGATAAAAACAAGCAAAGGGGCAAATATTGTTCTGTCTTCATTGGCAGAAAACATGGAGGGGGTTTTGCTAAGTACCTACAATGACTGTGCTGTTGACTTGGCAGCCAAATCAAAAGTGTGACAGACTTGATTCATGTTCCTGTGCAATACAAACAATGACACAGGGCCGATCTGAGTGGCTCTCACCAAGTAATTGAAGGAAGCACAAACACATTGTAAAGAACCAGCGGTGCACAGTTCTGCTGTTAATAAACAGAATCGTGAGCCAGACATGCACCTTGTTATTCCATAGCTTTCTCCAGTTATTTATGTAATTTTAAAAAGCCTTTTTTGCCTTGGGTCAGGGACTTTCAGAGATTAACTGGTCCAGTTACTCTGCAGAAAGCACAAATTCCTGCCACTGGTGGGGCAATTTTGCACTACCTGTATGTGGTTCCACAGGTGATCTGCCTCCTGCTGCTACAGAAGTGAGCACATGTTGACCCCGTGTACTTAAAGGCAGCAGAACTGGAATGCATCTTGCTTGATTAGGTATAGCTGCAGTGATTCTTCTCTGGTTTTGGAGTACTGTTCTAAACAGTACAGCACAAGCAGTTCTGTTTTTAAATAGAATACTCTCCCCACTGGTACCAAGACAAATGAATATGAAATTACCAGCAAATTACCTAGGTCAATACATAATGCTTTCATTTTCCAGATGTCTGAATCTAAGCCATTTCCTAAAAAGATGTTAATATTTACTCCAAATTAATAATGCATTTTCTTGAGACATCTTATGGAAAACTATGCTAGTCTATCATTCATGCTGAAGTCAGAGGCAACATACACTTAAGTGCAAGAAACCCAAGAGAACATGGAGTGGGGAGGAGGGGCTGAATCCAAGGATAAAAACTAGCACTTTTCTTTATTCAAAATTCTTAGCTTTGGTCTCTAAAGCATGATTATTTTTGTGCTCACCTGCAACATCTATGATCATAACTAGTTTAGGTGAACTATTTTCTGCAGATACTTGGGGAAGTAGAGGAAAGGGAGTCTTACTTGAAACAGAATATATTTGTAAGGTTAAGTACTCTGAATGCAGCACTGATTAGGAATATAAAATTATAACTTCCTTGAAGTTCAACATATATTAAAATAGGCATTAAAGTAATTTTTAAAGCAAAAGAAGAAAGAAAGCAAAGCCTTATAAAAATCTTATGTTTAAGCTGTCTTTTCACCATGACAGTGTGAGTTTTCACTAAACATACTAAGCAGCACAGAAAAGTTTCCCTTGACTAGAAAATATAGCCCAGTGCTGCACTTAAATAGGTGAGGTTATATTGAATCTCTAATAGCCTACATCATAATTTTAAAACCAAGATGTCTTAGTTTCTCAATTTTTATTGAAATCAAAATTTTGTCCAGGTGTTTTCTGTTCCTTTAGGAATTTTTGTACTCATTTTCACTGAAAATTAGTTTAAGCAAGTCCCTGATTTAAGAGCTTCAACGTTTTAATGTGTGAAGAACTCTTTCAGAGAGCCCATCCAGGAAAGAAAAGCAATAATCACATCTGGAGGCAAACAAAGCATAAATCACTATGCTGGCAACCAGCCAAGACAGTAGGGGACAAGTGTAAAAATGTGACTGAAATGGCAGCATAATATTCTAACCACATGCTGTTAACAAGACAAACCAAGGTTGAACATTATATTTCTATTGTCACAGAACATTGCATATGAGAAGGAAAGAAGAGTGGGGACTTGCAAACTGAGGGTCAAATTCACTTGTGGAATAACAGGGAGAAAGTCCTTTGAGAGACAATAGGAAAACCGAAATTCTTTAGATCAAACCCACACTTAACCCACAGATATTCCAGCTGGGAAGGGCTAAGCATTCAGAAGTTGCTATTTCTAATAAGTGCTTTAATATGATATTATTAATTTAAAATACAACCCCACAGTTCAAAGCAAATCAGGCTGTAATGGTAGAGGGCATTTGGAATGCTACACACACCAGTGACAGTTTAGCTTGTCATCAAAAAGCAAATATTACTGCATGAGATGAATGCCAAGGCACTTAATTATGTAAAGGTTTACATGATGCATAAAATTATTATTAGCTAATGTTTAAATATGAGCAAGATTCCAGTCCAGCTCAAGGATGCAATTTTTTAGACATTGGTCAGGAATAAAAGGGGTAGGCTCTGCCACAAAAAAATAATCTTTAAAAACTTTTAAAAATATTAATTAGATTATCATGTGGGTGAATTCCCCAATGATAACCTTTTCAATCTGCAATATCCAATGCAATCTGACATCATCCATTGCTACCCTCATATTAAAAAACTCTCTATGACTGCAGCAGACAGGAAATCTTTGACTCTCTGGAAGGGATGAGACCTCAAGTATGTGGCACAGAACACTAGAAGTGATAAACTATTTCTAAACATTAGGTGACAATGTACCATAGGCCTGGCAAGATTCATCTCCATGCTTTGAGTCCGATGAAATGAAGCTGAATTTTTGCTTAAAACCTATTAACAACATTCTAAAGTATTTTAAATGCAAACAATAAACACAGCAAATGGAAATCAGTCATTTGAGGAGCTTTCCACTTAAGGATGGAAGTTTGAGAGGATTTATGACTGACACCAGCTGTAATAAACTGGAATTGCAACCAAATATTGAAATTTTGCTTCAAGAGTAGGCACCATTTCTTTATATTCCTATGAAGGCCATGTGAGCCATAAATTCAAATTCATTGAGAATGGCTTCATTTGATATATGGTTAAAGAGAAAAGGAGTTTTCTGTAAATGCAAAAAAAAATTACAAGATAACATGCAATATCAGAACTAATACAGAGACCTGAAATATCATTGTATGAATGATGTTTGCTATCAAAATGGCTTACTTGCATCACAGTGTAAATGTGAGATCATGCAGAGCTACATCTATGGAAAGAGGCAGTCCTGGTTGCACACAGAATCAGCTGGATGCCAGCCAGCTCTGGCAGTCACTCTGGCTTGGTGTCAGGGCCATGGAGAGGAAGGCTGGCTGGGATTTCCAGACTGGCACTTGCTTAAGCATCAGCTTGGGTGGTGGGGAGAGCACACACTGGGCTACCCACACCTGGCCACTGGGATATGTACTGAAATGTCCAGCAGACAAGATTCCCACATATGTACACCATGCTGGAAAAAAACCCAGTTACAGCACATTTCTGTAAAGGTGATAAACATTAAAACAAAAATCCCTGAGTTAAGAAAGCAGGAATGGCAGATTTGCAGACAGAATTAAACAACCAACTAACCAGGTACCAGGCCTCATACCACAAAACAGATTTCAAATCAATTAGCATAAATGAATCCAAACTGGGAGGACATTAATTTTGTGCTATTGCCTTACCACCTAAAACCTCAGAACTACTTGGATGATACTAGTTTCCTGAAAAAGATTCTTTTATTAAGGTTTGGAACACACTTTTGCTATTTCTTGCCAGGGTCAGTAATCTGTTTGGAAACTATTCTGCTGTACAGCAAGAAAGCATTACTATGGGATAGCTTTCAGTTGACTCACTGGATCTCGATACCAGACTTTGAACAGTAACACACAATCCAAATGTGAATAGATTTTCTTTTCCCTTCACATCGAAAGCATCTATTGATACCCAAGGGCTAACAGTCACTGCAAAGCAGATCCCCCTATGCTGTAAATCCCATAAATCTGGTTTCTGTAGAAGAAAACCACTGTACAACATGCTCTTTGGAGGAGGTCTGAGAGGAAGAGAGAGAAGATTCAGAAACAAATCAGAAAGCCAGGAGAAAGTAAGCATAAGAATTTTGATGAAACAGGATAAAAGCTCAATTGATGAGCTACATTACTCCTATTTCTCTCAGCTAAAAGAAATTTGCTGAAGCACAGAGTACATGTGGTTGGCAAAGGATGTGTGCAGTTAACTGATGAGAAAGAGAGGTAGAACACTCATCCTTTCTACTGTTAACCAGTAGTTAGCAGTGGAAAGACTTATTTAATCTTGTGTTTTCTCTGAGAGTAGATACAATGGAATGAAATTATATTCTGTGCTTCTACACCACGCTTGTGGGGCAGCACTAATAGGGAACTGTCACTGCTTGGGGCAGCTGTGTTTCTGTGCTTGTGCTGGGGGGCTGCTCTCTCTGGGGTCCTTATGGTTTTACAGCACTCAGAAGAGAAGATGCAGTAAATTGTTCTGAATTGGCACATGTGTGCACGTCCTGATTTCAGTTTTACAAATGCAAGATTTCTGGGTAAAGCAGACCATGCAAATTCTCCTCTAAATATCAACCCCCTCCTAATCATTTCCATCCCCGCTCCCTTTCTCTGAAGTGCATCAGGGGCTATGAGCTTATTCTTTTCTGTTTCACCCAGAAACAAAACACTGTGTTAAAACATTGTCACTAACAACAGCCTCTTAAAAATTATTTTGGAAATGTATTCTGATTTTCCAATACTTTGTCCCTTCCTAATTCTGCCATATTCCCCTACCACAACTTTATAAATCTGCTCACACTCACTTCTAGCTCTTTGTCTTGCAGCCAACATTTGTCCATGATGTAGAGGATAAGAGATTATTCACCAGAGCACTGCAACCTCCACCCCAGCTCTTTACAGCAAGTTAAGAAAGGTGTGAAGAAACTGCTCGCCCTTAACATACAGTCACAGTTTACAGTGAAAAATAAAACCTCCCTATAAACCAAGAGAATTGTTTAGAAAAAATGTAATAAGAAAGGCTGGCTGGGAAACATGTTTTCTTCCTTGTAGGCTTTATTTACTTTACCACAGCTGGGGATGAAGCTCATGCATGTGGGGGCACTGAGCAGAGCAGCCACAGCACTGGGTCTGTAACTGCTGACAGCAGCAGGAAGGTGGCATTCTCACCCACACTGACTGATGGCTCTGCCACGAGCCGGGGGGACGTGGGATTGTTGGGCTGCAGAGCTCAGAGAGTGCTCCAGAGCTGGGGATTCGGGTATGTCTCAGAGCCAGGCAATCCTGCTTTGGGGAACACCCATCCTCCATCACTGGAAACAATTACTGAGGACCTTCAAGAAGATGAGAAGCACAGCAGGCTCAAGTCATCTTCCTTCTGCCCCCATCTTACCCCCGTGTATCCCTCAGAATAGGTAAGCACCGGTTTTCTCTCACTGAGATACTGCACAAGAGAATGAACCTGTGCCTACCCTTTTTCCTTTTTCTGTGTCTAGAGTAGTCCTCTGAGTGATCCACCTGGTGGAGTATGATTGTGCTGCTACTATTTGAGTGTGTTCATCAATCGTAAAATAAATATGGTTACAAAGCCAGGTACATGTGACAAAAATGCCAAATTAATTAGATTCCAGATAGAACTTTGCCATATTCTATTATTTTACTTTGTTTTCCATACCTATATTTGATCTTATGCCAGTTTTGCACTGGCACAACAAGTTTGACTTCAGTGGAGCTAATGCTGATTTGTAGCAGCAGGCAATCAGAATAAGGTTCTTATATTTCCTTGGCAATGGGTCCCCAGAGAAAGCTTGTCCATCTCCAACAGCTGTTGCTTTGCTACATCTGTCTAACTTTCCTTTTTAATGTCCATTTTTCAAGTTCTTTTTTTAATGTCAATCAGTGTGACATAACATCATTCAGTTTTTCCTTTTGCAATCAAATTTTAGCAATCACAGCCAGATGTTGTTTTCATTACAACACCAGACCCTTTTCAAAAAAGTTTCAATGTTTAACTCTGAAGAACACTTTTTATTTTTCTTTAAATTGCTAGATCTTCATGCTTTCATAATAATCTATTTCAGCCTGACAGCCTGTGTACAAATATGGCACATTTGATCACCACTGAATATTTGCCTTTGTGTCCTTTTCACTTTCTTTTCCTGTTTCTTCTGCAGAGTGTACTTTATCCTCAAACCAGGTAAGTCCAAAATACTACAATGCATTTCTCTGTCTAAAGCTATTTAGAGGTCTTTAAGTAGCAGGTGGGGGAGGGCAGATGGAGGCAGATGAAAATGTATCGATTTCAGGATCTGAACTTTAAAGGACTGCTTGATCCTTTTCTTTCAAATTCCTGCACATATCGAGGGGAGATGGAGTTGATATATTCAGTACTATACTCCATGTCTATGGAGATAAGTTCCTTCACAACCCAACCAGCATCTGATTGATGTCACAAAATTCAGACAGCTTGCCATCTAAGGAAATGTTTCTATAAGGGATGAAAAAAATAACATACCTAACAAAAAATCACCACCTCCACATTGTGCATTTCTCAGGGACTCTGTGACAAACAGTTGTGCTAAAAAGAGGATACAATCTCACTCATGGAGGGAAGTAAGAACAGAAGGGTAAATTTCTCTCAGCAGAATGAGGGGTTTCACATGTGCAGCCAAGGTATAAGGAAATCAAGAAGGCCTAGAACAGGCATGGTGAACGAGTGAGCAGAAGAAAACTTGTCTGAATGGGTCCATTAACTGTGGACTTCTGTCTCGAGTGCAGGCCAGGTTTTTCCTCACCAGTTCTGAATCAAGGCGAGCAAGAGCCAGGGCCAAGCCTTTACCACTGTGTATTTACCAGCTCGTAGCAACTGAACAATGACTCCACTTTCCCAAAGCAGTTGCCTGGCTCTTAGACACATAGGTTAGTGTGTGTCAGATAGAAGAAAGGTTTCAGAGCTAATCCTGCATTCATTTTGATTGCAAGATTAATTCTCAAATGGTGCTATATATGAGCAGATCTTCATACAATTTTTCTTCATTGCAGAATACACAGGTTCTTATTAAGGCTCCAATCTTGCAAATCCAATCAACAATGGCAAGAGAAAAAGCACCTACTTCCAATGAATTAATGATACAGGCTATATCCATATAAATAAGATTGAAGGACCAGACATATTCTGAAGGAAATTTATATTCCTTAAAAATAATCTTGAAAGGAATCAAAGATCAGACTCTAATCAGCACTGTGTTTACTCTGGTTTGAACAATCTGGCATATGAAATCAGTCAGAAATGAGACAATGAAAGTATTTGTCATCACATACCTCATCATTATCTGCATTGTGCCAACTGCCAGAATGAATGGAGGTTGGCATAACAGCTGCTAAACAAAGAGCAGGCAAGTGTGGAATTACCTGGTTTAGAGCAAGGACTTCTAATCTTTTACTGCAGAAAGAAAATCCAACTTGTTAAATTAAAACACAGTTCATGAGTACATCAGTCAACGTGATTGAACAGCTAAGCATATTACTCAACTCTCCTTTTCAAAATTCCATTTCAACTTCTGTAGTTTCTTTGCTAAGAGCAATGACATTTAGCAGGATTCTTTAGATCACTTCTGCAATGCAGTGTCCTAATTACAGTAAATGTTCTCTGTACTTTACCAGTAGCTTGATAAAATTGATTTGATTTTTCTTTTCATTAGCAAAGGAAACAAAAAACTAAAACCATGGTAACAGACAGGTTGGAAAACAGTTGCATTATGCTTCAGAACTGCTGTGAAGAGCAAAGAAAAGTTGAAGAGAAAGAGAGGCCCAAAAAAATGAAGTTATTTGTTGTTAGCATAACAGAAACAAATGTATACCCTGCTTCTAATATATTTTGGATACCTATTAATATACTTAGAGCTTTCAGGAAAAAACCAAGTGCTTAATTACAGCTATTTGATGCTGGGTATTCGCATATTTTATACACTGTGCAAAAAGACTAGCTATACAGTCAAATAGTCCTAGGCCACAGGCCTCAAGGAGCTGGTAAGCCACCAATCACAGTAGATTGTTGAAAATGGCAACGGGAAGGCTTTTGGCCAGATTCTTTGCTCTGGAGGGTAAAAGGAGCTCACAGAACACATTCCACTGGGGCTGTTTCATCTCTGCAGATGTGTCCTTGCAACAGCTACATCAGCATTTTGGCCAAAGGTGACTGGGACATGAACCTCAGTTCTGCACACTTCCACATGGCCAGGACAAGGTGGCTCATTCTCAACCACTGGTGACAGTGGTTTCTGAATCACCAGGGCAGGTTTCTGATGTAGAGTCGATTAAGGTATGTTTTTAATACAATGGGAAGAAGAAAGAAAATGTTAGAAGAAAAGTACTGGTCAGCTGGTGCTGCTGGGAAGAAAGGGTATGAGCTTCATCTATTTTGCCTACTTACTACTTGATTGTAACACTAAATTTAGTTAAACTGGAATGTTCCCAGTTTCATTCTGACCCTCAAAAGCCAGATACCTTACAGCCCCATTTGCCCAGGCTCAATATTTACTTCTTAAAGTAATGTTGGTGTGCTGGTAGCTTTGTGTCCCACATCACCAATGGCTCGACACAGCTTCCCCCACTGAACAGATGGAAGATCCTCCTAGCATCTGTGAAAATCACAGCCCCTTTGCAGACAATTGAAGGAAGGAGAGGCTTCTCAGCAGCAGTTAGATGAGGAAAATAAGCAAGGCATTTCATTTCCTCTCTCTCCCTCCACCCCACCCAGTTAGCAGGGTTGAAAATTTTCTCAGCTCAGGGTGCTGCTATTGTGAAAATAAAGTCACTCTATGCTCATGAGGCATTCAGTCACTGCAGAGACAATGCCATATGTTAGATAAGGGCTTTCTGTGAGAAAGTAGTTTTTAAATTGTGGAACCCAAACAACTACTGAGCTAAGAATAAAGAAGCAGGATAAGATAATTTCTCTGCTATCACATTTTTGAGTGTTACAGTTAGGAGGAAAAAAAAAGGTCACTCAACTCTAACATATGACAAATATGTATTACTCAATTATCACTAGAAACATTTCTCATGTCACTGTTTTCTTTCCCTTACAAGGTCTAAACTTGCAAACCTTCCTCCAGCACATTTTGCTCTACAGGATAACCATGTTTTGTTGATTTCAAGTCATGGGGACTGTGGTCACATAAATGAGGAATAAAGTACAGTAAGTAAGCAAGTTCAAGACACGAAGTAAAACACATCTTATATTCCATTCCACCCTGCAATTTGCTGTTCACTTAAGCAGGACCAGACCAAGACAGATTATATTAACTTCTAATGCAGAAAGAAGATACTAAGGTAGAAATTAAGAAAATCAGTTACAAAAGTTTGGGTTTTTTTTCTTCTCTTTACGTATTATTCTGCTATTCAGATTGATTAGTGAGACCTAACATCAATTTCATTCATCTATCCAGACGATGTCAGAATTGTCACAAGTTTACCCAATGTCTGAGTGATATATTAGGACTTTTATTTTTGATGATATTGAAGATGCAGCCAAAAAAAGTCCTATTGGTCAAACATCTGAGGAGAGTCAGGAGGGCAAGTTATTCCAGCTAAATGCAGAAATAACTTACTCTTACTTCCCCTTTCTCCTCTCAACAATACTGCAGCAAGTAAACCTACAAGCAGAAAAGGCATCTCAAAGGGCTTTTGCCCTCTCCATCCTATGCAGGAGCATAAATGTAAGGCAGGGCAACAGGGATTCAAGGATATAGCTTTTTAGGCTAAAAACCATTGGAGACTGATGCTGTACTTGCTCCGGAGCTTAATTCATCTTACTATGGAGTGAAGATAAATATGAGCTCATTTCCTATTGAAGCACACAAAATGTAAAATAAATATTGCCATATATGCAGAGTATTTAATTTCCTGTAACAGCATTCAAACACCCTCACCAATGTTTACCTCACTACACCAATTCAATTTTATTTTTGAGTAATGGAGTCAGGTGATCAGTTTTACAGGATATTTTCCCAATGAGCTGTCAGATATATGCCAAGATATTTCATGTGGCATTACCAGGCTGTTTGCTGGCCTGCCTAACCTGCAGTGTATGAAACACAAGCTTAGGATAACTAATTCAGTATGGTGCTCCCTAGCCAAACACAGACTGCATTAAACCAAAAGTAGTGGAATGAAATTTTTTTTTTTTTTGCTTAAATACCACCACCTTTCCATGAACTGGTTATTGAAGACCTTGAGGCAACAATCGGTAACTCTGGCCTACATTCTCCTCTTGCACACACAGAGCCCAGTTTTCCTCTGCATTTGGTAGGACTTGGGATCTCTCAACTTGTTTCCTGTCCAAAGTGCTCTGCCTAGCCTCCTACAGCAGCCCCCATTCCCCTCCAATGCACCATGCACAGGATTCAAATGGCCCACAGAGTCTGGAGGAAGCAGAATCTGCTGCTTGTGCAATTAAAGGCTGCCAGAGAAATGGGCAGCTTAATATCCTTACCCCTAGCTCTGCTCCCCAGTTCCTGCTAAAAAAAAAAAATCAAAGATGAGGGAGCAAGAAGAGGCTTTTGCTGGATCTTGAGATGAAATGGCAGGTCACAGATGTGAACCACTGCTGCTCTTATCTTCTATAATCATTCAGCTGCTTTGCACCCGCTCTGCCTCTCTGTAAAATCAAGCTATGTTAAGGAGTGCATTTGGCCCCACACTATTACTTTGTTAAAATTCCTTTCCCAAAGAAAATTTGCTCCAACAGTTTGATATGAATAATTTTTTAAAGAATAGATATTAGCTGCTTCCTGCAGATAAGACTTCTGACTTTTAAAGTTCTCTGTTTCCATTCCAATACTTTGATTAAAGGTTTAAAGAGATTCAGTTTGGTCATTTTAGCTTCTTTTCTCTGGAAAGTAGTAAAGGCTAGGGTGAAAAAAAAGAAGTCCACAAAAAGAAATTCCTGAAACAGGACTTCCATCCCAGTTTTCTGTGTTATATATTGTAAAATTTCACTGTCTAGAAAAAATTGGGATGGTAGCATACTAGGTAACCCACATTCATCCTGTTTGAGTCTTGAGGAGCAGCCTGCACATGGGAAGATACAGGTCACAGTTCTGTTGAAATACTGGAACAGAGCTGGTTCAAATCTGGAATGGCCAGTAACCTAATGTGGAAACTTGTGTCAGGCTTAAACTGTTGGTAGGACAACAGCAAAAGAAAACAAATCTCATAAAAACAGCCCTAAAAAAGCTATCATACTGTGTGGGGAATAATTCAGCACTTTGTCAGGGGAGGGAGGGGAAATATCAGGTTACTGGGTCAGGTGCTGGAATGTGCAAAGGCAGCTCAGTGTGTCCAGCCCTGAGCTACCCACGTGGGAACAAAGATACTGCAAAGCGCACCAAAAACATGGGCCATTCTTGCCATGAACCCACAGAGAATCCCACTGAGTGTTTCACATGGGTATTACTATTTTGGGTCTCTTCACAGTCTTAAGGGTTGGGTGGCACCTCCCAGTTTTATTTTATATAGCTTGCCTGGTTTCTGGAGTATTAAACTTATCTCTGATAATAATCAGTGAATGTGGAGTCCATGCATGAAAGCTTGTCCTTAGCAATGCTGGTTTTAGCAAAGTCTGCCATCACACCCCGGCATAAAAACATCTTAGCAAAACTTGCTATAGAGCAAGCTAAGAAGCAGATTGGAATGCAATTATCTTTAAAAGCATCTATTGGAAATACTTTGCTTAAAGTAATGTAAATTGATCTATAAATGTTATTTCACAGCTTGCCAACAATAGCAGATATAACATGCTCCCCTCTTGGAGTAAGACATAATAGCTGAAATATTTTTGTTTGTTTGGGTTGGATTTAAAGAGTCAATAACAGCAGCTACTACTTAGTTCTAATGCAGATGTGGTTTTCCTTTCCTTGATCACAATGTTTGTTCCTGCAATGAAAAACAGCTCATCACTTAGTTTCACATCAAGTAAATATCTAAATAACCTCTGTCCCACAAATGAAAATTCACATTGAAACTTAAAAAATTTAATGCATTTTTAACTTTCCACACCAAAGGTGTTTTGGATCTGATATTTTAAACAAACTGCTTTTTGAGAAATTCAAATACCACTGCTATACAAAACAAAAACATCTTTTGAGATGTCTATTGTATATAATTTCTTCTACAACTCCTATCAGTACTTAATTATTTAAATTTTATTTACCTTGTAACATTTATTTAACAACTTTAAAGGGTTCAAAAGATTCTGTTTCCTTCCACAGCAAACAAGTTTGCTATCTAGTAGATGGCAAGTTACCCTCTACAAATCCATATCCAACATTGTCTACAGGAAGCTGGAATACTTGCATTTAACCTGAAAATCCCCTTTAATCACTGCCATTCAAAGAGTACCTGAAGAAGTGTCCCTTCATTTGGGAAGTGAGAAATATGTATGTCATGTTTTCTAGTTCAGCTTTCAAGATGTTTTCATTTCAGGCCCTCTTGTTTATGCTTTCTCATTTGCATATTAAAACAAAACATTTCATTATATTCCAACTTTGCTACTGCCCCAGCAGCCACATCATTTACTATTTGTTTCATGTGTGTAACCAACTATTTCACCTCTCTGCTTGCTTTTTTCTCTTCTGATTCACAAGAGAAGACATGAGACTTCTTAGGCCACCAGGGAAAGCAGAATCCACCAGAGCAAATGGAAGAGGTTACAAGTATTAGGCAGAGCTGCCACCCTAAGCTTGAAGAATTACCATTGTTCTCCATTGGCGACATGGACAACTTTATTTTGTTACTGTAGCAGTGTACTTAATGTTTAGCTGAGTCTTTAATTTGGCTTAGCAATAACTATTCCTCATTTACATTTTTATGATGCAAAAGCTACATGATCATCAGAAAGTTTTGATTTTTATCCTGGTCAATTCATAATGGATTTTTGCCCTCTTTAAATCCTCTTCACTAAATGCTCTTTTTGTTTCCTTTAAATTTTTTCACTTTCACTTAACATATTCATTGCTAAAACTTCCTGAATATGTTGGTGCAAATAAGCCCTTATATGTTAAGCCTTAATAGCTACTTAGTTGAGAGTTTCCTCTTATGTTGAACACTGTTGCCAAACTATATTCAGATTTTCCAAGGTCTGCATATTTCATGGGGTTTTTTGCGACAGTCCCTGCTGGTTTGACTCATAGATCTCACACATATCTAACCTTGCAGCTATGTTTTTCTACAGTTCAAACCATTATTCCTAGTGAAGATGTCAAAATCTGCTATCACTGAAGACTGGCAAAACAGTTGCTTTGATCTGCACACAGATGCCCCTTCTGCACTGCTCTTTTTCACCGTTTCTCCACCATGATTTTGCTCTTCACTCATAAAGACAGCATGGTTTGTTTCTCAGAGTGGAGTTTGGCTAAGAGCCTGCCAAAGGATATTCATCCACTCATGTTCTTTGAGCAAACTGCTAGTGATTTTATTCCCATCTGAAGTGGTCACTTAGTTGATTATGCTGCATAATGAGTGACAGACCAAGCCACACATTATAAATCACATTCCCCAGCGACTCAACATCAAGTCTTTCAGTTTCTTTTCAAAGCTTATAGAAAAAATACCCCCAAAAGCTCCACTCCATCAAGGGTCCCTTTAGGCCAAGATGAAAAGCAGATTCACATTTATCAATCCTTGAACAAGAAAACTATCAATCACTGAAAATACTTAATGCAAACCAGTAAAGAATGTTTGCTGAAAGCAAACAGCACGGAGCACGGAGCTAGTCAGGAATACAGGGTAAAGTCAAATACTGATTGTTTCTGCAGATATGCACAACCTGTACATGACACAAAGACACGCTGCCCTTTACCTACACAAATCAAGATCTATAAATCATGCTGACACTCACCACACTTTACCTCTCTCATCTGAGAAATTACAGCATTCTTGCTGTTTATGACTTGCAGGGTACAGTGGGGTAAAGTTTGTCCTTGTGAATTTAACCATTTCCAGAGTATTTTCAGAGGTCTGGCAGTAGAGCTACCCCTGCCATGTTGCTGTAAGGAGTGATGATATATTGTTGCATGGTATGCACTGCCATCCTTACTGCTGCAACAGAGCACTTCTAATTTCTGCCTTGCCAGCCAGCAAAGTAAGACCTGACACTGTTTGCACACAGCAACATATTTCTCTAAAAGAGTTGGCCATATTGACTCTCACCAGCCAATTTTAATGAGACCAATTTGTACTGAAAAATGGATTAATGATGCAAAGCAATTACTTAGCACTTGCACGTGTGCAACTGAAACAACGTTTTCAAGAAGGTAATAGAGTCAGTCACCTCAAACAAGGCCTGTGCCCATAACCTAATTTCATTTGTTCTGTGAGGTTCCTAAGGATGTCCATTATAGTGATATTCCGTTTTGGATTTCAGTTATTTCCTGCATTCAAAGAAACCAGACTTTTATTGACTAAACTGATCTCAGAGCAGGAAACTCACTATATTACTAGAACAAAGGTCCCCAGACAATTAGCATGAGCCACATTTACTCAGCGAGTCATGTACTTCAGTCTCTGCTGTGTCACTGAAGGCTTTGAAATGTGCCCTGACTACAATAGTATTTCGAAGACCCCCTCAAATTCCCACAAATTTTGACAAAGTGAAACTGAGCAACAGACAATCTCCAAGAAACCTTCTGTAAAAAACAACTTTTTGACAATTAAATTATCACAGGAAAAAAGGATCAGAAAGGGTAGTTTTTGTGAAACTAATTCATTCATCCCCAAGGAAAACTAGCAGGGTAACAGACAAATTTCTTTAAGGTTTGATGTGCTGTAATTGATTGGCTTCAATATCTGGGAGAGTATGTGCAAACTTTGGTTACAGATTCTCCTACTTTGCTGTGACTTTCCATAGTATATATCAAGTGACATGACAGCTTTTCTCCTAGTTGGCAAAACATGTAGAAACTTGATAATCTCCAACTTCTATGATGCCATTAAATTTAGGCAAAATGAGCTAACAGTTATTTCGTACAGAACAATAAAAACCAGGCAGACTTGCTTGTATAAATCTAAACCTGATCCAAATAGCAATGTAATTTTTGAAAGAATTCCAAAGGTTAGATTTACAAAATGTTAACATACATACACATGCATATATATATACACACACACACACACATATATTAGGATCATTCTCCACTAATCAGTGAAGTACAACAATTTTTCCTTGATACTGAGTAAGCAGAAGAGTTTGCTCTTGGTCCTTGCTGGTTTGGATCCATCCCCCTCAGCAGATTGAGTTGGAGCAGTCTAGCACACAGATGGGGCTGTTCTGACCTCTGCCAACTGGCTCTCATCTGAATGCACAGCCAGCTAGCTGGGGACCATAACCACCTCTGATTCCAGTTACATTCCTATCACAGCTTCAAATGGAGGTGCTGGTGTAGCATCAGGAGAGGGGATCCCTCAGTCTGCTGGGGGAGCAAAAGATCTCACTCACCTGCTTGCTGCAAGATCAGTGGAAACAGAACTGAACAAGAAAAGCATTGGCATATAAAGTTGTTTTTTGGGTATATGCCCACCAACATTTGTGTTGATTTTTCCCCTAAATATGAATCACACACACACTAACATACACACGCAGTAAAGCACAGCTCAAATTCTAGTACTGCATTTTGAGGGCAGTTCTCATTTACTATTTTCCAAATGAGCTATGGGCATAACTCAAATGCAGCCACATGGCAGCACAGTTTAAAAAGAGAAGCTTATAGTAGTCAAAATGTGGGGAATTAGCTTACTAAAGTGAGAGCAGCTGCATTCTTTGGTCTAAAAACTAAAATAAAATGAACTTGAATTACAAATTGTTGGAGAAATATTTAAGATACTTATTTGTTTGGTAAAGTGTTGGCAAGTTTGTTCGGTAAAGTGGCAGCATGGCAAGAACAGGATTTGTAGCAGAACTTTCAACCAAGTCCAAATGGGGAAATGCTGAAACTCTCATGAGAGACATTTACTCTTGTGACACCTCCTGCCTTATGTTTAGAAGAGAAAGGACTGAGCAGGCTAAAACTAAATATTTGATGATTCGTGTGAATATAGAGAAGCAGAGAGAGAAAAGTGCTACACAGTGGTCACTTGAGTCACTGTTTTTCCTCATTATTTGCTCCCCAAGTAGGCCAACCAAAGTGCCAAAGGGGATGCCTAGCAGGAGTGTTTGAAACGTCAGCTCCCTGGTGACCTATATATCCTTATGTGGTTACATACTCCACTCCTGTCAGTCACTGCAGCTTCTTTAAAATCAGTGCTTCTATGCTCAGCACCTGTCCCAAGGACTTAGGATTTGTTTTCTTTTTTTGAGCAAAGCCAGTAGCACCCATTTCTTTCGTTATAGTGTGGTAGCAGCTTCAGGTGAGTAAGAATTATGGTGATAGTCACCCATCATGACCAAAGCCGTTTCTTACTTGCATCATTGTGCAAATATGAGTGGGATCCAAGGTATATTGAAGGAAACAAGGGAATTGTTCTTAGGCTTCAGCACTGTATCATACATAACCAGCTTCATTTGTGAAAGCTGTGCAGAGAAAGAGCGAGCTCCATACAGGGAGAGGAAGGCAGAAAACAAGTATACGGAGCCTGAGGCTACTGAAAAGAAGGTGGCAGGCACACAGCCACCTTATACAAATGGCTCATTTAAAAACCAAGAATTCACTTTGTCTTATGCTTGATAAGGTGTAGGATGAGAAAATTTTCATCTGTCAAAAGTACCTAACCTTTAAGGTGGAAAGTAAGAAAACAGCAGCAAGACAAACAGCAAAAATCTTTATGATTTGAGCATGATCATCATTAGATACTTTGTTGCTTTCATTGCTGTTGGCTGAAACTATACTTTCGGCCCATTTATCAATTATAGAAGAAAAGACCTAATGACTACTGCACTTCCTGAGGGTGTTGCTGGTGACTCCCTCACTGTGCTTCTGCATTACATGTCCACTTCTGTTCTGATAATTGCCAGGCTTCTCCTACAGGGCTCCACTTTGCACCTCCATGGTTCACATCCTCAAGTCTAAGCTCTCAGTAAAACACTTTCATTTAGAATAATTTCAATAACTGTATTATGGAATAACTGAAAATTCTGCATATATATTATCAAAACACGCTAATTTCCTCACGTAAGGATGGTATTTGCCTTCAAATAGTCACTTCATGAAATGTAGGAATTAATCACAAAGGAGAGTTCACTTCAGCAGGGCTTGGAAGCCCAGTGCTCTGAATGAGGGACACTTTGTGGAGAGACAGTGAGCCTGGCTCACCAAGAGCTCCCAGGAGGAATTTCCACAGCACCGTGTCTAGTAGCTTGATTGCAGCATTTAGGACAAAGGCTATTATTATCTCATTTATTATGTGATTAATGCTTGAGAACATTTCAGGTGCTAGGTTAATGACAGGTACATGTTTTCTGCTGCCTCCATTTGGATGCTAAGTAATCTAAGCAATATTTACCTGCACTACCTGTTCAACAGCACTATAATAAAACCAAAAAGCTTAACTGACAGGTACATTTTATGCTAGGAAGCTAAAGGGTTATTAGAAAGTGGTTCTTCCTTACAGCTCAGATGATCCAGGAATGAGAAAAGTCTTTCACCCATACTGTCTCCCTTTATATCTCTGAGGCATGTCAAAAATATCTAGCTTTTGGATTTTTGCTTCCCCTGCTGGCTGATTTCCAGCCTCATTTTTTTTCCAGCTTTGTGAAATCTTAATTTCTGACAGTTTTCACAAGCTGCACTTCAAAATTATTCCATCCATGTAGTGACTTCATCTCAGAACAGCCAAGATAAACAATTCTAGCTATTTTATGCATCTCTTGATCAGTTCCAGATTTTTTTATATTTCTTATGAATCTGGTAACATAGTACCATGCATTTTGGCAATCTGCTGTTGTTTCACTCAACAGCTGTAATGCTGTGGTCCCTGGTTTAGATTTTTTCAATTAAAATTAAAGCTGCAATGCCTCTGATTACACAGGACTAAAAGCACTCCCGAACTGCCAGAATTTAACATCTACTCCAACCCCCAGTTAATATAGAGAAAAACGCTTCAAATAACATCATTTATTGAACCATTAATTAGTATTCTACTCCACTGACCTTTTTTGAATGCTTAAGGCCTGTGAAAACAGAGGCTTCTTGAAAAACAAAATACTAAAACATCCTCTTTAGTTACACTCCAGTGTTGTAATGCTCCCTCATATGTTAATTTATATATTGAAAAAGAAGCAGGACAATGCTGCACCACAAAGTTGGAACAAAGGTAAGTTCAGGCAATGATGATAACAACACTAAATGTCTTTCCAGATGTCAAAGGTCAGTATCCTCAGGTGAGGGAATTACCCTATACCCAGTACTCAAAAGAACTAATAGAGTTATTGATTTAGTTGCCTGGCATTTAGGAGTCTGAGTTTAGGATCCATTTTGACAAAGAGGAAAAATAAACCCAAGATAAAAACAATGTTCTGTTACACAGTTCACGCTCTGAAAGTCTCCGACTTATCTAAATCTGAGAACAGATGCTACCAGCCAAGTAGGACAAAAAAAAATCCAACTGATACCAAGTACATTAGTGTAATTTATGCATTCATAAAACTGATAGACACGTTTCTGAAAGTCTTTAAAGTAGAAGCAATAATGGAGCTAGTCAGCAATTTACAACTAGCAATTAATCATTCTTACAATATTCACAACATTCAGTTTTGTTCTTGTTATTCGAGGAAGTAATGATTAATTGATAAAAGTTTAGCAAGTGCACTAATAGCAGGTGCTCCTAATTGCAAACTCTCAGGGATAATTTGGTCTGAACTACTTTATGCTAATTTGTACAGCATTAGTCATAACAGTCTGTAATTTCACTTTTAGAACAACTTTTTCCTACAGTCACTATAATCTAATTAAGAATTTTATCTAGTTATTTGTAAAAGGAACACTGCTGAATTGTAAATGTGGGAGCCTGATTACCACAAAAGATTAAAGAAGAGGTCCTTAAAAATATGCCCCCACCAATTAAAAGCCCTTGCTAATTAGTTTCAGAGAAAACTGTTTTAAAGTACCTTTAATGACAACATGTACCCTAATCTCATGTAGTTTGAAGTCCAATCCCAATATCTGTATCCCCCATTTTTTCTGAAGTTTCTTTTTAGCAGCAAGTACTTCTCTTGAAGGCTGAAAATCAGTGGGAGATGCTGCATTCAGGTACCTGTTTTCCATTTCTGCAGTTGTTGTGCACCCAGAAGGCTCACTGAGGTAAATGAGCTCAAGCTACTGGGCCAACAAGAGTTATCAAGCAACCAGAAAAACCAGCACGTTCTTACAACAGCCAAAGAACTAAACAATGGAATTGGTTACCCAGCTGCTCTTTGGGCAAATTGGATGTATCAACTCCTGCTCTTCTAAAAACATCTCAGCTCCCCATTTATTCCACAAATCATTCCACAAAGCAATACTATGCTTTTCTAGGAAACTGTAGTATATGCCAGGATCCAGGAAACCCCTTGATCATTGGCAAGACCTTGCAGATGAGATAACAAGGTAAAATCAAAATATATCCTGCAACAAGTCCTTTTCTCCAATGCCATTTCACAGACATAACTCTTCTTATAAAGAACAAATACAAATAGCAACAAATACTGTATTATTCTATGGAATAATACAGTATTTCTACATGTGGAACATGTAGCTTTTTTGCAAGGCATTTAAATAAGTACTTTGATGTTTCCTGGACTACAGAAATACTCGGGGCTCTTCCATGGTACTGGATGAGGTCTTATCTCCCCAAAACCTGAGAACGGATGATCAGTTCAAACACATTTGGAAACACTTTCTGCATATATTCAGTTTGCTTATAGAAATCCACACTGTGGATTATCTGACAGCTAAAAAGCAATGTTTGGTGAGTGCTCTCTACATTGCTCGTTGTTCCATTGGTAAGCTGATGACACAACACAACTGGAAGCAAGGCACAGCTAACTTCTCTCATCTGCAGCTCTTAGTAACTGGGGAGGTTTGACTTGAAACCAGAAGCAGCTGCCAAACAGATGTTCTTGCTGAGGCATGCAAAACTCTGTGCTATATGTCTTTGACTAAAATGACAGTCAAAATCTGCTAGCTAGTAGTTAAGCCACAAGTCTTTGGGAAAGAGAGATGCAGTATGGACTTGGTTGTTTATAAGAATTGCTGAACCTTGTGACTAGGAGGGAAACTTCCCTTTGGGATGCTAAGGAACTTGCCTGTATTTACATTTGCCTAGGTAGTTTCCAGTGACTGTAGGATCAGATGAAAATTACAGGCCCTGAGCTCCTCCCTGACAAGGGTCATGCCATGTGTGCAATATCTAGAATTTAATATCTGAAGCTGGTGTTTAGCTGGGAGCCCAGATCTGTCTTTTGTAGAACAGCTCAATAAATATTCTTCTCTTCTGCAGAAGCAGCACTTCAACTTAATGCTTTTTCCCCCTGCATTATGGTTATCAAAATAGATACATGCACAATAGAGGCCCATTAGCATCTTTATCAACGTTGCAAGTGGGACAGAGAAGAACATGAGAGACTCACATCAGTAACTCATTGAATTTTCTCTTCCCCCTTCACATGCATGCACTTCTCATACCTCACCATTATGGACTGGATTTCAAGTTCCCTTGAACTTGAATTATTTATTACTAATGCACTGATATAGGGCAGAAAAAAACCTTATTTTTCTCCCTGAGACCTGTCCTTCACATGGCTTGAAAATAATTGTCAACTTAGTGGCTAAAAACATGAAAGCCAGTGATTAACTTTAAATACCAACATAAGCTCCAGTTGCATTATTCTAAAACTTCTTATGCTATAAGCATCTCTGTGGCACCCAAGTGCCTTCCAGTAGTGTACAAAGCGACCATGACTAACATCTGTCATGTGTCATTAGTACTCTCATCCCTCAAGGGGGAAAGCATTTGCAGTGAAGTGTTTTGTTTTGGTAGGAAATTAAAAGAAAAAAAATACACACAGCTACATTTTTATCTTAGAGGAACCAAGACCAAAGAGATGTATTTTACACATGGAACAGAGTATGAGATCTCTGAAGGTCCCTAGCTCTTGGGGTAATTTAAAACATGCTCTTACAGTGTCCCTTTTGGAAAGTCTTCTTTCTGGCACTTGATCATAAGGATGCTCCACCAGGTCTGAAGATAAAGATGTCAAACCCAGAGATGTCAGTTGCCTTCTAGCAGGCCTGAGCCTAAGCCATGGGTCTCTGAATAGAAGGATTGAGGAGCTGAACTTGATTCAATGCCAAGTAATAAGTCAGCACAGTGAAAATAGGTTTGATGTGCTCTGGGAACTCCTGGGGTGAGGAGACTCCTGTGCCCTTCAGAGTTTCTGAGACTCACAAGGCTTTATGGTGAGGTACTGCTGAGTTTATTACAAGGGCATTTACAAGTTCCCCTGCTGGCTGACTGGAACCCCTGCCACCCAGCTCTGGTTTACCTTCTCCCACCTATTGTCCAACACCACTAACGGCTGTGCTGCAGCGGCGTGGCAGGTACTGGGACAGCACATTTGGTCACATGGAGGCAGAGACAAGCAGTGTGTGTCACCTTCATAGTACTGCCCCATCCAGTCCTCCGCAGGCAGCAGCTGGAATGGAAATGGAATGGAAAGAGTTTGCTCTAGTTTGAAGTACAGCCTCTCACCAGTGCCCACCAAGACCATCTCAGACCGCTGGATTGGTTAAGCTTGGAGAGTGCTCCTCAAACTGCAGGATTCTTCTAGGACTGCAATATGAAGCTTCAATTACACTATCTAAAATTTGGCCAGCAGTATTTTACTTAAGGAAATGTCTGAAAACTGGTCTCTGGCTTAGCAATGCAGGCTCAACCTGTAATTTTACAGTGACTAATCACTTCATTATGTGTAAGGTTGGCTTACAGGACTGTCCTTGAAGACCTGGAGTGATACCGTATCACCCATGGCAAGGAGGAAAGCCACCCCAGACACTTTTTTCCTTTTGCTCCAGACACTCACAGGGATTTCCTGGCTGACATCTCCTCAAGAGCCAGAAGAGGGTTTTGATTTATCAACATATTTTTAGTCTGACCTTTAGCTTCCTTCTGCACTGGCTTCAGACAGGAACCCAGCAATGTATCAAACCACTTTTAATCCAGTAGCCAGCATCAGAACACAGTGGTGGCTTATCTGCCCCAGCTTTAGTGCACAGCTGACTTGCCTGTGCTGGTAGCTTTGCTCACATAAACATCATGTATAGAAGAGGTCCCTGAGAACACCCAGGGGCCAACTCTGCCCACTCTGCTGCAAGGGCTCAAACCTGCTGATGTGCAAGTACAAGAGAGGTCAAAAGTCCATTAAAAGCTTGCTCTTGGAGGCTAATGCAAGACATTGAATGAACCCATTCAAAATCCTAATTTAAGTCTCTGAAAGTTTGTCACAGACCTAGACTCTGTATTTTAAACAATATTTTATACAATAAATATATTGCAAAAGAAAAATGCATACTTTTTGTGTGCTTTTATTTGGTATTTCTTATTTAGCTGTTTTATCACACATGAACATTTTACAGCTGCACCTGTGGATGGTATATAGTTGCTGTAGTGACAGAAGTACTAAAATACCTTTAAATACCTCCATGGAGACATCTTTTTCCACCTCTTTGGTACAGCTGTATTTATAGCAATAGCAGTTGCCAGTTTTTCAAGACTAGTTACTTTGACTTATGATATTTTCCATATTCCATGAAATGTCCCTTATTTAATATGCTTTACTGGGACATTTCTCCTCTTCCAAATTTTATTGGTGTGCAATATATGGATAACAGTGCATAAATACCTTATTCTTAAAACAAAGAAAATCCTGTTCTTGGAATGCAATAATCCTGCAAATTAAAAGCTAAAAGGCATCAGTGGTAAGTGTGGACATAACCTTCTCCCCCCTCACAAACTTTTGGTAGTGACAGACTGAAGAAGCCAGGTGCACTAAGGAAAGCAACTTTTCTTTTTAAAAAGCTGACACTAAAAAAGCTATTTGTATTTCTGAGAAGGAAGCTGGAAAAGGATGAGTTTGAGAGACTGCACAAACCTGCAGCCCAGCTGCTAACAAACACCAACCAACCAAAAAAACACCAAACCACCACCAAACACCAATCATGCTGCCCCAGATGAGTTTGTAAAACATCTTTGCTACCACTGAATCAGTAATCCCATTATTTCTCTATTTTGTTTGGGTAACTTCCTCAAAATACAAAAAGAAGAGCCAGTGACTCCAGATTATAAGAAACCAATTCTTTCTACTCTATTTTACTCAACTCTGATTGTAATCATATTTATGTGCAGCATAATACGGCTCCAATTTCAGTTCCCAAATGCCTCATCTTTTAAATGTTCAGTTTTGTAGCCTTGGTGTGTAGGACTTCAAAACTGTGGAGCTTGCCAAGAATGGGTGGACAGTTCATCCACATCCTCCAGAGTATGCACTATGTCCCTTTAGGACACTGCACAATGTGCTACATTTATTACTAGCTATATTAACTCATGCTTCACTACTGACGTCATACCATACAATGCTGCCCTCTCTCAGTCCCTGCTGCATTTGTAGATCTGCCCTTCAACATCTCCAACACAGCTTCAACTCTGCCTTATCTGAAATCTCAGCCACATCACGCCTTTCTGGTCCCTCATTAGGCTCAGGAACTGAGTGTTATTACAAGTTCAGGAATGCATGTCCAGTCAGCACGCTGGAAGATTCTTGAACTTGGAGCACTAGCAGATGAGTCATTTTATGAGGAAGTCTGCAGAGGGATTTTTTAACAAGGGCATGCTGTGATAGAGCAAGAGGGAACAGCTTGAAATTGAAGCAAGGTAGATTTAGACTAGACATTAAGAAGAAATTCTTTCCTGAGAGGGTGGTGAGGCACTGGCACAGGTTGCCCACAGAAATTTCAGATGCCCATCCCTGGCTGGACAGGGCATTGAGCAGCCTGATCTAATGGAAGGTGTCCTGCCTTTCGTGGTGAGGTGATGACCAGATGATCTTTGAGGTCCCTTCCAACTCAAATCATTCTATGATTACAAAATCTAGCTCTCATTGTCCAGGCTCACTTCTTCCTTTACAGATGCCTCTTTCAACTTGTGCCTATTTTGATTATCCTAAGTTACCTACAGGTGACTAACACCACCTAATTTCTGCATTTGGTACACCAACTTTCTCCCTGGCTTCTTGGAATCCATAGCAGCACACAAAAAGTTTATTCAAGTTTGCATCTTATTTTCCAGCCAAATCCCAGTCCCACTACTTTTCAACCCTTTGAATGGGCGATCAGTTTGGATTAAATTTCATTAAACATACTGTGCAGAAGAAAATGGTACCACAGGAAACCTCTTAACATACAATGACAAAAAAAAAAAAAAGAGAATCATAAATGCGTGTACCTGGATACTCCTCATACTACCATCCTATCAATGTAAAAAACATGCTCATAAATAACCACAACAAGAACTAAAAAACAACTGTCTCTTTCTGGTAGAACTTTTCCTGTTCCAGAAATGCATATTTGGAAAGAATCAGTTTCCTTTGTGCACGACAGCTCACAGACTTGCAGCTCATTGTTGCCAGCAAACATGTAAAAGACAGTTAAAAGAGAAAGAAATCCTGTCAAGGCAAAGATTAGTTAATCTGTTAAATATATATAAAGTTTATGCAGAAACTGGACTCAGTCCAGAACTACTATATTGCAACATCAGTATCTCACAATATGGACAGGATTCACATGTATTACATTTCCTCAAAGTATGCCAAATTAAAATTTATAATTCATATGCTCATGTGCCATTCCATTACACTGTTGCCTCAGGTTTGGCACACTGAGGGCAGTGTGCTCTGGAACACCACTGGGTCACTTTGGTCAGTACTTCTCTGTATCTACCACTGCTGAGTAAGTGTTATCTGACTCCAACAACAGCCATGGCAATCCAGGGTCACACAAGGCAACGTTCCTTGCTGCAACAATCGGGAGCCACACATTCGGTGAATTCAAAGTATAAAGATTTCTGAATATCTGACTTGCAAAGGTCTCTCCTGCCAGTATTAGACAAACTTTTAGAAAAGTCCAAGATTTCAAATGTGCTCAAGAAAAGTACTAAATATTCCTGACTCACCATGGAAATGAAAGAATTGGCAAAATGTCTTTAGCTCAGAGTGCTGTAAATCAGGATCCTGAGCTTCTGGGCATTTTGGGCTGCAGTTCAAACTAACGTACCTTACGATGATTTATACTTCCTCTGTGCAATGAAAGCAGTTTGGGATAGCTTGATCAGGCCCCCACCATCCTTGCTCACCTCTCTTTCCCTGGTTCTTACTCTCACCAAATAAACACATGCCCAAAAACCCCCTTCTCATACACCTAAAACAAACCCCTGGAACTCAAACCACTCTGACTAGCTGTGATTACTAACACAAGGTTTTTTGATGTAACTCTAATTGTGGTCCATTTTTGTAGCACTTGTGAATGTAGGAGCTCTGTCTTTGGGCTGACACACTGAGATCCACAATGTAATGGGCTTATTCTAAAAGATTTTGGTTCTACTTGGTGCAGTCAAAAATAATAAAAAAGTTCCTTCTGTGAAGAAGATACCTCCCTCCTCAAATCTTCCAACAAGCACATTAAAAGCCATGTTGTCTGTCCTTGAGACCCTGAAAGAGACTTTCAAGTAGAGAACTGAAAGTATCTTATGAATCCTGTTTTAGAAGATCCTCTGTTTTCCAACTCAGTTGCTGACAAAAATAATTCATTAGTAGGATTTCTAAAAATATATTGCATTTGGATAAATTTTGATTCCTACAAAGTTAAAGAACACTAGATGAGTAGATCCCAATCAGACCCCCAGAACACAGAGCTGCTGGAGAAAATTAATCAGCCAAGGTTTTTCAAAGAGCAATAGGACTATCTCGCCCCACTGAGAAACTTCACAGAAGATGGCATAACTAAAATACTCTGGTGGGATAAAAATTGTTAATTTTTGCTCTTGAAAAAAAAACAACCTAAAACTGAACAATCACCACTACCATGACAAAACTCCAACAAAATTGAGCTTGATTCCCCATGACTGTTATTTAGCAGGGTAAATACTTGGATATTGTCCTAAACTTTTCTCTGAAGGAGTCTGAGGATAAAGCTGCCATAAACACAGGCCAGACCTATCAATACAAACCCTTTCTTTTGCCATCTCATTTGAACCCTGTAATGTTGTTACGAGGATATAGTAAACAGGGAAAAGTCAGCAACTAGTTACAAAACTCGGTCTAAGACATCTCATTATTTCTTGCCACATGCTGAAGATTCTCCTGTCAAGTAAAATTTTGCTATTTCAAACACTGTTTTATCAGACTTCACAAATCCACAAGAATTAGTAGCCCTTCGCTGGGATCATTAGTGGGTTTTTTTGGGTGGTAGGTTTTTGGAATTTCTTAAGTGGCTTTTCCCATCAGCAGTACTCAGAATTGACATCTGACTTTAAAGCAGTTTAAAGACCATTAGGACCACACTGTGACATTGCTGAGTCTAAACTTCAGAACATACTTGGATGTGCCTATTACACCATATAAGCTCTCTTTATTCACGTCTCTCAAGTCATTATGCATACCAGAACCAGCATAGACAGATGTCTCTAATAAAGGATGAGGCAAGTATAGTTAATGGGATAAAGCACTCAAGAGAAGACAACAGATGACATTATTTATAAACAAACTGGCATTGTCAGCTGTACAGTGGGGATGATCAGAAATGCTCACTCATTTTTGGATATTGTCAGACAAGTCAGCAATATTGTTTTACTCAAAAAAAGATATGAAGATCTCTGTGGGTGTCAGATAGATATTAATAACTTATAGGTAAACATCACAGAAAAAAATTCTGGCACTCAGCCTCTCTTTTTGCCAGGAAAGAAAATGATTGAGCAGATGGTTTGTTCAGAAACTGCAGCCTTTATAAAGAAGCTTGTTTGTAAAACTGAATATATTTTTCAACCAACAAAGATGTGGAAATTTTTTGTCCTTAGAAAGTTTTCACTGATAACAAGAGGACAGGAAAGTCAGTACACTATTCTGGTTCAAAAGGAGTATCTAATCTTACTGCCTTTTTTTTACTTAGCAGGTTGTGGCAGTCCAGTGCAACAGACCATAATTAAGCATCTTGACAGGTTTATGGAAGCCTTGCTCTCAGACAAAGACCCACGTCATTATATTTCTACTGCACTGATGATGAATATGATTAGCAGGGTTTTTTTTGTGGATGGGAGAGTTGGTTTTTTTACATGCTCTCCCTACCCTTGGCTGCATTTGTGAAGTAATTTCCCAATCTGCCAACCTGTATTTTGCATTACAGTCTTGTCTTTCAACCCCTTCCAGCACCGAGATTAGAAATTCAGCTTAACTAATTAGCTCGTAAAAATATTATGGAGTTTTGCACACAGCTTCATGACTATTTTCTTCATTAAATTCTGAACATGTGTCAGGGGACTGACAAAATCTATATAGGTATATAAAAATATACATTAAAAAATACATGCAGATGATCATCACTGGATCCCAATATCACCAGGGAGGAAAGTGGCTTGCTAGGACCATAGCCAAGTACCATTGTTTAACTGTCCTGAGCACAGATCATAGCAAAGGCCTACACACAACCTGTACATCATTGAAAATGAAAAAAAAAAAAAAAAAGAAAATAACTCAAAGACATTTTATTGGGCACAGATAAGAAGAGAAGCCAGTGTACTTGCATAAGTCTCCTGATGAGACACAGCCTGGCTTTGTGAGAGCTGACCAAGTACATGCACCCAGGACAAACATTACAGGTTTGGGGATTTTCTTTTATATACATTTTTTCATCCCTCTTACTTATGACTGGAGTTTATCAGAGGCATATGATTGTAATTAGCAAGACACCATGCCCAAGAAATCAAGTTGCAGTGAGACACAGGTTGTATTGGCTTGACTTCAGGCTCATTAGCTTAGGCTGAGTGCCATAACGAACACTTCCATAGGAATTCCAGTAAATTCATACCATGGGGGGAAAACTTAATTGTTAAGACTATGCAGAGGTATGCAGAGAGTAAACAAAAACAGTGCCACAAGTTTTTAGCTAACAGCTTATCTTGACAACCACTGTCCAAAGCCTGAGATATTTTGCCTGTGTGTTCAGTGTTCCATCTGTGAGAGGAGCCTGGCCTTTCCACTAGCAATAGCTGTACCAGGAACCTGTGCCCAGCTTCCCTTTATTTTTGCCCCAAACGTGAACAATGATAAATAATGATATTCCAGTCAGTTCATCACATTATCCTTACACTGGAAAACAGGAGAGAGAATGACTAGGAAGACAATTCAAAGGATTCCTAGCCAAAAATGGAAAGTTCTCCTCTTTGCTGAGGAGAAATGCTACAGCTTTTCACTGTTTGTAACTTTAGGTCTTCCACTTCAGTCATGGTTGAAAGAGTACCTCCAGAACAAGGTTGCTTCTATTCTTCTTTGAAATGTACAGCGCTGCAGAACTACTGTGTGTTCCCAGAAACAGAGCCCAGGCTGAAGGAGGAATTACAAATCCTAATAAAATACCTGAAACCTTTTCTTTCTTTCTATTCTTCAAGAAAATAATGGTCCTTCCAGAGGGCTTTTTTTTCTGAACTATAAAACCAACAGAAAAGATGTATAACTGTAGGGGGCTATAAACAGCTCATATGCTTTCCCCCAGCTTTGATCAGAGGGGAAACCACACCCCTCTTTGCCATATTTTGGGGCTGCAGAAGCTTTCATGTCAGTGAGCTCTGCCAGCTCACAGCACCTCACACTCCAGCCAGAGCCCAGGTGTTTGAGGCAGACCCATGGTCACTCATAAATGTCCTGCCACGCAGTCAGTGCTTCCAGCTTCCTTTCTGAAAGCCTGGACTCACAATGCACTAAAAATGAGCAGAAGCTTGTGCTAAGCTCACCCTCTATCTGAGTCTTGGTGGCCCTCAACAGGTGGTAGCTATCCAAAACAGCTAACCGTGATGGGTCCTCTCCTCCTAGAAAAGGGTATAGGGAAGGAGGGAGACAGCTACAAGCACAAGAAGGGAAGCATGGAGAGTTGCAAGAGAGCAGGCTGGCCATTGGAAGCTTTTTGCTTACTTGCTTCATAGGTGCATGTTTGCACTTTGGAGGATAAGCTCACACAAGTATATTTTGAGACTGGATTCTGCATTTGGTGGCCTCAGTATGGGGGGGACTTAGACCATGTCTTGTGGCTCTTATAAACTTAATGGCAAATAGAAAGGTGCCTGAAAATACTGGTGGTTTGATTTTCAGATGAGGGTGCTTTTACATGCCTGTTTCTCTGAACAGTAACAGGGTACCCTGCTAAATTGGAGACTGAGCATTTTACTTCTTTTTTAAATGAAAGGAGGAAGCAGCAGAAGCAGGCTTATAAGAAAGAATAGACAGGATTTTTAATGTTCATAAAGCCAAAAGCTAGGAAATCAGATGAAAGAAAACTATCAGGGTTATATTCTTATGAAGACTGAAACTGAGATTGAGAAGTTCTCTAAGTGAATTATGATTTACTGGATAACAGATACAGAAGGATTTCACTACCACTACCTATAAAACTGCATTGGTTTTTTATCAAGTAGCTCTGTTTTAGCCCATCTAGTTGATGAACATTCTTCTCAACTAGCAAATATAAATGACTTATGGGGATAATATTTCAATATATGATGACATTGCTATACCTCGGATTCTTTTAAGATCTGGGTTATTAAATATTAAATATCAAAGCTGTAAATTATTGTAGCAGCTTTATACAACTAAATTAAATTCAAACAAAACCTAATTTCCTTAATCATTGACTGTAATCCTCCAGGAACATATGCTATTAACTCAGCTACAAATGGCATAGAAATTGTATGACTTCAGTTAAATTATTTTATATCAAATTCTAATCCAGGGCAGAGTCTTCAGTAAATCTCCTGCAGGGATTTTAATGCTTCTGAAATCATATTGGCTCTTTACTAGAGAGCTAATCTTTTTATACTCTGTTTTTTTCACTCCTTTATCCATTTCCTTCACACCCTTACTGAGCTATAGCTAGTACCTTCTATCACATATCATATTTTGAAAGATTTGGCTTTCCCCTCTTGCATTTGATCAGCAATAGTTAGGCTTTCACTTAAGACAGAATTGGATAGGTTTTTTTGTTTCACATGTACGACTAAATCATTCCCATTTGTTTCAACATGTATGTTAATTGCCACTTGTGGTGATCTCTTTATAAGGCTGTCATAATTATTCACAGTTTGCAGTCAAGCATTGAGAAAGCAGAACAATTTCCTCTTCTTTAAGAACCCTATGCAAGTAAAACTAAACAGATTAAATTTAAGCAAGAAACTTCCTTAGAGACTCAAGAAAATTACTGGATAATAAAGAAACAAACCTTAGAGCCCTAGGAGGTAAGAGTTGAAGAAACCTCCAGAGATCAGCTAGTCAGCCCTCTACCCCAAGTGACCAACTAAACTGCTGTCATCCCTGACAGATGTTTCCCTAATCTGTGCTTAAAAGCCTGTAACATGGACATCTCTCTGCACAATCTATTTCAGTGCTTCACTGTCCTCCCTAGCAAGATATGTCTCCAGATATCTAACTGCATTTTTTTTTTCTTTTTTCCTCTTTAAGCCCTTTACTTCCTTCCCTCTGCTTTTGGACTGGTGAACGGGCTATTCCTGAACACATGACCACGTCCATCTCCCCTCAGTTTTCTTTTCTCTACGCTGAATGATGGTATCTCATTCTTTCCTCAGCAGTCTTGTCCATCTCTGGACATTCCATCCTGTCAGCTCTCCCTTGGAAAAGCATCACTAGAATTAGGGTAGTTTAGTTGAGGTTTTTCCCAGCACCAAGGAAGGCAGAAGAAATAACTGAAATTTGGCACATTACAGGTCTGTTTATACATTCCAGTGTGCCTCCTTTACAGCAGAACAACACTGCTGACTCACATAGAATTTATGACCCATTCTCATCCCTGGTCTATTCCAGCTTAATACCCTATAATTATTTCTTTATGAATATTGTAAATCAAATCTTCAAAGTCTCTTAAACTGAAGGCAACTAGCCATTACCCCCAAATTTCACTGCCTAAAATATTCCATTTTGTAAGCAAGAGAAGTAAATTCTGAGACACTGTTCACAGCTACCACAAACAGAAAAAACCCACCCTAAAACAGAACAGAAAACCACTGCACATTATCACAAAAACCCACAGAACTTTTGTTCTGGAATTCCTCCTCACAGGATTTCCTAAGCCCTGCACTCCAGTTCAAACTGGAGTCCTCCAGGAGTTTGAACTGGGGTCTTGTGATTCTATAAGCACTGCAACCTGACAAGGATGTAATTTGAACTATCTGAAACGGAACCATTTGTTTATGTAAGTAATTTCCTACTGTAGAAACATTCCTGCCCTTCTCCACTGGTTGCTCCCTCATCGAGCCAAGGTAGGGCAGCACTTCAGCCAAGGCCTTCCTAAGTACTCAGGATGGACATTGGCAGGTTTCAGCTCTGTATCTACTTGCTGATGTGACCCTGCATTTAAGAGCAGGATGGCACTGCTGACTCATGTTCAGCTCGTGAACCACCTCCAACCCCTGTTTGTTGTTGGGAACCGGTGCAATTTCACATTTCTGACAGTTATGGAGTCCACTTAGTGCAATCATCATAGTGACTCGGCCTAAAGGCAGGAATTATTCAATGCAAGTGCAGTGATCCTGTGGCACAGTTTTTAAAGTCCCAGATCCCCTATTCCTGCAAAAAGAAGGTCAGTGGTGCTGGGGGCACAGTAAGGTTTAACATTTCCCAAATGCATCAAACATGCTGCAATTGGCTGTTATGTGGCAGAGCTGTGCAGTAGATCTTGCCAAGGTGTCTTGGATGAAAATCCCACACAGTGTGATGCATGTTCACAGCACCGTGTCCAGGCTTTGCCAGAGTACAGCAGCTCCTCCAAACATTAACTCTCAAGGGTTCCCAGACACAGACCAGAGTTACCAGAAAAAAAAAAAAAAAAAAAAAAGACAAAGAAAGAAAGAAAAAAAGGTAGGGAAGTATCATCAGTAGAGCACTCTATACAGACAGCCCCGAGTCTTGCTTTCAGCTTGGATCCAACCAACACCACAACCCACTCCAGATCAATTTCTTCAGAGATCAGAAAGTCTCTACTAAGGCAGCCATTTCAGGTCAGAGCAAAGGTCCATCTAATTCCACTGTCTGCATCCAGCATTAGACCTAACTCCACCCTCAGGGAAAGAGTACAAAAACAAGGTAAGCAAAGTTTCTCCCTCAAGAACTCTCTAGCCCATGATCAATCAGCCTGACAAGTCTAAGCTGATCAGTAGAAACTATGAAAAGAATTGAATTGGTTGAGGCACATACAGAGCCATAGAGGAAAAAAACCATTCTAAAAGAACCCTTCTATAGGGTTCTGTGCAGGAGTCAGTGCTTTCCCATACTGCAGTGTACTCGTGCTGGGACTCCACTCCTCCCACACAGCAATACCACCCTCTGAGAGCTTCTGTGCCACCTGGCTGTCCACTGACCACACAATTTCCTGGCAGACTTTCTAGTCATGATATGCTTGAACAGATAACAGACATGTTATCTGTTACCATGGTTTTTTGCTAATTGTCCCTCACACTCTTTCAGCCAGCCTTATCATGTTTGTCCGTGCTAGAGTTTATAATTTTTTCAGTTTTCTTCAGCTGGACAGCATTTCAGCTTTTTGAAGGATGCCTTCTTGCTCTTGCAATCTCACTTACCCTGCAAATGCCGGCTTCTTCTCACTCTTTCTCAAGTTTCCCTTGATGCAAGTTATTATCTCTGCACTTCCCATGTGATTTACAGAAGCAATATCCACACTCCCTGCAAAGAGTTAGGTGTTCCATCTGTCTTACTTTCAACATGCCTGCTGATCTGCGTCTAGTTTTCCTTTTTGAAGCTGAGCAGAGCAATGGTAGAGAACTCTGGCTTGTCTTACTCCTGCAAGGATGCCAAATCTAAGCACATTAAGATCCCCCTTTCAGGGGACGTCTTCAGCTGTTACTCCCTACATCATATCCCATAAACCACTCAGAATTCAAGTCAAGCACTGCCTTCATGGCTTCCTGAAGCAGCTGCTCCACAAAACATCCACTGAAATATCTAAAAATGCACTCTGCCAAGTCTGGATGCAGTATTTGCCTCTTCTAGGCCAAAGAAATGAAGCTGTCCATGAGTACTTACTTCCCCCCCTACTCAGGCTGTTGTGCTGCCATCATGGTCCACCACTGAGTAGGCAGAGTCAATATTGTATCTTCTTCCTACTTAAGTTTGGGACTTTCACTGATGCGAAGTTTGGATTGCTCACTGATGAAACTACTTTGTTAAGCAGTTCAGCTCCCACATGTCTTCAATATGCAGAATTACTTAGCTCTCAACAAAGCTCTCTGCATCCTTCCTAAGCACAGTTTCATGAGAATGTTGCACTGATCACCATCTTTCCAAGTTTTGTGACATCTGTCTGCCCTTTTAGGATCTCCATGAACAATAGGATATACCAGTTCCCCCAAGGCATTTCTTTGACATTAAGCACTCCCACAGAGGAATATCTTGTTTAAACAGTCTCTTCAATCTGTCTGTTCCCTGTTTCCTCTTCAACTACATTTGACCTTAACGCCAGCGGAAGGGCTGTGAACCAGCAGCACCCAAGGCTCGATATGGCAGGGTGGCTATTGGCAGGGATTATCAATAGTAGGTCCTTGACTTGAATTCATTTTCCTCTGAGCATGAGGAGCTTGATTTTGTTCCTTCAAAAAGGCATGCTACACAGCCCATTTATTTACTCAGGCATTTCCCAAGTGAGTCATCTCTACTGTGGAATGGACTTTTGTTTTCCTTTTTTTTCCTGGGCAGAGTTAAAGTAAAGTAGTCTTCCCTTATCCCTCCGCCCCCAAGGATACCAGCACTTCATAAAGGAGGAGGCTTGGCTTTGCAGAAAGGAAAACTTGGATCTTAGCAATTGAGGAAAAATACCTTCTTAGAAATGTCACAACTCTCAGAAGAATATCATATTGTGTTTAAGTAGAACAGGATTGTTTAAAATTAAATCTAGGAAGTTAGGACCTCTGAAAAATCACAGTACTTTACATGGACTTGATGACTTGATTCTTCACTTGCTTTTTACAATGGTCAATCTCAATTTAAGTGCTTTGAGAGTAAATTAACACAAAACTGGAACAATACAGTGCCAATTTTGATCAAGAAGAAATCTTTCTTTGGTTACCCAAGTGTAAATTCTAATACAATTTATAATCTCTATGAGAAACATTAAGGAAATTTTAAAATAAATTCTGTACTTCATACACTGTTCCCACAGGATACAAAAAGTCCGTCTAGAGGTAACTGACCTAACAGCCAAACTTTAGTGCATTTTTTGTATACGCCTCTTTTGACCAATTCAATAAAATTAGTGTTAGCCCAGATTTCATCCCTGTTTCTGGAGCTCTGCACCTGGCCTGCTTCTTAGTCCTGAAGCAGGGTGTAGACCATACAACAGAGTGGCTTGACTAGATTTCAGTTTCTGACTTCTGCTGCACAAGGGATTCCAGTACTGAACTAAGCATACAGGTTCTGCTTTCTCTGCAATGTTAAACGATTTTAAAAGCTCTCAAACATGAATTCTCTTTCAGGGAGGCAGAAAGAGGGGTTTGGTTTGCACTCTGAGAAATGCAGTGGAGTTTTCAGCAGAAATTATTCAAATTAATAACGTGCCTTACACTGTGTCTTTGCTGGAAATGCACGAGGCGAGAGCAGCAAGTGGGCTGCAGAGCGATGGTAACCGGATGAGACGGAAACCTCGCTATGCTTGGTCCTTGAGCCGATGACAGAGGGGACAGAAACAACGCTCCCCACCCCTGCCTTGGGCTGGCCAGGGCTGTTGCGAGCCTGCAGCATGGAAGCGTGTCTTTTTTTTTTTTTTTTTTTCCTTCAAAAAGTTTTCAGGAAGTCTGGGGGAGGGGCGATGCTGTTTCTTTTTTGTTATAATGGGCCCCTTTGTGGGGATGGAGGAGGAGAAGAGATCAGTGTGCCGGCGAGGCGCCGGCTTCCCGGTGACTCCCAAGGTAACTCGCCAGGGCTCCTAAAAGCGGCGGGCCCCCGCGGTGCGGGGCGAAGGGAGGGGGTGCCGCGGCATGGAGCTGATGGTGCTGCTCAATGCCCTGGTCACCCGCCTGCTCTTCGTGTTGCACTCACTCATCGGGGTCTGGAGAGTGACTGCCGTGAAGAAGGAACCCAAGTACTGGC
>VXAX01003556.1:1194084-1299998 GCA_013399835.1 Leptocoma aspasia
CACTGCTCAATCTTCTCCTGTGCCTGGAGACAGGGCTTACCCTCAAGTTTAAGCAAGGCAGAGGCTACAAATGGTGAGCATATTCCGCCGGAGCCCCTCTTGCTTTTTTGCATGTAGCTTGCTGCAGATAGGAAGCTGCCCCCCGAGAGCAGGGGCTGCCCTGGGCGCTCGGGGATGGCGTTTGCTCGCCGGCTGCTCCTGGGAGGCAGGGATGGAAAGCCGGTAGAGTTTGGCTAGTCCACTGCCAGCCAGAGGGCTTTCAGGAGGGGCAATTGTACAGCAGGCTAGGCGGGAGCCACTCTGCGTGGCTGTGTGTCCTGCTGCAGTCAGGAGGTGGATGCTGTGGGGCTGGGGCACCGGGGCACTGCTGAGCCACAGCGGGGTGGGGCTGAGCGCTGCAGGGGCACAGGGCTGCGGAAGGACCCTGCAAATGCCCTGCATCTTACACCCCGACCTGCCGTGCCCTGGGTTGCACCTCCTTCCCTAGGACTGCGTGCCCCTTCCCTCATCCATGCAACAGTGCTAACACCACGCTACTGCATGAACCTAAACTTGGTGAAAAAATAAAAGATGAGTAGCAACCACTCTTTTGATACAGCAAGAGTGGCGTAAATATTTGGATTTGAGAGGCTGTTCTAGAGAGGAACTTTGATGCATGAAAGGCTGCCTGAGAAATGAACAAAAATGTTAGTCACAGCAGAGCTTGCCCAAGCACATGGGGCTTTACGTGCATCTAAAGAATTACTGCTGTCATCTACAGCTCATCAGGGCCCAGGCAGACAAAACAAAACGCTCTGTGAAAAGGAAGCAGTCATGTAACTAATTGTTAAGATTTCACTAGGACCTTTTATTGTTAAAAACTCAAACTGCAGGCAGGCCTTGAGACAAATCCAGGACTAAAGAGCCCTGGAGTATTTCCATGTTCTTAAAATCCTACCCATTGCAACCTGTGAAAGTCATTATAACAGAGGGAGTGTTGTGTGACAATTCACGCAAGAGCTCCATGCTCTAAATTTGAATGTAATAAAAGCAGTGATAAAGTCTGGGGCACTGGAAAATTGAACAGCAGCAGAGCCCCAAATGCAGTTATGAAACAGGCATATTGAACAGACCCAGTTCTTTTGGGAGAGGAGGCAGCAGCAGAATCTTCATGAAGGAACACTTGCAATGGGAGCTTTTGAAAAATCCAAACAAAAATAGAGACCAAAAGTAGATCCATGTTAGATGCATACATAGAAGACTGGGATAAATTTATCTAGAAGAAAATTTTGAAAATTAATGTTGTCCAGCACTTAAAGCACCAAAATGAAAGTACATATTTAGGTGAGAACTGTAGACAAATGGCCAGCATCTGTTTGCATCAGGATAATTTTCTGCTCCAGTGGAAAACAGTCACATTCAGAAGAGGCATCATCATCAGTGTTTGTAGAAACACCTCCACAGACAATCACCAATCCAAGCAAGGGGCAGACTATGCAGCAGGACTCCTGCCTCCAACACCCCCATATTCTCTGTTCATTACTAACAGAGGACTGTTACTTACTACACCAGCATAAAACATTTAATGGTACATGTGGAAAAAAGTCTTCTTGTGAGCCTGGCCATGTAATACTTCCTCTAGATTGCTCCTTCTGAAAGAAAGGCAGGGTTAAAGCCCCTGAAGTCTCTTGGCCTGATGTGGTGTCATTAGCTCAGTATTGCTGACCTGCCAGCTGGATGGATTTTTTGTGTGCTGAAGTCCTACAGGAAATACTGTAAAATGTTGGTTCTTCCATTCAAATGAGAGGTGTGTTCTCTCCCAAAATAACCGGGCTAAAAACCCACAAAATCGCTAACTTTTTTTTTTTTAAGGAAAAAAAAAAGCTAACAAAAAAAAGAAAAAAAAAACACTGCCAAAACAAACAACACCCCTTCAACTCTGAAAAACAAAAAAACACAATTAAAACCCAAACCCAAACTATCTTAGAGGGGATTGTTTGAAACATTTTAGAGCATTTCAGCAACCCAGTAATATCCCTAAGTAGCAGGATATTTTGTTGTCCAATACTTAATCTTTACTGGAAAAGTCATGATTACCAAAATAAAGGCACATTCAATATAGAGACAAACAGTAAATGCAACGACATTGGACCAAAATGTTGCTGCAGTTGCATACTTATAAGCAGTTTAAATTAATTGCAGAATGTGCCAGTGGCAGGATAGAAGGAACCAAGCAAATGTCCCAAGTCGGACCCCACTGCCCAGTCCATACTGTAGCATACAGAGCTAGATGGAATGTTTGTGGCATTGCACCTCATTCCTACTCCAAAAGTACAGAATTGCAAAAAAAAAAAAAACAAACCAACAAACAAAAAACCCCACCCCTTTCAAATCTCATGTGTTTAATAAGAAAACATCAGCAACTCTCACAAGAATCACTACTTGCAGGAGTCATGAAACCTCTCCATTACTTCTGAATAAACCCAGCTAAAGAAGCTGAAGATAATAAAGCTTCATCAACATCAGTTATTGTGCTGGTTTTATTTAAATAAATTATTTTCATGGGTGCACTGGAGTTTGGCCAGCATCAACCCATCACAGTTACATAGAAGACTGGCAGGGAGAGAAGAAGTAGAAAATTCTACCACTGCTAGCACAAGTGGGGAAACAAGGCCAAGACCCATTTTCATAAACCCATTTTAAATGCACAGCCTGCATCTAAAAGATCTCCTACTGAAGCAATGTTTGTTTTAGGCAAACTGATGCTATTTCTGCCTTTCCTATGTCAATGGAGCAACAGTCTTTATCTCAGCATCACTCAGTGAAGTGACTCAGTGTATTAATTCACTCTTCATGAAATCAGAAAGAGCATGTTAGCTACAGGCTTTTTAAATACAGAAAATACTGTGATAGAAATAAAAGCAGCAAAGTGCCTTTGGTCAGTTCTTAAAAAAGAGATTTTAAATAAATTTCCATATATGACCTTAGATGGATGTACAGATAAACCTATTATTTATAATACTCACACAGCACGAGCAATCCAGCAAGAAAAGCAAATCTTATTTGCAGTTACCTTATTTCTTAATATCTCATATGGTAGAGGCACAAGAGACCATATACCTGAACATTATCTGTGTTGGAAAGTATTTATGAGGTGTCATAATACCAAGATATCTTTTCTTTTCCTTCACAGGTTTTCACCAGCAATATTTTTATATCTGATTTGCATAGTACCATCACTATGGCTACTAGAAATTCATCATGGGACTCAGGTATTTATTATGAGACAAGATGGACTAGTTTGAAACTGATGCATTGTTTGATGGGTTGGCTTCAGGCATGCAGACAGAAGTCTGCTAAATGAATTGTTCCAGTTCTCTCTTTCATACTGGTGGGTGTCCCAATCTAACTACAGCTATATTATGATTTCTGTGCACTTCCTAATTATCAGATAATGAGCCTCTTCCCTAGCTAAAAATGAGACCATTTATTTGTATTTATCTGAGGAACTGAGGACTATAAGTTTGAAAAACACAGCCTTTCACCCCCAGGTTAACAGCATGAGTCTTGCTCAGTAGGGTAAAAAAACTTCATTGCTTTACAGGCTTTTGTAAAATAAAGTGAGTTTCACATTGTTTAAAAGCAAATGCCACAACTTCAAGCAAGTAAAAATTGAGACAGGTATCAGTGAAAGGGGTCTTAAACTCCCATTACCTCGTGTTTGCTGCAACATAGGAGAGCACACAGATTGTTACCACAGCTGGAAATATGTCTGACAAGGTTTATATCCTTCCTTTCTTTGTGCTGCATAGCAATCGAGGAGAGGGGGCACCTGGATTCCAATTCAGAACTAAAGCACATGGTAAAGTTTTTAAGGGCAAGTGTTCTGGGGTCAGTTATGGCCAGAACAGAGCCACTTCACCCAACAGGTCTCACTGAGTCAACCTCATACAGGCTACTTTCCAGTCCCTATAGCACTTCCATGCAGTGAAAAGGAAATTTTGTCTGTCCCAGCATTTGCACATATGCAGTGCCTTACATCCACAGCAGTAAAGGTTCTGATTGGAACAAGAATGAAAGTAACAGAAGAAAATACATAAATTAGACTAAAGAGACCTAGTGCCTCATTTTCTCCTTTGAAACATTGTTAGAGTCCACAGAAGCATAATCAAATATTCAAAATTGTGTTTACACTGAAAATGCCTGAGGCTTTTTCTAAATACAGCAGCAGGAATTTATTGTCTTCTTGTTTTCCCAAATCTCCTTAAACAGTCACAGACAGGTAATGTGGATATTGAGAACATTTGTCATAGTTAAATCTGGTCCAAGAAACAGGCTAATTCTGTAGTCAAAGGCAGCACTTTATTTCCCAAAATGATGTTAGAACATGGCATACTTTGTTCTTATTGATATACTGCTACTGTGAATTAAAGAGGGAGTATATCAAGTTAACAGCTTAGTTTATACCTGGAGAGATAGGATAGAGAGTTCTGGAAACACACAGTCTAACAGATTAAAAAACAATACCTCCAAAATGAGAGCAGATTTCCTAACAATTAATCTCAAACACAGCACCCAGACCAGCACTACTCTTGATACTGAAGTATTCCTGGGATTTCATTATTTAAATGCAAACAGAATGGGTAATTATGCAGTCACTAGATCCACACTTTTAATATATACACTATGAAAACAGTGTGTGGTCTTTAAGGCAGTAGAACTTTGATCTTGTGTTGAATCTTTACCAGGAAGGATCACCTGCTCATGTCAGTGCTGTTATTTAAAGCAGGTGCTAATAGGCAGAATCTCTGAAGACAGAGGCAATTCTGCCTCTCTGTGTACTGCAGAACTGGACATATAGTACCATTCATATATCAAGGGTGAAATACTGACTGCACAGAAACTACTGCTTTGTGGTAACGCATTTGGGGATGAAATATATGTTTGGGAAAGATGATAAAGTCAATTGAACTGTACAGAGAGAAAAAAATGCTGTCTGCTGGCAAGCAAATTGAAACCATTTAATCCATTAAAAAACCCAAATATTCTTTTGTAATAACATACAGGATCTCAGGGCTCTGTTACCTTTTCAAATGCCTGGTGTGCCACTGCCACAGAAAGCAGTAACTGACCACCTTTTGTAGGGCTTACCCAACTACCAGGGCTGTAGTCGATGCAGGCTTCCACTCAGGAATAGGACAGATACTTGGTAAACCTTGTAATTATTAACCACCTTAACTTGAACATTTTGGGGATATAGTGAATATTACTGTCCGTTCCCTCAGCTCCATTCTGAGGTGGGATTCTCTTACCAGCTAAAATTATATCATAATGAACTCCTCAAAGTGATCTTACATCTTTCACCATTCCTTCCTTGCCATACCCATTATATTCCTCAGTTTGGAAAACAACTTAGGTAATCTTTTCTTCATGTTTTACATTTCAGCTTTCCTGTACAAGCAAAATGAAGCAGTCAGGAGTGCTTTGAATTTCTGACATCACATACGTTTCCATAGTGACAGCCACACTGTTTGCAGCAAAGCACAGACAGCAAGCCAGGTACCTGTTGCTTGGCAGAGGGCCTGCTCCAGGGAAGGGCTAGACTCTTCCAAAATGTCCTCAGCCTGACAGCCTCTATGCACATTAATAGGTTGAGGGTACTCCACCCTAATATTCAAGTGTCAATTTTACACCCTAATGCTGGCCCCATTATGAAAAGTTTCAGCTAACCTCAGTTTTATTTGAAAATATTAGATTGTGAATAAGGTGCAAACAGAAATTGGCTGAATTAGTTTGGTGTTTCAGGTGTCCCTCATGCACTGGCAGTGAGTTGCTCTGCAGGCCATGCACTGGGACATCACCATGTCATGCAACAGCATTTCCATTTTGATTAGATGGCTTATGAATCAGGGGTATGTAAGCTTCATCTTAGAAGAAACAAAAGAAAGTAAGCCAAGTCAGAATTGATACAAAATGTGTACAGCTTCTTCCTGTTTTATCTTTGCACAGAAAAAACCTGAAAACAGGACCATTTTTATTTAGCTTGGTACACAGTCAACACTTAGGACTAACTGGGGTCTAGTAGCAAAAAGGCAAACCATGTTTATCAAATGCCCGTGAAAGAGTAAAACAAGATTCACTTGCTTCTTGTCACATTCCCATTTAGTCACTCTACATTCATAAATCAATAGGTAAATATGCCTGGCACCAACAGTCCTATTTGCAAGCATATACATGATGTAAATAAAGGCTCTTCTCCAAATTTTCAAGTGAATCACTTCACAGTCACCATTTAATAAATATTCAGAGAAGAACAAACCCAAACAAGATATGAACATACTTAAATGAAAAAAACAGAAGCCTACTTAAACAAAAAAACCAGGAGCCTACTTAAACGACTGGCTTTGCAGATGCAGATTTCCATTTCCTGCCTGGAAGCAATAGAGAAGAGCTATGGACTGGCCCTGAGCTTGCCATTCAGTCCAAGATCATAGAGCCTTGCTCTGAAATAGTAACCCACCTCTCTGCTGAAAGTACTCCCAAAAATGACATAGAAGGAAAGACACCTACCAAAGACACCAATAATGTGAATTAATTTTCTTAGAGGTATTTCCTGCACCTTTGTGCCACTAGAACAAGAGAAAAAGAGCTCTCCTGCAAGCCATGGCATGGTTTCCTCCACCTCCTTCTAGCAGTCAAGATGCTGAGTCCTGTGGCTCCTCAGACTTGGATGTGAAGTTCTGTACAGGTTCATGGCTGCTTTCCTCTTATGCCAGACCAGGCAAGGGGCCAGAGGGGTGAGCTTAAATGCAGACTTAATGACAAACCAAAGGCTGTCAGAGTCAGCCTTCCTCCTCCTGCACAGGTTAGTCATCCCTTTGCCCTACCCAGGCTACTTGTTGTTGTTCACTTCTTGGAATTCTGGGGTGGTTAGGACAGTTATGCAATATTTTTAGGTTGTGGTCTCCTCAGCTGTGTCACACAGCCAGTGGAAGTAACTCAGCCAGACTTTGACCTTGGGGGTGGGTCTCCATAGACTTTAGGGTTTTTCTGTAGGCAGCAGATACAGATGCCTCTCCAGAGCACCAATTAAATTTCATTTCCAAAATATCCTCTGAACAAGCTGTTCCCTCTCTCTCCTTTAGTTGAAGGGCAAACCCAGGGAGATTAGCCCTACAAGGCTGTAGCCAGGCAGAGTACCAGCCCCTCCGTCTCACTGTTTCCATGCCCAGAATTTTAGACTTTAGACTTTAGACTAAATGGAAATATCATCTTCCCCACATCTGTGTGTCAATCTTTCAAGACTCTCACACCCACTGTTCAAATAAAACAAGCATTCAGCTTAAGACTCTTTACCGCCAACTCTAAAAGCAACAAGCACTGACATTTTTTCCAGATTTTTCAAGTCACAGGAAATTTATCTACCATAAGGTCAGACAAGAGGCAGCATTTACCCAGATACCAAACAACATTATCAGAGACCAAGCAAAGTATCAAAGTAGAATCTGAAATTTGCTGGAAAGTGTTGCTCTTGTATTGGCAGGCTTTATGCTGAACACAACTACTCAGTATGCTTTCGAGCACATTCCAATTGTTGCAGAAAATCAATCCCCATGCAATAAAATGGTGGGGGGCCCAATGGAGAAATGCAAATTATCTGCAATTCTCTGGCAAAAATAGGACAGGATAAAAGTCTTTAGTAACAGCATGGTTTGATTTTCTAATTATCCTCTTTTTATTACAATGGAGAGAGATGTTACGGATTGTTATGAAGATAGATTTTGGAGCCATGCCCCCCAGCTGCTCCTGGGCCAGCCTTGCGTGTGAAGGTAGAAAGGCAGGACAGTGCTGCAGAGAGAACGTAGCCCCACCACTGGTTTACTGTAGTTGGAGTAACAATATGTTTTAGCCAACACTCAATTTCCCAGATCACCCTGTTCTTGCAGAAGGTAAAAATACCCTTTATTCTATTTCAAAGGGATAGGCAGCAATACATGTCTAGTTCTCTTAAATACTCGTTTATTTCACCTCTCACCCTATGAATTTCCTTACAAAATAAGGCACAGCAGGGGCAGGAGAGGTGGAGAATACAACCCAAATATCCTACTAATTTTCAGCCTTGAGAGAAGTCATACAGAAAAATGAAACAGTGACATTTTCAGAGAGCTTTTCTTGGATAATAGAAAAGAGAAGGAGATATTTTGAGAACAAGTTTGAATATAGGGCCTGACCATGTCCAGCTTTTACCTTATTTGACTGTTTTAACCAAAGAGAGACCATGTAGGGAATCCAGTAGCAAGTTCAGGAGAGCTGCAAGCAGATCACATTCACAGGGTGCAGACTTAAGAGCACAGAGATGTCACCCACTCCATTGGCCTTTGAACTTGCATCCTCTTCTGCAGTACAAGCCTGTACTTTCTCAGGAACCTACCAACACATCACTCTTGTCCTCATGAGAGGAATTCCTCCCTTCTGAAGAAGAGGAGAATTACATTAAGAGTGAGGACCTTTGTAAACATCAGATTATCTTTCACAAATGAACCTTCTGCGGTTCAGCAAAACAGGACACTCAGCTGTAGAGCACATCTTCTCCCTGGATGGGATGTTTACACGTGTCATGTTTTTGTTCACAACAGTACTGTGGCAATGAGCCTGGGGCAGTTCAGGTGAATGTCAGCAATCAAGACTTCAATCAGTCCAGAGAGAGCAGTTATGGAAGTGAAGGAACAGATCATCACATCATTCAGACGGTAGGGCACCTTTTCCTGTTTCTGGTAGAGGTCTTAAGACAATTAGAGATAAGCACCTTGCAGAGTGTGTAAAACAAAACAGAAAAAAAGGCAAACAACCCAAGACATGTACATTATATATATTTGTAGTTTAGAAAACCACATTGTGAAAATACAGCATGCTGCATACTAACTATTGTTGCTAAGAGCAGTCTCTAGGTAAAGAAGAGATGCTCCTACCATTCTCTTGCAAATCTCAGTAACTGAATTTAGAAAGTGCCTGGGTAATGAGTCTGCAAAGGATAACGCTCAGCTGAAAAACGAGAACAGGAGGAGTAGTACACAGAGAAAGATTTGGGTTATCCAAAGTTTGTATTAAAGTGCCTTTTTAAACCAGGCCTGCCAGATGGAAATTATTTGTTCTCATACAACGTGAAAGAGAACAAAAGCAGGCTCAAAGACAAATACAGTCTCTGAAGGTATCTATAACATCAGTCTCCTGAAGTTACAGTATATTATTGTTGTCTTTTAAACAGGCTAAAGTCTTTGTCAATCAGCTCTCCACAATCTGTGAGACTGTATGGACACTGGCCCTCCACCAGACTTTCCTACTGCTGCTAGTAGTTGGGAGATGGCTTCTCCCCATTGGAGTTGAAATCACCCGGGATCAGTTGTCTCAGCTGCTTCTCATGTTTGTGGGAACAGCAGCAGATATACTTGAATTTGCTAGTGAAACCTTGGACATTGAGGATGTTCGGTAAGGATTTTTTGCTGACGTAAATAACTTGCACAGTGCAAAATATTTGCGTAATGTGCAGTGTTCAGACTGGTAAAACTGCATTTCCCATAGAAAACAGAAGGTTACATTCAAGGGCTCTGAGTGCCTGCTCTTGCCTTTCCCTCTGTGAAAGTCCTGTGAGCTTTGTTGGGGATTACTCATGTGCTGCCAGCAGAGAAGCATGTCACATCATCACAATGAAAGGGTTCAGAGAGCCAAACGAGCAGCCTAACTGCTGGGCAGCATCAGCTCTTATGGCTACAGGAGCTGAAACACTGGATACACAGTAAGCCTCCTTCAGGTTAATGAATTGTTTCAGATGGGCAAGGAAGCAGCTAGAGCTGGCTTAAGTGATTCATTATCCAAGTTGCTTCTTTGGTTATCTCATGTGTACTTCATGGTAGAGTGACAAAGTGTTCAAAGATAAGAAGAAAGGGAATGGCACAGTCTGGTGTGAATTTTCAACGCTGTGATCTCTCCCAGAGAAAGTAAGCTCATCTCCCCCTCACACTGGTGAGAGATGAGCTGTGAACATCCGTCATAAAGAAAGAGTCACAGAAGAGGTTCATCCTCTCTTAACAAATACTATTTTATTTTTTGTAAATATCATAGCAAGGCTTTTGGAGCAGGAGAAGAGTCCTTCCCACTTGGCAGAGAAGCTTCAGGCTTGCAAGGAATATGTAATCACTACAAGGGTAAAGATATCCCCTCTGAGACACAGAGTCTATTCTCATATGCTTATTATTATAACATTAGCTTCAGATATTTAGTGTAATTACACAGCTGGAACATGTAAGCCTTAACAGCAAAAATTCCTTACAAAAAGGTGATTCTATTTTCCTTAGAGTTGCATCATAAAAGCACATATAAATCAACCAATCAATCACTGCTTCACTCAACTACCCTTCAAATAACATTCCAAACACTACAGGAAGCATTTTTGTGATCTCATAAGGAAACTGCATCTTCATTGTTATCACTTTTTCCCCTCCCATAGGAAGAATTATGTTCTCATAAATGCAATTCTTGCTGTATGGACCTGGAGTATGTTACAGTTTCCACTTGATCTTGCAGGTTAGTACTTGCACACAGACAAGAAAAGAAAAAAAATGCTCTTAAGTTTTTGCTGGTACATCTTGTGTCTGTGCACACACTACAGGCTGTACCAAGGACTTCTGGTGGAGAGGAATTCATATGACAACAGCTTTTGAAGAAAGCTCATTGTGGTTTCTTTTGAGGAAACACTTGTTTCTGCCTAACCTCTGATCTCTCTGGTAGAGCTGTCTACTTTCAGGAAAAGGAAAAAGAAAGATTGCACTATTGTATCACTCCAGTTGCCTTTTACTGCCTTAAACTTCACTATGTGAGCTCTCAAGTTAGATCTGGTCTATTATATTATGGCTCAAATTTGGGCAGGTCCTAAACCGTACAGAGAGGCAGGCACTTGTGAACCACAGAACAGCACAAGCATAGGAGAAATTACCTATTCACAGGAGACCTAAAGGACTGTATAATGTTGGGACTGTACACTGTATCTTAATCTAAAAGGGCCAGCTATTCATCCAGCTCAGGGCTGTGTTTGTTCCAGGGCAGAAAGGGCTTCTCCCTTTCCAAAGAGAACAATGAAAGCTGTCTGGAGCATCATCTGTTCCAACCATTCTGGCCTCCAATCACATCAAGTTTGCAACAACTATAGCAGTCCAAAAATGCATTATCCTTGGTACCATCTTATACATAATAGATTTCTAGGCTGACACGCTGACTAAAATAATAAATTTTAAATTCCTGAAATATTATTTTGTTCATTAGTCTTTTCTTCATGGACAGTGCTAGGCTTTGTTTCCAACAGGAAAGCTATGAAAATATTTCAGCATTTCAGCACAGCAGCTCACCTCCTAAAAAATCGGATGCAATCACATTTCAGCTTTATCATAGCTAAATTTCTGCTACTGCTAAAATATATTCTATTAAAGATGCACAGCAGTCAGGTTTTAAAAAACCTCAACCAACCAAATAAAAAACATCCTATATACATCACCACCACACAAATAAATTCAAATAGCACTTAAACAATCTGTTCATTTTTTTCCTCTAGGTGTTGCTTTTCCACTTATTTAATTATATTTACCAGTTAAAAATTGAATTACTGAACACATATTTCCCTGAAATTACTATGGGTACAGTTTATTTTAGGTAGTTCTATACAGTTGCACAGATAGTACTTTTTGTTCAAGCATCAGAATGTTTATTCACACACGAAACATGACGTAAAAGAAATTTTTAGGCACTTATAATTAGACTACAGCAGTGCAGTTAGGACTATTAAACAGCAATGGCACAGAAGCATATTAAAAAATTAGATGCTGCTGAAGCTTTGCCTAATGGATTCAGCAAATTTCTACATTTTACAACTCATTTTCCATTTGAGTCTCATCTCTTTCTCCCCCTACCCCAGCATTGACTCAAACAATAGAATTCTTTTGGCAAGTTGCGATGTTTGGCGGTTGTTACTGCATCACAAGTACTGATGTTTTTTAAACCAACAAAATCTCCCTGTCCAAGAGACAGGTTAATTAAGCTTCATGTATTTCCGTGAGAGACAGCCAAATTTACCCCTACAAACCCTTCTGATGCTCCTTCTCTGGGCACTACACCACAGAGAGCATCTGAGCCCACCACCACCTTTAGAGCCAAGGGGAACCCATGCATGCAAGTTCCAGCAGTTGTGTGAAATTGATACCCACAAGGCTAAGAACAACTAACTGTGCCTCAAGTCTTACATGGCAGACAGAAACCACATAATGCTCAGTATTGCCTGGCACTGACAGGCCTTATTCTTACTATGACACATGAAAAAGGCAATGGCTATCTGGTGAACATTTTAAAAGCAATGTCTTAGTGTGGAAGAAAGTGAAGCGCTGCAGCACTGGCTGTTCCTTTTCAGCATGGTTTTTTTTCTTAAGGATGCATACAAGTCTAGCATGTTGATTTACCAAATAAAAGGTCTGGGGAAGTTGTGAATAATCATTAGGCGATCTGTTTCTGCTTTTTGTTGTAGAAGTGTATAAACACTGGTATGTTTGAGGGATACAAAAGGGGAAGTGATTTTTAGTCCTGTTTGTCAGACCACATAAGTGCCTCAGGTGAGTTTGCTGAAAAACATCCCAGAAACTGGATTTGCTATATGTTGCACAGTTTACAGGTGAATGCATTTATAATCCAGAGTACCCTGTATTGTGAGTGCCCTTTAGGCCAACCCTGGCTCCACTTCAAAGTTGTTTTAACATAACTGTTTTACTTCCAGTACAGCATATTGGCTGCAAACCCAGCGCATCGGCCAGGCGGATCCCCAGCCTGCTGCTGTGCCGGTACAGCGCGGAACTCTGGAACATCGGGGTCAGCCTTTTCATCCAGGACGGCCCCTTCTTCATTGTGCGTTCAATTCTGATGGGCCACTTCAGAATATTCAATCAGATGCTGGTATTTTTTACAGCTAAGAATATCCTAGTTGTGACTCTGCAGTTGTATCGGCTGGCAGTGATAACGTTAGACTTCCGTACCAGCGTTCTGCAGAAGAGCAGGAAAGGAGAAGTCTGTTGCTGCCCATGTGAGCCTTACGAAGCTCGTGCTCATGCTACTGGTCGCCAAGAGAATGAAATGAAAGAGTTTGTTGCTTTTCCTCCAAAAGAGGAATCCCAAGCTCCATCAGAAGATCACTGAGCAGTTACTGACTTGGAAGAGGTTGCATTTCCCACAGCTTCTTCAGAAGGGTTTTTATGATCAAATACATCTTGAGTGCCTAAGTCACCTTTTCCATCAAGAGAACATTAATTTCTTCTTAATTGTAGGGGAACTTTCTCAAGCAAATTCATAGAAATGGGGCTTTTTAAAAATTCATTTATATGGTGGGTTTTGACTAGTTCCATATCATATTATTCACAGAATTTTGTAGCCATAGTTTGTAGTATCAAGAAAGGTTGGGAGCACTAACAAGATTGGTTATTACCATTGGTGGCACTGTGCTGACCTATGTACTTGCATGTATTCAAGTGGAAGGACAAGCCTGTCCTTTATAGGAAGCACAAAAGCATTGAGCTCTACTAGAATAGTAGGGCTGTAACTACAGTGTGATGAACAGTATGCTCACCATGTACAGGAAGAACTTCAGCAGCAACAACTGTGCAGGCATGTTAGTGCTGCTACTGTGACATGAGAACATTGTTCATTCCAGAAATTTAAGGAAACCTCCTTCAGATGTTACCTCATCTTTGGCTGGATTCAGTTAAGAACTATGCGATACCATGAAACTGCGTGCAAAAGACTCTTACCACCTGCCTGGTCTGAATAACCCAAACCTTAACAAAAGGAAAAAAGCAGTCCCCTGGATTACTAGAAATTAACTGCATTTTCTACAGGTGTTCTCTACACAGTTGCTTGCCTTTCTATTTCTACCAGTTAGAATATACACACACAGAACACACATGGACAAAACCTCACCAAAATATTTGTAAATACTTTTTTCCTCTTGATTTTACACTTCTGTTCTTACAGTTGAGACAGTTTTTTAAATGTCTCCATTTTGTATGATTTTTAAAAGTGGCCTGACCTAGACATAGAATCTCTCTAGAAAGAAGATGGCACTGCTGCTCAAGGCAGTCTAAGCCAAAGGACTCAGGCATGCACTTCATGTTTTGTAAAGCACCACAAGGTCCCATGAAATAACCTGAGAGATTGTCTGGTCTGTTGAGTGTTGAGATCTATTTTTAAAAAATGAGTAATAATTAATACTTTACTACTTTCACATTTGGAGCAAACAACATAGGCCCCAATTTTTCTCAAGAGCACACCTGAGGTCAGTATAAGATCATTGACTTTGCTGGACTTAGCTTAGAGAAGCTGAAAGATAAGTGATTTTTGAAAGTCTGCCTAAAAATTATATTCTCTCAGAAAATGGCAGGCGCTTTTACAGATTTCTGCATCCATTCTGAAAGAGAGCAGAAAAGCATATAAAGTGACCTAATTACGGTAATTTCCCATATTAAAACCACCAAATTAAACCTTATTTTCTAAAGCCTCAGCTATCTGAAAACCAGAGTCTGGTTTCAGGGATGAATGAAAGTGTTTCTGCCATCATTGCAGCAGTCATATACTTATTTATCCACAGCCTGATCAACAATGGCACATTTATTCTTTGAAAGATGAACCTGTTTAAAAAGTCCAAACACCAAAGATGTGAACATGTGTTTACACTTGTGAGTTCTTACTGTTCTATGCAGGATAAGACCCTTTCATTATGAAAGAAGAAAATGCACAGCCATAAGGAAATATCAAATGCTTCATAGCCCTGTCTACCATTTAGACTGTAGTAATAATGTGCAACACCTCCTCTCTGCTTATTTTCAGCCTTTTTCCTGCAGCAGTTTTAAATAGCCAGTCACTACTTGCCATGGTGTTGTGAGGTAGGCATATAGAAAATGGAATGCAATTTCATTTTGGATTTTAATTCAAGTCTAGAGGTTAAAAAGTGACAGTTCTGATGATGATCTGTGCTGTCTAAAACCTTTCACACTGGGATGAATTTAGAATCACTCAGTAGAACCACAACACAGCTCTTCCTTGTGGATGCAAGCTGGAACTACTCATATTCATTTTGAGTTTACCACTTGCTGATATAGTAATTATCCTGTTAAAAGGATCACTGCTAATTAATTTGGAGTGTACTGAGCTTGCTAGAACATCATTCTAAATTCATCAGCACAAAAATTGCAAGGATGTACTTTTTTAAAACTCCCTATTTAAAGTCTTCGTTCAGCAACGAACTGCCTACTAGACTCAGCCTGCAGCAAATGCAAGATCCCCTGGGGTCAGCAGTACAGAGACTGGTTACAGCAGGAATATTTCACAGCAAACTCTATTTCCTGGTCTTCAGGCTGTTCAATTTTAAACAGCAGTAAAGCTTCTAATCACATTCAGGTGATAAGAGCTCACTCCAGTGTTAGTGGTGACTATTCACCCACCCATCTTCATCATGAGGATGATCCTCAGCATGATGAGATCCCATCCTCATTCTCTCACAGACAAAATAGGTCAGATACTCTTCACGTTTACAATGGAGTAGATTTGGACTTCCCTTTTCCTCCCCACTATTGCAGTGATGGCAATCAGATTGCTGAAAACCAAAAGAAAATCCAAACTAACAAAGCAGTAGGATAAATTCCCACTTGGGTACGGAGGGGAATCACCAGGCAGCAGCAGGAGTGCTCTCTACTTAACTGAGAAGCCTGGAAATGGCAAATAACAAATCTAGTAACTTGTATCTTTTGGGCAGAGCAGCAAACCCCAGTTGCAAGCCCTCCTCAGTTTCCTGTTGCAAATGTTTGGAGCAGGACTGCAGCTTTGTGTTTTGCAGCAGGCTGTTGGAGGCAGCTGAAGCAGCAGCTGGCTGTGGGGAGCCCTGATGCCATCCACAGCCTCCAAGAGCTCTGCACTAGGCAAGGGGTAGAATGGACTCACTTGAAGATCTGCCAGCATCTGTGGTGTACCCAAAGATGCCATGCTTGCTCTGCAGGAAAAGCTGCAGTAAACCTTCAGATGGGGAAAATTCAAGCCTCCAAAATGGGAGAACATCAGAACATTTGTATTAACCATTATTTACTCGAGTCAGGAGAACACATTACTAAATCTGTTCTACAAATAGATATCTGACCATTTACTGTTATTTATTCTGGTTGTTCCTGCCTTGTCCTTCTAAATTATTCCATATTAAACCTCACTAAAATGTTTTACCACTAGTCTTTTACTGACCTAAAATGTATTCCTCCTTTCTTTTGGACATTGGCTTAAATAAGATCATAGCCCTAAGCAGGAAAAACAACAAACAACAGCGATGATTTTATTGCATTCCTGTTGGTATTTGTACTGTACTATGTTCTCTGTGACCATGTGGAAATGGAAGAAAATGTGCAATTACTTTTAAAAAATTCCAACAGCATTTTGCAAATAAAAGGCAGTTACCTCAGGCATAGCTGCCAATTTATTATGTGAGAGCTGACTGTTATATGTTCCTATTAATTATATCTTCCACATGCTGCTTTTCCTTTCCATGCTTCGTAAGTTAATTACTTAGGCCAGATTCTGACTGCTGCCATTGCTTTGAAAATCCACAAGCAACTGCAGCTAATTTCACTCTGTTCTAGATAGGTTCTTTATTCAGAGCCCTTGCTTCCAAGTATGCAAGTCACACTGCAATCCCGAAGAGGATGTGTGTAATATCTGCACACAGGAGGCATTTTAAATACATACACAAATACATACATGCATTTAGATACCCTCACACACACCTGGCAATGCCCAATATTCAGCTTTTATTTCTGTAACAATCTGTGAGACTGCCAGTAAGAACACTCTGCAGATACCTCCAAAACACTTACAGAAAATACCTAAGCATTGTAGGTATCTTGAAACTGAAATACTAAGCATAGCATACTCTGAACAAAATACTGATTAAAAAAAAAAAAATTAGGTTCCCTGGAATATATTCTTTCCATGCATATTTCCTCAGTTGAATGAAATGTACCCAAACATTAGTTTCCCCTCAAAAATAAAGTTTTTTAGGAGAGCATTAGAACATAACACCAGCACAAGATGTTTAAAACTCGACAAGGCTGTTTCTCTGATGCTGTGTCAATAGAAAATAGGCAAGCTTTGAAATCAGCAGGTTGAAGAGTCCCTGGCCCCTCTGACTTTGGATTCAATTTTCCACTTTTTTCACACTGTTATATGAGGAAGGAAGTCTCTCCTTACAAGAGGAAAAAACCAGGTCATTCCTAGTCTGTAGTGGCGAGGCAACAAAAATGTGTCACAGTGGCAAAGGAAGCAGAGATGTTTACCCAAGATTGGTCATTGCACCATCAGGGAAATACAGCAGTACAGACCCAAATGGAACAGATATTAATGACTGAGATAACCATACATGAGCTGTGTTCTGAAAACCTTTCCTGGCCTTTCAGAGCCAGCACAGGAAGGGTTCTCAACAGCTAGCTCCACTCCAATATCTCCAGCAAGGTGCTAGGACAGGAATTCCAGTGTTCCCAAGTCTGTCTTGAAGGTATCACTGAAATCCTCTGTGCAAATTTTTCTTAATTTGGTCTCCTTTGGGTTGTGTCTTTTCCCTTCAGATTGAGCAAAAGGCATGGGAGTGAAAGCAATGTAACTATAAAAAACCCTTCATTTATCACTCTAAACCCTTACCTCACCCTCTACATACTGCTGTTTGCTCATCCATATTTCTGCCTGCTTTCTGGGCCCACCTTCCAGATCTCAGCACACAGACAAAACATGCTAAACACTGCACCTCCCACTGCTGCCTGTGAAAGTCTTTACAAAAGCACACAAGAATTCAGGCCAAAGATTAAGAAGAGCCAAGCCTATTTCTTCCTGTTAAAGATGAAAGCTATCTACAGCTGCCAAAGCTTTTCCTCCATTTGTTTTTAGCCTACTACAGGGAGAAGAATCTTTTCCTGAGTAGTGTCTCTGTGCTGTGAAGGACTAATCTATTGGAAGAGCAGCATCATTTCCTGTAGCCCTATGGATTATTATCTCTTTCAAACTCTAAGGTCACACAAAGTTTGAAATTAGACAGGCTGTAGGTAAAGATAACGGGGTTGAAAGATGGTACAATATAAAAGTACTGAACTAACCTAGCATTTTTAATTTTGGGAGATGGGAAAGGCATCCTTCCCAAGTAAAACAGGTCTGCATAAGTAGTATCTGTAATAGCAGCCTGGAAGAACTGAACTAAAAATTGCTCTAAAATCTTCAGTCTCATATACATGTAACTAATGTTATCCTAAAATAATCAGACGGAACAAGTATAATCACAACAAATACCTAGGCCTCACTTCTGCCTCCAGAAGAACATTAGAATAGATTTACAGTGTAAAAAACTGGTTGAGTGTTGCTGTTCTTTCATTTTATATTACTCTGAATAAACTGATGCTTCACACTTGAAGAATGTGTTGGGCTTAATTTTATCTGACATCCTGCCTAAGTGGTTCAGAATTTCATTCCCCTGATAGAATTCACAAAAAGCTTGTCTTTCACAGCAAACTTGGTAGAAGCCTTGTTGGAGCATCTTTTGGGATTGCAAGAGACAATAGTGTGCTCAGCAGCCGCAGCACATGAACCAAGACAGCTGTCAGACACTATAACTCACTGCAGGCCTCACCCTGCCTTCAGTAAGCATTCACATTGCCACAGCTCAAGAGCACTTCTATGGCTGTAGTTTTACTAGAGAAACAGAAAGACAGGGCTCATTTTCTCGGGCAACCAATTAGAACATTCAAAAAGCGCCTTCCAAAAAGATTTATCACAACTGCCAAACTAAAAGACTATTTTACTCTTTATAGGTCAGCTCTGAAGCAGTTAGAGTTCTCTGTCACTCTGGGAGGTGGCTTTTTCTTCTCCTTTCTCCATCCAGATTTCACATTGAGGTGAAACCTAGTTGTCTTAATCCAGTAACAAACCAATGCAAGTTAACATTCTGCCTTAGGAGCTGCATATCAAGTCAAACTTAAAATTTAAGCTCCATTGTGGCAGAAAAGAAAGAATTATTTTATGGACTAATCCAAGGAATACTAATTCATTTTAAAAAAACTCTTACATGCAGAGAAATGAGAGAATGCATAAGTAAGATTTGCCACAGGGGTAGCCTGAAGCCATATGCCAGCAAGTTACTCTGCTTGTATATTATGAGAATTTTTATCCATCTAATCAATAAGAAATGAGTAGTTACTATGGCAATTTCTACACTACAAGGTACTTGTGCTGCAGTAGAGTATGTTCTAGAAGGACAAATACACTTGCCACTCTGTTATGTAAATTCTTGCACCTTTACAGTGTTGCAGTACAATGTGTAAGCTAGAGAACAGTGAGAAGGAAAAGGTGAGAAGAATAAAATGAGTTAAAATATGGTGTGGTTGTAAAGGATGGCTTGGGAATTCTTAACTGACAATAATAGATGCCAGGTTAGAGCAATCCACAAACATTCAAACAAATCAAGCAGCGATTTTGCAGATCTTTATCTGAAACTGTGTCTAATGAAACTAAGATTTCGCTACTGCATTTCCTTTTGATTACCTTCCTCCAAGTTTAAACTAATGGGGCTGGACAGTAGTCTCCCTTATAGCACCATCAACTCATACTAATATTGCTTTCAGAGAATAGCAATACACTGCAGTAGCCTGATTACAATGAATGTATTCCCTCCGAGCACAATACTCAACCTTGTAGGGACTGCTGACACAGAACAAGCATAAAGATTCACTCTCAAAATACAGAAAATACTGTAATAGAAGCACAGGGTTCTTCTAAATGTTTGAAAATAATTGATCAAAATAATCTTTATGAAATACACAGAGAAAATACATATGCCTTCCATAAAATATTTATCACAATTCCATCACCTTATATTTTGCATTTTAAATTTTCCCTCTACACCTCTTCAAGATACTGCCCTTTTTTAGGTAATAGAGCAAGTGCTGAGAAGAAACCTAAACCCTACAGAGGCAGGCAGTTCCCTGCAAGAGCTCAGGCATGGCTGCATAGGGAGACAAATTAAAGCTCACCACAACTGAAGATGGGTCAATGATTATAGCATGAACCTGTCAAAGAACGTGGTTGGGAGAGAAGCCTAAACTAGCATGGGGACAGCTTCAGATGGGAGAAGCAGCCACATATGAATGCAGGGCTCTAAGGATACTTTGAAGCCCTCACTAACTTCTAGAATCTATACATATACACTGTGAAGTTACAAGTGGGTATTTCTGACAAATAGATGCACCCAAGAGATGTTTAGGTTTTGATGCCCTTTTCCCAGATGAACAATTCTGAAAACTGAAAGCTTACGTGACTAAAGGTACTGGGGTTCTTTTCCACAGGATTCAGATGCAACTGTATTTTCACTCACATAATATTACTGACTCTAAAGTTACATTATAAAGAAACACCAATTCCCAAATCAGAAGGCTCTAAGCTTCACTGTAGTAACAAAGACATACCCCAAAACCTCACAGATAGATTATAATTAAAAGAAGCAGTAAGCATTACCCACAATAACATGTAGGTTCAAAAGACATTTTTGAAGTGGGACAATGCCTCTGAAATATGAGAAGAATTGAATAAAGAGAGGCCCTACATCAAAAGATGATAAGCTTAGGCAGACCTTGTGAAGGCTGGAAAGTTCAATGGTAGTTGTCTATCACAGGCCAACAAACACTGAGGTAATGGATAAACATGCAGACAGAAATCCCAATCTCTAGCACTGCACAAAAGAAAAGCTGTTAAATTAGAGGGGCTGCCTAGTGAGCTTGCCCTACACACACCATTACGAAGAAGCATATTAAGAGGCTGGGCTGCTTCTGGAGAAGACACTCAACTTTCACATTTTGCCTGCAGCTTATGCATTACAGTAGTCAACATTTAGCCAGTTGGAATTAAGACTGTGTTTGGATACAGTTTTCTAGGGCTCTGGAAAGGATTCACAATTGGACAATTAGGGGGTTTAAAAGGGCTCTTTGTTTTCTCTCGACTGTGTTACCTCAACAGCACACTCATTAGATGATTTCAAGCCCATTTCCTTATTAAAAAGGACCAGCTACATCACTTTTTCCACTGCAGAAAGAGGGCATGAAACACAAGAGGTAGACTGGCCTCAAGTCAGTCTTGAGGCCAGTCAACACCATAAAACTAGACTTGGAAAAGTTTTTATTCTCACCTCTTGGAAGTTCACTGAGGTCCTTAAAGCCACAGAGCAATTCCTCAGAAAATATCATGTAACACAGCTACCAATATCATAGTTCAGAAGTTACAGTGTTTCCCTTCAGTTCATTAGCTGGGTACAGGAAATAATGTCCTTCTGAAATTAAGAAGGACATAGAAGGGAAGATTTCTATTCTTTCTTCCAGAAAACTTTAAGGCTTGTGTTTTAAAGGTAGATGGAATACCATACACGAAGCCTCTTAATTTAATACCTCCTTTAAAAAAATCTTCAGCTGATGACATTTTAATTTGCACCAAATGTTTTTGTGTCTACCTCCATACTGCTCATCATAGTCAGAACTTTGTTAGAGTGAGTTGTCCTTTTAGCCAGCTCTGCAGCCAAGGTTCTCTTTAAAGCAGTGAAAATGGAAAAACATGTGGCCTGTAAGGAAACACAACAGGAACTGACTACACATCTAAGCTACTTCTTGAGAAGTGGCTTTTCCATGGAAGTGTTTCCAATAACTAACTTCAGCAAATTTCCATTTTGCTATTTAAAGGGCCTGGCACTGTGGTTTCAACAGATGTGCCATAACACCAACTGTTCACATCACATGAAAACCAAAACTTTTTAGAAAAGCAACTTCATTGTACTTCACTGAGAAAAGTGGTGCCTACTAGGAACTAGAAAAAGCAGTATTTCCCCCACAGGATGGTTAGGTCTTAAAAGGTCTGAAGCATATCAACCACTCTTGGATCTCAAATACAGTATAGCCACAATAAAGATTAAAACGTGTCCAGTGGTTGTAAAAAAACCATGTGCTCTCCACTTTTAGTATTTTACACTCCTTACCCTCCCATTATCTAATTTCGATTCTGTAATTAGATTGTGTCCTATTTATAGGCTTCAGGCTCTTTTCTGGTTACTTTATTGTCATCAGAAACAATTGCTTCTGCTTGCACTACTTCCTTACCTCACATTTATACTGCCCTCACAGTGTCTAGAAAAAACAAGACAGACCACCAATGAACAACCCAAACCCACAAGAGATAAACCACAGTTTCACAGTGTGGTGAGGAGTTAGCAACACAGCTGTCATAAGCACCTTACAAGACCAGAGGTCTAAGCAGAAGCAAAGACAATATTAAACATTAAACTCAAAGTAGAGCATGAAGGAATTTATCCTAGGATGAGTCACTTTTAACAGTTTAATGGAAAGTAAGATCTTGAACTGTACAAGTGTTTTAAAAAAGAAAAGAGATGATAAAAAAATGAAGGAAAAAAGTCCTTCACTGAGTCATAATGGCAGCAAGAGTAGTTAATTCTCTTTGTTCTACCTTTCTTTGTCCTGGAAGATTGTTTTCATCCCTTTGCTCCTACACAGGTTTGGTTCCAAGGAGTTACATGGACAGGGATCCCTTGTTACTACTTTTCTGAAAGATAGGTCTCAAACTAGAAAAAAACTGAAAATAAAACTGAGTAAATCCCACTTCATCTCCCTGCAGTTGGGAACACTAGTTAAAGGGAACAGAAGCTGTATAGGCACCTTTGTCCTGGCAGAATGCAGTGTTACTGTAACTGGAGATACTGCTTTGTTAGGAGAAGCAAATATTCACACCAACATGGAAAAGGGGATATCACCACAGGGAGGTTCTCAGCTACCCTCTGCCTGCACATTCCAAAGAAACAGTGAGGTACCATGTTTTCTTCAAAAACTTGGTAATATTTCAAATAAAATTAAATGCACCTGTTAGCTCTTACCTGGAGTCTTTAATGCGGACATGGTTGTATGTTCAGCCACATCCTCAGATGGTATAAATCATTACAGCTTTTTTTGGCCTTTTCACAGACATATCCAATTTTCTACCTCTGAACTGTGTCTATCTCTACTAAGTAAAATACTCCTAGAACTAGTTACTTTGTGACCTGAAAGTACAGCATCAGTACCACAGGACATCTGGCTTCATTACTGTTCTCTCTGTCTTTATCTACACCTTTGTTTTTGTGTAGTTCCCTGGAGATCATGGATGTGTGGCACCTGGACCTGAACGTTGGCCCTTTTCCCTGTGAAAAAAAACTCACCACCCCAGGTATTGTTGTGGCCTGACGGCGAAACAGAACTTTCTGTCTCCAATATCAGAAGGATTAATATGATTTATTAACATGACTCCGTTGTTCAGAAGGCTTGGGCTATTTTGTGCCCAGGTACAGAGCTCAGATGCTTACTTCTTCATGCTCAGAACAAGAATGCTAAAATGCTTACAATTCAGTGCTAACAGTTCTCCACATCATTGGCTGAGAGAAAACCCCCATCTCCCATATCGGGAGACAGGGCAGAAAAACAACACCTGTGTCCTTGAAAACACAGCTCAGAGATATGTTTATAGAATTCTGTGCTGAGAAAGTGAGCTTTCCCCTGGGAAGAAAAACCTCAGCAGGCTTGCACCCAGGAAACTCACAAAATGTCAAGACGACACCCAGGTTCCTGGGTCAGTGTGCAGGAGGTGCTTAGCACTAGAAGAGCAGACCAAGTTGTAGGTGGTGGCAGCTTTGGTCTGGGAGACATCCTTGTCCGTATCAAACCAAATAACTGTCCTTCAGGGGGCAAAACAATATTTGCAAAATATTGAACAATTTGCCTTTTGGCAAAATAATTTCTTAATGTGTGTGCTTGCTGAGCTTTCAGCCTTGTTGAGCATAACAAGGGTCCTATTTTTCTTACTGCCCTCACCTCCAAACCAGTGAGAAACTGAGTGCAGCCCAAAGAGATGCTCATTGCACTACAAATAATTTTCCTCAGTTTCATCTGTTAGTATTAGTCACAGGTAATTTCATTTTGTGTGGACAGACTAATGTGATTAGCCACATTTAGGTTTATGTGTATGCTGACTTAAGCTGCATTACATAGCTGGTTTTTAGGTGCAAATGGTATGGTGATTAATGTAATCTCCTGTTCTAAATAAGTGTCTTATTGTGACACTGTGCTGGTTTTACTAATAACTACATTGCTTTTTAGTTCAGCTCATTTAGATGAAAATTGTTCACATGTTCTTTTTCTCAGACAACTAATGCTGGAAACTTTTGGAAAGCAATTAATGAGTCATCTTGGATACTGCATAAATCTTTGACAGTCAGCTTGAACAAATCAAGAATGATAGACAGAGATCCCCATGGCTGTCAGCTAACCTGAGGAGTTGCCATTTTCTTGCTGCAAAAAATTTGAGAAAGGTGTGTAACCATCATGATTGGCTGTGATTCGTAACAGGTGTGATCCTGTTATGCTCTGAAAACCTCTGAAGCAGTTTCTGTTTAGCTGAGACCTTGTAGCCTTCTAACAAGTGAACCAAGAGGTGCAGAGACTCATGTCTGGCTGCCAGGCTCTGCCCCAGGCTCCCTCCCTTTGGTCACCTCGCTCTGCAGATGAAGTTCTGTGCTCTGGAATGGAGAAGATGCAGTTACCATTGTGTACAGCCCTTTAACAAGCATTTAAGCTGGCATGCTTGTAACAGATTGGAAGACTGCTTGCTGGTAGAGGCTCAGGAGAAGGAATAACAACATTTTTTTAATTTGCACTTGTAGTTTACTGAACACTGGGAGCCCAGGCCTAGACTTGGTCTTCTATGATAACAGCACCAGCTGTCACAGTGAGACTGAGGGTGTAAGACCAAATGCTAAATCTTGGTTCAGTAAATTGCAAAACAAAGAAATTTTGTTAGATTAAGCACAATAAGTGACAGATCCATTTCTTGAAACTCAAGTGTATGAAGGAATTAGCAAAAAATCTGTAGCCTTCAAATGAAGAGTAGTCTATTTGCAGAGATGAATAAAGATAATTATAATATCAAAGTCTGTCAGAACCAGAGAAGTTGGTGGCTGAGACATACAACATCCTGTCCTTTATATAATTAATGACTGTTAGAAATGATCATTGATCTTTATAAAAACTCATGTTTACCCAAACATGAGGGTCCACTTGACATGCTGTTGTAGTCATAAGGCAGCATGAATAACAAACTGTCCACTACTGACTATTCTGGACCTATGGCCTGACAGTCTGGGATGGTTTTAGAAGACCCTGACTACACAGCTGTGTTTGTGCTCTTCATATCCAGTCTCTGTTGTCTGAGGTGAGTATTTCAGCTGGAGGAACATATTCCAGTGGTTACAAAGATCTAATGCTCCCTGAACACACATCAGCAGCATTGTGGGCAATTGCTGTGTAAGGAAGGAGTATCCCCAGCTAGTCATGCATTGTGGTGCTGGGGATAGTAGTGACTACCTTAGGATGTGTGATTAAAATATTATGCTTTTTCTACTTGTAGGTATTAAGAAAGAAGGTTCCCAGCCTCCTCATTTTAAGGGGTTTGAGGGCATTTTAACACACAGAAAATACAATTTGATGCCACATATATTAACCACATAAAGTAGCCATAAGAAGCAACTACAGATCTCATGATAAATGCATGTTATGGCAGAAACAAGGTATAGTTCAGCAGCCTTTCTGAGTCTGAACTCTACTGAACAAATGAGGCTTTCCAAACTGTCTGGAAAATAATGACCTCACACCTCTTCAAGCTGCACAGATATTAATATAGAGACAAGGAAAGATGACCAGGATGGCTTGAAATTTGCATCATCAAAATTAGTTCAAGCAGGACCTAGAAATCAGAACAGATGACTGCAGCCATGTAAGACCTCTTCTTTCTAAGGCCAGGAACAGAAAGAAATGTCCTAGAGCATCTGTGCTGGATAAACCATTTTCCAGTACTCTTCTGAATAAAACACAGTGAAATGGACTGCTTCTAGAGAAACTGAGATGTAGATTGAGTATCAGCCAATAGTATATGTTTATAAGCAACAGCCTCATTCAGCCAAAGAATTCTTTTTGGATACTTTTGTTGTTTGAATGAGGAAGAGAGAAGCTACTGGCAGCCTGCCATTGTAATGTGATATCTTGGCAGGAAAACACTTTGTGTTATATCACAACCATATGGTGGTGGGAAAGATTTTTTTTCTATTAAGTTTCTGTAATAATCTGTTCCTATTTGTAATGCAGCCTTTCGGCATAAGACAAGTATATTTGCTTCTCAATTCTGTCACAGGAGTTGTTAATGTATGACTACACTCTTATACCTAATAATGGCAAATATTAAAACATCGCATTTTCAGAGGAACAATTAGCTCTTCTGTTGTGAAAAGGTAAATGAGCCCACTGATGGAATGGAGCTTCTGTGAAGAGATAACCCTGGTTTCCCACAGGATGGCACTCCTTTTTTTTTTTTTTTAACTCTAATGGATGAGAATACTCAATTAGGTTTGATTAAATGAGGTCTGGCTTTCTTTGGTAACAGAGGTAACAGGAAGATGTGTGGGAAGTTGTCACTTGAATGTCTATCCTCAGCAGCTCAGGTCCGTTTTAGGAACAGCAACAATAAATAGATTTCCTATTGCTAGTAGAAAGTCAGAGCAAGTGAATGCTATAGGCAACTGAATCTTTCATTCATTCTTAGGGCAGGTTCCTGCTCTCGGCCCAGCTGACTTTCTCCCTCAACATGTCTAGAGATCAGCAGGTAGAAACATTAGTGCGTTCAAAATTTTCAAACTCGTATGTCTGCACTTTGACATTCCTGTTGGGATAAGTCTTTTAATAGTATGAGGGCACAAGTGAGCTTTTGGCATATGAATAGTCGCCAGAATCCAGTAGCAAACATATTTTTTACTATTCTGCTCATGCTCCAACTTTTGCAGTCTTCTGTCTTTGCAACACAAAAATAAATAAAAGTACACAGAATTTCTTTTCCATTACCAGTAATCCAAACACCACTACAATCACTTTTGCAATCACCTTTTTTGCCAAGGAAGCTGAAATACAAGATAAGATGCAGAGGTACTTATCTAACAAAGCTTTTTCCAGCACAGCAAATAAATTTACATTAAGGGTTCCTGAGGCAGATGCCTGCAGGATCCTAGTTCAGACCACATGAAACCCCTGCAGCTTGCTCTTGCCCAGACAACTCTGCTTGTACTCCCAGGAGTGCATCAAGCAGTGGATGGGTAGCTGGATTATGCCTCTTCAGAGAAGTTCCTTGGCCCTGCATGGCTACACTGAAGCACAGTAACAAACTAAATAATTCCCCAGACACCTGCAGGCAGTTGAATGTGAACACCTATGGAGTTAGGCAGACAGAATAGTTTCTGGCCCATGTAAAACAGTGTTTTCCTCTACAGCTCCAGGGTGGGTGTTTGAGTTGTGATGTCCCAGGAGCTGTCTCCAGCCAGGAGGAAGAGGCTGGGAGGAGGCCTCTTGGGCCTCCCCAACACCTAGAGGCCCAGAGAGTTTCCAAGGGTGATCATTTGCTGTATTGTGCCTGCAGTCCTCAAGGCCTTGATATTTTAATAATTTCTAAGAGATTTAATTTAGTAGGAAATATGTAAACTATGCAATACCCATTGATTTCAGCTCTGAACTGATGTCAAGAATGAGTTTCACTCCGTGATTGAAAGGTGCTAAGTCTGGCCCACATTTGAATTTGCCCTAAGTCCTTCATGATATTGTTGTGATTTGGATGCCTACAAAAAAATCAGATAACAACAAGAGTACTGAACTCTGGAATGAAAACCCATAGGGAGGAGTTCATGAGAAAATGATAGAAAATTCAGCTGCTGTGACTTGCATGATGGCAGCACTGAAGTTTCTTCATGAAACATTACCAGAGCAGGTGCAAATATTAGGCTGTTTCAACCAGTGATCCATAACTTACCTACATGTTAAAATTCAATTTTCTCTACTTTCATATACTTTCTTGCACTTCGTTGTACATAACAACCGAAGAGGTTTCTCTTTATGACGTTGAGCATATGAAAGTTATAAAAATATGTTTACAGCAAAATATCCTCAATAATTATTTACATTACTGCCAGCTCCTTTGAGACACTTCAACTAACCCTGTTTTTTGGGATTTTCCTTGTTAAAAATGTCCATGCCCCTTGATAAAGCCCTTCACAATTTAGCCAGAGAATCCACTTTTTGCTAATATCATGTATTTTTGACTGACAGCATAGTTTTCAGCCTTTAAAAATACCCATATGCAGTAGTCAAAACATAGCGTGCTTGCAGCCCCTTGGAATCTTAATTCCAAGTCTGTCTAACTTCCTGTCAAAACTCACAGAGTAAGCACTAATCAGAAAGATCTACTGTGAGAAAGAGCCAGTTTTGCAGGATCTAGTGAGACAAAAGCAAAGGAGGTTATCTTCTGATTTTACACAGTGGAATTGCAAAACAAATAGTACAGCCTCAAAGCAATGAATCTGAATTGGTCATGGTATAGCTCAATGGAGAATAAATACACTTGGAAAAGTAAATGAAAGATGAAAGAAAGACTTGACTGTAATTTACATTTGTTAATATGGAAATTATGAAAATAAGTAAATGCTTTTAAAAACACATTAATGGAATTCACCCAGACTTACAGTTGGAATTTGATTCTGTCATTCTTTCTTATATATAATCCAACAGTGCTCAGGCTGCCTAAAAAAGCACCATTATTACAGTAACACTGATGTTTGCACTGCCTAGTCGTGAATAGCCACTCTGCCAGTGAATGGGGGTCCAGCAGTAAGTGTCCCAGGAGCACAGCCCTCCTCTGCCTTAGCTACCAAGCATACCCTCAAGCCAGGATCCCTTGAGTAAAGCTTTGTATTTTGCAGACCTTATTACCAGCTCTTCCCAAACCTTTGCTTGCAAGTCAGCCATAAATAACATGTAGAGTTTGCAACTGTTCCTGTTGAGATCAGTGGTGAAATTTGCTTAAACTTTGCTGCTTCTGGGTGTGTAATGGTATGTGGGATATGGGTGCACTCCAGAATGGCTACAGCAATATAGTAGCTCATGACTCTCACTGGAGACCTCTGGAGAGGTAAACTGGCATCTCTAGTCCAGGTCACAGGTATAAAGGGAAATGCAAGCCCACTTCATTCCAGAGATCACTAAATCAAGACATGGTCACTCAAAATGTCCCTGGGCACACATGCACAGGGAAGGGAGCAGGCCTGGAGACAGCAAGATAGCATGGCAGCATGCTTATGTGCACAAGAGAAAAGACAGATTTGTTCAAAACCAACTTGTACTATGCCTAAGAGCAAATTATTCTGTCCTTGTGTTCATTACATTCTCTCTCCTCTTTATGTGGAAATGATCATTCTGACCTACAGAAAAATGTTTAATTATTACTCAGTTTCATGGTCACAGCATCAAGTTTTTTCAAAGATGCCATACAAACTGAGAACGCAAAAAAAAAAAAAAAAAGCCCTGTTATCTAAGAACCTATTGAAATTCTTCAAGTCTCTGGGCATGCATTATGTATTCACCAAGTTTGCTGCTGGTGATGTAAGTTTGAAATTCTCCTGCTGGTTTTGATTACAGCTGCAGAGTCACAGATTTGAACACCAGTAGACAATCATTCTTCTGAGCCTGCACATAAATATAAAATGTTTCCTTTTTCCTTATCTCATAAACCTTCCACTATGATTACTTCAAAATGAATTCCTGTTTTCTTCGGATTTTCTCCACTTATCGTATTACAATTAACAAAATGTATTCCATCCAACAAAGCTATGTTATTTGCATATTCAAAGGTCACCATACAGGTTAAAGTTATTTAACTATGAAAGAGATGATAATTTCACAATCTTTTTTAATGTAGATAAAATACAAAAATTACCTCTGGGTTTTTAATTTGCACATTTACAGACACACAATAAAGAGTTTTATGATAATGGTATAAGCAGCATAACGAACTTTCAATTAGGCTGTGACAGCTCTTCCCTCTAGTCTTTGCATTGTCGTTTTACTATTTAAAACAGTCATCTCTTTAAGGGAGCAACAAAGAATATTACTTACTGCACCCATACTTTGGAACCAAAGTGGCAGCTTCTCCCAGGAGTGCTGCTGCAGCATCAGCTCCCGTGAGCACTAGGTGACATGGAGCTGCTCCTTGCCAAGCAGGCTGGGAAAGAGATGGGATCAGATAAATTAGACCAATGGACCATCAGGTTATATGAGTGTTCCGACCACTGAACAGTCCAGATCATTGGGGCAGAGCAGTGATAAATTGCAAAGAAAAGTCCTGTGTGTTGCTGTACACCCTTGTGGGGTTTTTAAACTTAATTTCATATTGAATTTGTACAAACACAATAAAAATCTTGGACATTAGATTTAAATTAGTCCTGGAAAAAGCAATGCTGACTAAATTTCCTACGAAATAGTAACAAGTGAAATTCTGTTCCCCCATCTAAAAAAATCTTGGCCTACCTTCCAGAAAATTAGATACCTCATCACAACACTTCATCCACCTCAGGTAAACCAATGCAGCTGAGCCAAATCCATTGCAAAGTTATCCTTTTTTTAGTTAACACCATGACCACAAACCCATCCAATCTCTTAATATGAACAAGCAGAGGACAAACATTTCTGAGTATTATAAATTACAACAAAGTCAGTTGCTGTTCCTATTTGTGTTGAAACGAACCCTGACAAAGTCATATGTTGTTTTGTCCCCAACCGTCTGTACTTTTAAATCAGAGAGTAACTGATTGCAACAAACCAAATGCTGCCATTCTAGATGTCTATCCAAAGTCTGCAACTCCTACTTGAAAAGTCCTAGAGAGACAAGCACTAAAAAATATAAAAATTATAAGACTTTAATGAAAAATAAGATCCTACAAACCTCCAGAAATTGACATTACTTATTGAAAATCACAGCTAATTTTACATGTCTGCTGACTGCAGTAGATTGCAGCCTTTTCTGGACATATCTGATTTAACAATATTGCACACAACGGTAAACCTTTTAGAACTGGACCAGTCTTGAAGGGTATAATCAATAGGCCACACAAAACAACAGCCAAATTACTCCTCTTTCAAGCACTTTGGACAGCAAAGAAAAGTGAAAGACAGATGTAGGCACAGGAGCTCTTCTTTGAAAGTCACAATTACAGATGATTACAATGCACCCAGAATAGCTATTGAGCTATTCTACTGTCAAAAGCTTTACTCTCCTTAACATTGTCTTCCTCATCTTCATTTGCCGTGAATCCCATCCTGGGATTCCCATGCCTGTGACAACAGCTAACACATGACAGGACTCTCCCTTTACCCCATCCTGAGACACCTTTAAAGATCTCTACATCTTCTGAGATGCATCTAATTTTACTTTTGTCTCTGTTGTAGATTGGTTTATGGGGAAAGGAGAGGAAGAGGCAAATGCAGGTGTCAATTGTGAAGTGACCTAATTGTACAGAATACAGTTATATACTGTTCCCTCCATAGTAACTGCCCCCTCCAAAAAAAAAAAATTCGTATTCCAAATACAAAACACAATCTTAGAATGCAATTTTTCAGAACTTCTACTTCAGGAAATATGACCACATGCTTTCACGTTGGGCATGAGAACATGACAATATTTCAATAGCAAATATGCATTTAAAAGACTATTTAGAAAGAAGTGAAGAATTTAGAAGTCTGGTGTACATAAGACTGCAGGAGAAGAAGTGACTTAAGACTGACAGAGGAGAAGGTCTTCAGATGGACTTAAAATTTTTAGAAGTCGATAGAAGCAAGGAGCCCTGATTTTATCTGGATGTGGTTGTATGAGAAGCACTACAAAAACTTCTTTTTTTATCAAAAGCTTCCTTTCATATCAAACACTGCTGAAAATTGTATTTTGAGGGCTGAAATTCTCGAGGCAAGCTGAAACTGCCATTGTAGTCCAGAAGAAGACTGCGTGTATTTTATAGATGAGAAGCTTACTTGGACAGACCCTTTACAGAGTTTGATGCAATACTGAAGCTCAAACTAACAATGTTAAAATGTGTGAATTTAAAAAAAAACCCTTCTTATCTCTCTGTTACTCTAACAGAATGCACAGTATGGCTAAATTTTTGTGCATGTAAAATATACAGGAACTATGGAACTACCAAGTTGCTTTCAGTAAGATTTTCATCCTGAAAATCTTGTGTCTCGTTAGTGCTTTACTGAAGAAAGCACCTTGAAGCCAAACTCTAGCCACTGATGTAAAGGAAGAAAAGAGCAGTGAAAAGTGTTTTGCTATCCATGTATAATTTGAAGCATAAGATTTCACATAGCTTAAGAAGTATTAGTGGTCATAAAATTATCCAGCACCCTTAAAGTGTCCTGCTGCAATATTAGTCTAGGTAACCTTCCTTGACAATGAATTTAACAGATTTACCAGACACTGAATAAAGGTAGTATTTCTGTTTATTGGATCCATGTCTATTATCTTTAATATCATTAAGTTCACATATTCTAAGTAAGAACAAAAGAGGATTTGTTTCCACTATACATTTGTGATCCTGATGCAGATTTTTAGTTCAACAAATTCTTTGTCCTATTTCCTTGCCATGCTGCCCTATGGTATGCCTCTTCAGCTTAAAGAAAATAATAATAATAATAATATAAAAAAATAAATTGCAGGAGGCACCAGAAGCTGACACTGAGTCTTCTTTTAAGATACCTGCTGACTTGGTACCATTTTCTCCATCCTGAGATATGAAAGACTCTTTGAATTACACTATAAAATGACCTGTGTGTCTAAGTGCTGCAATAAAAAAAGACCCACTCTTCTCCAAACTGTTTACCAGCCTACACTGAAGAGTAACCAAGGCTACTGGATGGAACTTCAAGAAAATCTTTTAATAGTTGATTTGACAAAGAAATTGAAGTTTCAGGCCAACTCTCCAGAAATTCCTGCCAAATTCAGAAATATTTTGGCTTTAGAAAAAGGAAAAAGAACACACAAGAAAACAAGTCTTGTGTGGTCATACTATGCAAATGTTTGCATCTCTTGCTGCCATCATTTTCTTGCCCTAATAGCTTGGATGCCCACTAGCCAATGTTAGTTAAACCTGGCACAGCAACAGCAGCTGAACAGAAAAATTCCTACCAGTTCCATGAAAACAAACAGCAAGCTGAAGGAAGGAGATCCTGTTAGTGCACTTAATGAGGAGAAACCTCTGACATGGGCTCCACTGGTGGGTACCAACAGCTGCACATCCAAGATCACAAGATCACAAGATCACTCAGTGTGTTTGACAGCAAAACCCAGAGCAATGAGTCCTGTGAGTTCTGCCACTCTCAAGATGGAAATCAACACAAAGAAAAAGAAATCCAGTTCTTCCAACAGCTTCACCACCTCATGTGGAGAAGGATGGAGCAATTCCCATCTCTTTGCTGCCTGATTGTAGCCAATAGTGGATGATAAAGGAAAGGCATTTTAATCATAACTCTAACTTAACTCAGAAGGAAAATTCTTATCCCACCCCATTCATGATCAGCTGAAGAAGAGGTGTGATTCAGAGGTGTCTTACTGACACAGGATCTCCACAGAGCCCAGCTCATGTGTTACTCTTTGCTCAAGCCACTGCATCGCCCAACAGCTGGTCCTGATCAGGTACTATCTGAACACCAAACTGCACCACGTTTTCCAGCAAAGAAAATGAGTATTTTATTCTTTTAATGCACAGAAGTACTTTTCTCTCTGTATCTTACAAGTACCTCTGAATTTCAGCTACTTTCACATTTATTTCAATCCTCTGCCTTCAGGTGATTTGATGAATCTTAGGAAGATTTTGGAACACTTTACAAATTTATTTTTTCCTCTTTTAATAGAGCCACTCTGCTTCTTTATAATACCTTCACTTGAACATTTTTCCCAACACAGTAAAAGACAAAAGAGCCCTGTATTTAAGTGTTCTGCTTGTGTTACAGAACTATACTCTCACCTTTCTTAACCTGACTGCATACCAGTGCTGCAGAGCTGGATGCAGGAGGGCACAAAGCATTGGCTTAGGACAGGCATCAGACACTGAGGACTTAGGGCCTGTCTGTACACACAGACTCACCACTTGAAAAGGAATCAAAAGGCAAAAAACTGCTGCCAGTTGCACTCAAAAGCAAATTTCCAGAAAAATATAATTCTGAATGTGAAAGAGGGTAAAAAGATCTTGGCCAAAGGCAGAGTTCCTTCATTCTAATAGGGAGATTATGGTTGCAACTTCCTCCCATTTCTTACCACTTTAGAACAGTGAAAGGTTTTCCATGTGCCCAGGATTTAAATGATGGCAACATGGAGCCACTAAAAGGCTCCAGACATTAGCTTTGGAAGAAAGAAAAGAGTAGAGGATAGAGCATTTTGTTTCCAACTTGTACTAGTATTATTCCTTAGAGAGAAGGAGTAGCCTTTCTTTTTCGGAGTGTGCATGGAAGAGCAAGTAGAAGGCGTTGTGAGTCAGATCTTTCTTGCCAAGTTTTCCACTGAGTTTTGCATGACATTGCAAATGACATTCCTCTTGGGCCTCAGTTTCTCAGCTGTAAAAAGACATCTTGTTTCATGGAAGCTGAAAAGATGGCTGTTATTTAGTGTGGGTCCTTGTAAATAAGCATCAAGGAATGGGAGGTTCTGGTCAGATAACAATAATGAAAAGCAGACATTATCATGTCTCAGTGCTGAGAATGTGTTATTTATCAAGAAATCACTAGAGCTAAAAATTCTCCCAAGTCTAAATTCCAGTAAAATATGAAAATTTTAGCATTTTGAAGATTCTTGTGGATACAAAACAATCTGAAAACTGACTTTTTAAAGTGGAAAATCACTAATTCTGAGAGGGGGGTTTTAATGTGGGGGAAAAAGAGGATGTGTTTGTCTATTTTCAGAGGTTCCTTATGCTGCATTATACTAGGAACAACTCAGGACAGAAGGAACTTTTTAGTTCCTTTCCCATGCTGTGGTAAGAACGACCTCTCAGAGTATTCAGCATGAAGACAGGAATATCATGAACCCTGGTTGCAAGTCTCCTTGGAGGAACAATATCAGAGCACCAGATTTCCAGTAGCACAAGCAAAACAACTGATGTGCAGCTTTTTGTCCAGAAACTTGGCATTTTGCTCCAAGTTTCCTGAAACCCAAATAGTTTCCATGAAACATTAATCCACGAATAAATTTATGCTGTCTGATTAAATCTATTTAAATAAGAAAGGGCTTGCTATCGATTCCCATTCATGTCTCCTTGGAGGAGGGAATGGGCTGTAAAAATGCTGTGGTGACATTACAGCAGGAGACTTAGGTGAAGAGTAGGGATCTGGGGGGAATTGAAGCAGTGTCTTTACTCTGAGGGTTAGGAGAAGCCCCATGCTCTCCTGGTAGGAATATTTCTGGGGTACATTACAAAAATCCATCTGATTTGTCTCTCTGTCATCTCACATTCTATCTGCAAAAGAAGACAGACTGGCCAAAGGAGCCAAATTCCATTTAGGGCAATCACCAGTGTTACCACAGGATTTGAAGGGAAGTTGTTTCAGGGAAGTTGCCATCAACTTAACTCCCTACACAGCTCAAAAGCTACTAAAATGTGGTTCTGAAGCAGATAACCTAAACTGAATGGAACAAATAACTGGAATTTAGGAAAAAAACAGGAGTTAGTTTACGAATTATCCACAAAAAATTGACATTGCAAAAACCAAAAACATAAAATTAAGTATCAGATCTCCCAAATAATACTGAAGGCTTCATTGCCTTGGCACAGTTATAAGCTCTAAGATGTGTATTGAATTGCAGACTTTGGCAGTATTTTCCAAGACCCTTGGGAAATACACTTACCATGTCCTAAACCACACCCTGTTGATTGTAACTGCTGTTTTATATGGTACATATTAAACAAACTGAAAACAAATCAACTTTAAATGGAAATGTTGTTTGAAACTGCATCCAGTCATCTTCTAAATGCAAAATCAGTATGTTATTCTGAAACATTCATCTATTAGTTTCCTTAGCACATTAAACAACAACAGTAAACTTATTTTTACTATCTTTTCCTCCTTCTTTTCAAACTAGCAGCATAAAATTCAGATGATACAAACTCTTAGAAAGTGTAAATCAAGGGTGATTTAAACACAGAGGTAGTTTGGTAGTATTGCATCACTCAGTACCTGCATTTACAGTCGACAGAATCTTCCTCTCAACTTCTAGACAGTTAATCTCTTATATTACTAAAAAAAATTAATTAAAAAAAATTTTCATTTTATATAAACCAACCTCCACGTACAATTTCTGAAAAAGCCCTAATTATCCCTACAGCATTCATACATAACACAAATCAGAAAGTCCTGCCTCTTTGTTTCAATTCTTGTTTATTTTTTCCCATGCCATAGGTCACACTTAGATATGTACACTTCAGTTCTCCTTTAAGCAAAAACATCTCTTTAAGGCGTGCTGAATGACCAAATAGTCAGAGAAGCAGGCTGATGCCCAGAAATTATTGTGTGCTATCAATTTTCCCACAAAAATAAGTAGGAGCAAGGGTTGTTTCTTATATTTGAAGATGATAATATCTAATGAGCATCCTCAGCAACAGGCACTGATAACCACAATCCTTATTACAGAGTAAAATTCTATATCAAGGGAGCCCAGGGAAAGCACATAATTTCTTTCTTAATGAACAAATATGTGCTAGATAAAAATAATGTTGAAAGGCATTTGGAAACTTTGCTTTCAGGTGCTGCATTTTGCCTTTACAATTGAGCCTTCTGAAGGGAAATTTCTGGAGTGAATCTGGCTGAACTTAGCCAACTGAAATGACTGCTTGAAACCTACTTGTCACTGAGGGGTTCAGATCCCATCAGTACCTGCTGTAGTCACTCTGGGGTGACCTCAGCATTAAACTCTCACTGTGACAGCACTGCATCTCCTAGATTGAGTTTGGTTATGCCTTTGCAGTTGATATGCCTTTTTGTGGGCTGAATTAATATTGCTCCATGGGGCAGAGCTGCTTGGCAGCATCCAAGAATGATGATGTATACTGGATTTTAACCCTATACCACCTTCCAGCTGGAGCTTTGGTTCACAGCAGGACCACAGCAGCAATTCTTTCAGAAACTGGTTCTGTGGTTCCCATGGATGGATGAACCTTTAGTTTCCATACCTACTTCATCTTTCACCTTTCAGAATGACAACACAATTGATTCTCTGATAGATGGTACAAAGGATCCCTTCAGTTCCCTCAATAGCAATAACATACCTTGTTGTATTGGAAGCTGTCTTGGGGAGAAAAACATTTTCCAAGTGTACTGGCTGTGCCTTCTCACTACCTCCAGAGTGGGTGGGTACATAGGGGAACTGGTTTCTTGGACTTTTACTCTGCCACACCAGTTGCCTGGGCTTGATATTTTTGCACATTTTGTGCTCAGTACTTTATCATGGAAGAACCAGCTCAAAGGAGAGAAGAAGAAAATAAATGTTGTGGGGTTTTAATCATTAAAACAGACCTTTTTAAAAGAAATATAAATATCTGTAGTAACTCTTGCAGAATAAGGATGGGACTCATCTGTCTAGTACTGTTAAATCAGCACAAGGTTTAGAAGTCTACTCTGCTGAAAGACAACAGAAATGTATCCAAGTCTCAGGGCTGAGTGCACTTCTACCCAAAAGGAAGGCAGTGCATTGCTCATCAGGAAAGGTTGTAGTTCACAGACTAAGGCTTGGGACTAGCCCGTTCTAAGGTGAAATGGCTTTGCTGCCCAAGGAGAAACCACTCCTCTTCCCTTTGTGTAAATGAAAGCTTTACAGAAAACCCTAAAAATGAAAATCTAGACTAAACTCCATTGACTCTATGTCCTGAACTGTAGAAATATCATTATAAAAACAAGAAATGGCTCTGGCAGTGCAAAATACAAAGAAACTTCAGTACAGTAGAAATTAATAAGTTTTTTTTCTTAAAATATATTCCCAGGAATATATTCCCAGGAATGTTTCAACAAGATACTATAATGACTATTTTCCACAGATTAAAAAGCTTTAGAATACCCAAAAGAAAAAAAATCCAGTCATTTCAAATAAAATATTGAAAAAAGGAAACAGGAGCAAAGGAAATATTAATCCTGGTTAGAACAGCCTCTTATATGTTCGGTTAAGCGCAGCTGGTGAAGAACTGTAAAATTACCTGCATCAAACAATGCTGACTCTGCCTCTTATTGGCAGGATCGTTTTGTACAAGTCATCATCAACATGGCAAATTCACCCTGCAAAAATTCAGGACAGAAATAACCCACACTGCCTATTTCATACCCAATGGAACTGTCATCCTGTTCCTCTCAGGAAAGAGCTTCTTTCATCTAGACAATGCCATGTTTGATCTCTCCTTTATATTTCCTGGGCCTTTTTGAATTGCCAACTGTGAATCCGGCTCCAGGCTGACTTTAGGGGTAAGGAATCTATTCCCAAGAGAGATGTTTGCCCCCTCTGTGTTCTCAAGCAGCTCATATATCCTCTTACAAACCTTAGTGCGTCCCAGAATGATGATTTAATATTTGCTTGTTGGTGGAAAATCACGTGCAATACACCTCTAAGTGTTAATGCCCAAATCACCTGGCTCCTGCCTTTCTCACAACATTGGCAGGACAAGTGCTGCAGGGTTTCCAGTGCAGCTTCTTGTTCAGAGTTCCTTCATTCTAATAGGGAGATTATGGTTGCAACCTTCTGGCCCCATAAGAAAGTAACCACAATGGGGATATGGACTAAGGATGTTTGCCTGGACAGTGAGGGAATTAAAAATGCAGCAAAAGTGAAGTGTGTCTGTGGAAAATGAATTCTTTTTTCTTACTACATCTCCAGGAATTCATAATTGAATCCAATATTTTTCCTACTGGACAAGCAGTTCTGTGCCATTTTGGCCATGAAACAATGAGGGGAGGCTTAGAAATCTCATTTTCAGTAAGATCTGTGATCACTATATTCTAACAGGAGAATTTTTATGTAGGAAAAATTATAGACTTTACTGTAGGATAGGATTTCTTACTTGGTCATACGGAATAAGATTACTACAGTCTCATTTTAAGGCAGATTTTGTGATGTTTTATTGCATGGAAAATTATAACAATGTACAGAAAATAAATACTCCCATATTGCTTATAGCAGATGTGGTTATGTTGACACACAGTCTCAGGGTTTGTTTTCTTAACATTTTGATTATATTTTGCCAATATTTTATTTTAAAAGTAAAAATATTACTTAAATGATTTCCACAGTTTTCACTGCTTGTTGCTCTAAAAAGAGACTCATCAGATGGTTTGTGTTAAAGGATTTTCATAACCCTTTCTTGGCCTAAAATGAAAATTCACGTCAGGAAATCAGAGCACAGAGATATTTCTGCTAGAGCTAGAACTGATGAGGTTTCTTGGTCTAACACATTTGCGAAAAGCCCAGGTGCAGTAAACAGCACCATGAGATTAAGACTGGACAGGTGCTACCACAAAAACAAAGGCTAGAGCACATCTCACAATGATTGAGGGCAGTTTATGTTTTGATTCAGTAAGTTATTAATATGACTCATCCGTATGTTACCAAATATCACACCCAGCAAGTGAAAATTGAAACATATGCCTGTGAGATATAAAAGGGAGATTTTACAAGAGGCCTTGGCAGAACGGGTGTGAGGGAGGGGTAAGAACAGGGGGAGAAGAATAGAGCTTTTCTTGCTGTTTGCTACATCAGGTAAAATGCATGCACTGAAATTTTCCAGTAAAGGAAAGTAGGCAACACCCAGATTTTTTTTCCTGCTAGCCTTCCTTCTAACCCCTAAAAAAAAATCGAGATGAGGACAGAAGGGCAGTGTATGGAAACATCAGAGCACTGCGCAGAAAATGAGATGAGGTGTTTCTGATTCCTCCTGTTTCTCATTCCTTCAGCCTTTCTCAAATCCCAGGGCCCATGCAAGGGCAGAGGAGCATGCATGGATATAAAAAGGACGGCTTTTGGAGGTTGTCCCTGAGCTTAGACCAATACCTATTACAGTTTCTTAACCATTTCCCATAGGAAGAATTCACCAGGCTAGCAGGAAATTATACAGGGAAATTACAGTCTTTTTATGTGTCTCCTCCAGTTATTTTCAGGAAGAACACCACTAGATGGCACTGGGAACTGTAACCACCCTGTGTGGAGCTGCAGCCTTACCTGTAAGGGCGGGCAGCGGGAGCGCAGCAGGGGCTGCTGCTGCTGAACTTGCTGCTCTGCTTTGGACACTGCATTTACATGACAGTAATAGTTCTTCATATCAGAATAAAACGGAATGATCAATATTTGACTGCCCTTTAAACCACACTCTAAATTGTATTAGCTGTCTGGTGTAATGGCTCCACATGCTATTAAAGTGATGATAAAATAATCAGGGAATAATGCTCACATTATCAGCTACATCGTTTTCATTTCTTTCAAATCTGGGCATGGGGAGGAGCAGTGAGTTAGTAACGTATCCTAACCTCATTAACAGGGCTGACAAAACCACAGAGCAACTGTATTTTGCATAAGGTTGTATAGTTTCTAGAGGACAAAAAACCTCCTGTGAAACTTCATGAAATACATTTGAACAAGGGTCTCCCATATACATATATACATACATATATGTATCTATGCAGCCATATATGTAATGCCTATATATATGTAATTAATATAATTGAGGGAGCATATATAACAAGTTTGTGATGCTAGTTGTGAGTCCATGGTATTTTTACATCCCGTCATGTAATATTTGAGAAGCCATACATCACGTGTCTAAAAGAAAATCCTGCCAACACACACAAAAGAAGGCATTTATCATCCTAAATCCAATATATAAAACATATGCTACTTGTAGAGCATATGTTAGAAATCTTCTCCTCCCCTTCCCCCGTGTGAGAAACTGGCACAATTGCTGCCTCTAAGCAGAAAATCTTCTGCAAATCTTCTACATGGACATGCAATTCTGCAGTTCTACATAGGTGAAGATCCATTAATTCCAACTGGACTCATTCACTTCCAGAATCAGGGCACAGCTCTGAGAGTGGTTGCTTTAATGCTGCATAGTATCTTGAGTTAGCTGAGCTGGGACTCCAAGGATCCTCTCTCAGCCTAACCTCTGCCTTGAATGCACTGGGAGTGCTGAGCAGAACTTGCAAGCAAAGGAACCAAGCAGTGGGTTTGGCAGAGATAGGCAAAAACATCCAAGCTCAAAAAAAAAGAAGAAAAAATATTTGAATGTTATGGCTCTGCTTCCCCACTGAAGAGCCAGTGTGTGTGTGAAAGGAATACTTATTTACAGGTTAAAAAGAGGTACTTCTGCACCTCAGTGTTTGCTGCCTGTTCAATGTTCAGATGACTTGCTTGGTGCCAGTGGGCCAATGCCTCCAGCACCGAACACATATTTCTATTCCTTATTCTGATATGCACTGTCTAGAGAAATCTTTTTACTAAGAATTTGTGATACTTGTCTTCCCTCATTGTCCCAGAGCCAACAGGACAAAGGGCCCTCCGTGCCAATGAAGATTACTCTAAAGAAAACTGGGTTTCATGTCTCAGAAGCTCCCTTCAGCCTAACTTCAATTCTGTTAATACACACTGTGCTCAGGTTCCTTCCTCCAGCTGTTTCCTGATGAAAGATTAAGGATTAACAATTTGAGTATTATTATCTCCCCATCTTGAATCAGTTCAGCAGAACAGTCACTGAAAATTTTCACATATAGGTCACAAAGAGTGAAGGAGATTGTGGGTTTTCTGGGGGCTAGAGGAAATCTGATGTGGAAGTTTGACCTCTATAAAGACAATTCTTTAAGCAGAAATATTTCACAGGTGTGAAGCCAAATTATTCAGTTCAGTCTCATCACACACTGAAAATCCCAAGAGGTAATTTTTTAATCATTCTATGATACTCAGAAGCAAAGTCAGACACCCAAAAGTTAAGAAACCAGATATAGTTTAAGAGACTGTGAAAAATTCCTTTCGAATTTAATCAAGACTCAGAGTAATGAAAATAAGTAATTTCTCATATGCTACTATTCAGAATTCTCTGAAGCATCAGGCAAGATGTTACACCCATGTCACAGGTCTAATCATTTGCAACTGCAAGTGATTCCTGAGCAGGCAACAATGTAGTTGGGAAATGCTGACAACATCTCTGGGAGGAGACTGATGCAAAGCAATCCTTGTTCTAAAGGTTACCAGAGGTCTACAAAGCAATACATAAGAAGCCACTCCACAGAGAAATAAAGGTACTTTTTCCACAGAGCAAGTCTGGTAGGCTGGTGGACACAGATCTTTGACAAGCTACACAGAGAAATGAAAAACTTTGGGAAGCAATTTTTTTTTCTGACCACTAAAGTATTTTTCTTTGATATCTGACTTTTCACTCCAGGTTTGAGAGGAAAAGACAGAACCATTCACTGAGCATTGCCAGTATTCCCAAGATTTAATGATCCCAAAATTGAAATTTTTGGCAAATTAACTTTTCTACAGAGAAGGAAAAGAATAATTCAGCTCCACATCTCCACTGTAGCAGCCTAACTGTACCACAGCAGCACTCAGAATAATTTACCACCTCTGATCAGAGGAAAACTTCGGTTGCTCCTGTGAAGCATAACTCTCTCTAACACTGACCTGAATAAATTTTTTGTTTGCAATATTCATCTTCTGGTTTTAATTATTAGGAATTTTAAACCTCAAGTTTTAGAAGATGCATTGGTGCCATTCTGAGTGCAGTTGATACAGACATAAATCTATGACTGGTGTGCCATGAACTAGTTCTTTGCCACTCCAAAGATCCATCATGAACCAAAACAAAATCAACACACACACACTCTCTAGCTGCTGTCTGTAAATCTGGCCAGTAGAAGTACTTGGAGAGCTCTTCCATAGGTCCTGACTGACTTCCCACCAATGACCTGGTTAAGCCACTGCTCATTCAGAATTCCCAAACCCAGAGTGCAGCAAACCAGAACACAGATAATGTCTATCTCCAGAGGTGTTTGGCTAAATTTCTAGATGCTAATTAGGCAGTGAGATGTAGGTCATCCAGCTGTGGATTGCAGCAAACACAGATCCAAACCAGCTTAATAGAATGGCTGACTTCACAGTTTGAAGGACTTTGAATAAATTTGGAAACCTTTGAGCCTGCTGCCTAATTGACAGTTCTTTCAGATTATGAACATCTTTATGAAGGTCACTTTTAAAACGTAGACTTTGCTCTGTCTTGTCATCAGTCATTGCAGTCTCATGGATATTTGTAGCATCATGGCAGAAAGGTGTACACAATCAAGTTTTTTCTTACACAGACAGCTAATCCACAAGGCATAGTAGATAGATGATTGTCTCTTTTCTCAGTTTTCTGAGGTTTATGCTCATCATTTACAAGGAATACAACCTGAAAAATAATTATCTTTTTTCTTTGGAGACGGTTCCCAGCCCAAAGACATCCAAAACCATGCTGCAAAGATAAAAGTTTATAGAATTTATGCTTTGTCAAGTAGTAACATCCATTTCCAATTCTATTTGCTAGAATGCAGTACATTCACAGAATTTCATTCCAAATTAACTCCAAAGTTCCCCAGCACTGAAGGAAACACAAGATTCCTCCATATCCATCTTGCTATACACTTTGAATTCTTAAGAACAGAAAGAGAGAATTCTTGTACAACAGCTACATTATTGTAAAATTGAGTATCTGAAAAAATGAACGTCTTGTCTATGTAGACCAGTCTCGAGATAGACCAATGATTACTGAGTTGCTGAAAATAAACACATCTCATTTCAGCCTCAGAGTTTTCCCCCATATGTTACTGGATTCCCAGCCTTTTCTTTCTGTACCTTTATAAACTGATTTCCCTGAAATATGTGTATACTAGAAATGGATCCCTCATTTTTAATGCTCAAAGACTTGAGAGTTTATCAACACCATGGATATTCCTCAGAGAAAAACTTCCCCTTTTCAGAGAGGGAGGATTTTTGACATTTTTAACATGCTTATGTTACAGAAGTCAGGCAGCCTCTGGCTTCCCCCTACCAGTAAGAACAGCTAGAATAAAATAACTATGAGTCTGAAAGCCCAGTTTCAGTTCCCAACAAATATACTCGCTCCAATTAACATTACTACCATCCATGGATACATGGAAGACAGCAAAAATTTTTTAGCTCTCTAAAGAGATGGTAAACACTGTACAAATATTGATTTCCTTCTTCCTCCCTATGCCTTAGGTCATTAAATATTAACACTGCCAATAAAGTAATAGTCTAGGCTTTCACATCAAGCAGTAACTTAAATAATTAATTTGAGAGAATAGAGGATAACTCTGCAGAATGGATAAGCAGGGGGTATTCCTGTATGTCAGGGAGGGTTGCACTTGTTGAGAGCTTAATGGTGGTGATGACGTGGTTGAGCATTTATGGTTAAGAATTGGGGAAGGCCAACAAGGCAGATATCATNTATTGGCTAAAGTGTTACAGAGAAAGTCGCGTGTGAAAAGGCTTGTTGATCATATCTGAGCTGCCAACACATCTCCAAGTCTATAAAGAAGGAGTGAACTATAACTTAAAAAAATGCTTCATTACTGTAAATCAACCCCCTTTTATGAGGTTTAAGACAACCCTGAGAAATCCTTAAGGCTAGCTCACTCTCCATATCTTTGCTTGGTTTGTTCTGAATGAGCAGCAAAATGAATTAGAGTCTTCAAGTGATTACTCAAGTCTGTATGATTTTTTGTGTTAGTCCCTTATAACAATACCCCATATTGCATTTGTACAGACACATTGTATCCTTATATTTGATGTGTGACAGGAATTATTTTCTCATGAAAATAACACCTTGACAATCCCTAAGATACCAACAATACATCTTCTGACCCTATGACTAGATTGATGAATGAAAGAATATTATTTAATGATTCATTCTTCTGCGTTTGCAGGTTAGTTTATAGATGCTTCTACAGCAGTATTAGAAATTTATTTTGACATTGAGTAGCAAACACAAAGACAGCGAACAACCCAGTCTCTAAATGAGATTCATAAGTCCATGAGCTTGTAGAAACAATTACAGGTTTTGTAGCATAAGCTGAAATCAAATAGTGAATTTGTTGGAATGCTGGATATTTACTGCATCTTGTCCATTAGCTGTCTTTCTAACATGTCTGGAATCTGCTCAAGGAAGACCTAGGCTGGGCATTCCCTTCCAAGCACTGGAGAAACATTCCTGCAGTACCAGGGGAAGATAGATAGATAGATAGATAGATAGATAGATAGATAGATAGATAGATAGATAGATAGATAGATAGATAGATAGAATTATTTTCTAAGGCTTTCCTCAATTCTGATTGATTGCATATAGATAGGAGAAGCCAAATGAGACAGCAAGCTGCTCACTGGAGCTTGCAGGAGCACTCCAGCTTGGTTTTAAAACATTCAGCTAAGGAGACACCTCTCGTCAGCCTCTTTGCATCCAGACAGGAGCACCTCAAACCAGGACATAAAGCAAGAATAAAGCAGTGCTGAAGACTTGATGACCATAGTATGTGTTATGGTTATTTCAGACAAGTTCTAGTCTGACTCCGTGGCCTAAGGGCTGCCAGCAGTGCCATCAACATTATCTTATCCCTGTTTCTGCCCTGCAGAATGAAGCCTGCAGCTTCCTCCCACAATCTCTTTGCTTTCAGTGCCCTGACTTTGACTTCATAATTACTTAATGAGACTAAACTTCTTCCACAGCAACAAGATAGAGTTTTCTGTAGAGTTTCCCAAAGGAAAACTTGAGGGTGTGTTTGCCTACAGTTATATAAATAGTTTGACCTATTTCAAATACCATTTTTCAGTTCTTCCAGGCACAAGTACGCACACCTTCACTTGGGGAGTTTCATCACAACATCCTCTCTGTGCTCTCAGAGTAATTTTTTTTTAAACACCAACAACAGCTTCCATAATAAGGCCTTTATCCTCCATGCTGGCAATGGCAAAACAAACAAAATGTCACTGATTTGGCACAATAGGTGGTTCTGGCAAAGTTAACCTATTTTTCTTATTCTGGCATGTAAGACAGACTGATCCAAAGGCAATCATCTGAGATTAAGTCAAAATGGAAACAATTTTTCTGCTGAAGCCTACTCAGGCACACAGAATTTCAATATGTAAAGTTTTAAACACCTTTCAGCAAAATCAAAGCTGTAAATGTAGATGCTACACTTTAGAATAGTACTTGTGTTTGTGGCATTCCTCAAAATATTCCTGACTCTTAGATGAATTAAAAAGGAGAATAGGGATGTCCTCTCCTGACATGCATTTTCCTTGCTGCTAAATAAAGTTAAATTTAGTTAAATTTAAAGTTAAATTTAAAGTTAAATTTAGTATCTGCCCAAAATAATTAATTCTCCTTAAGGTTTTATTATAAAATCACTGGCAATGATTCTTTATTATTTTTCCCAGTACCAGTAACCATGTCCAATTCGATATTCCTTATGCAGTTGTAATAAACCTCTTGGAAAAAGAATATTCTTTGAGAGTATTTGAGTGATAGCTACATTTTATTTGAATGGTAGTTTCATGTATTTCAGAGCACACATGCAAATATCTTCAGACACCTCAGAATCCTCTTGTTCAGTAAAGCTTACTTCAATAGCATGAAGAGTAAAAATCAGAAGGCTTGACTAAGATTACATCTTAGTCTTGTGCCTTCTTTTAGATGCTGTAACTAAGTAATTATTCAAGGATCTAATTATTGCATCAACTTTTCAAGTGTAATTATTTTTTCATGTTGCAGAATGTTGACATTGTCTAAAGGAAGACATAATCCATAGATTAAGAATGTGCTTTTAAACAAAACTGCCTCCATTTAAGAACTACTCCAAAATCAGCAGTGAATACACTCAAAAGAACAGAAGGAAGTAAGAAAATATTTTAAGTTTATGGAGGGTGTGGCGTCACATTTTAGGGGATGTTCACTTACAAGCAGTAAAGTCACAGCCACTGAACTTGTTGCTATGTGTCAACAAAGCTGCTGAAACTGGCCTGATATGTCCTAGTCTGGAACAACTGTCCAGGTAAACATGCCAGCTCAGCTTAAATTTTCCTTAAGGCAGCGCCACATCCCAACTACATTAATTTACTCTGTAAAGGAGGATGAATAAATCTAAACAAAGTTTTGTGCTATTTTTACTAGGTAGTTTCTGATATCTCAATGAGACTGAGAATGCTCTATTTATGTTAAGAGTACAGTGAACTGAAATATGAGCAGCTCTTAACTGCCCTGATAGATCATCTGGAGAGCTGACATGCTTCACATGAGCCAGTGATTTATTCCTGTAAGTAAACAAGGCACATTACAGCAGGACACAGCAACAATGAGCACTTGAAAACACAAGACCTTTGGATCTAGCCCAGGGGCCAGGAAAGGTTTTCATTTAGCAGTGCTCTCATGCAGGAAAGTTTAGAACACACACAGGAAGTAATTACAAAAGTCTTGATGACTTGGGGGAAAAAGCCATTTTTGGAGGGGTAACGCCATCCCTACTGGAGAATTTATAAACTTTTGCTAATAACAAGAACCACAGTGCCCTCCAATTGTGAAAAAAGCACTAAAGCTGCTGGTGAAAGGAACATCACACCTTTGATGTCTGATTAGAGATGTGCTGTGCAAAACAAACATCTTGGAAGTAATATATTCTCATTCCCAGTCTTTTTGAGCCTGTTAAATCTCTTTCCTCTGTTCACACAGATCTGACCTCTCCGTAGAGATATTCCTTCCTCTGGAAGGTAATCATTTTGTTTGCAGGGGAGGTAGAGAGAATATAAAACAGAACAGAAAGTGATAATTTCTTTGCGCAGAAAGTGACAATTTCTTATGACCACTCAAAATAAATACTAAAAAAAAAAATATTAAACACCTATAGAGTTTTCTGAAACCAGAAACAGTCAGGAAGGAGGGAGTGAATTTCAAGGTGAAACATCTATGCTATGCTCTTTATTTATTGGTGTTTGCATATCTGCCATTTCTCTATATTTTTCCCAAAAGGCATGGCTTTTCATATAGGCTTCTACACTTGTGCTAAAAAATAATAGTACATGACAGGTAGAAGAATGGAATCCCAGCTCTGCTGCATGCAACACTGCATGCAATACTAATATACCAATATAGCTGACAGCTAGGGTTATGCTGTCCATGTAGTTTATAATACCCTTTTCCAAATGTATAATTTTTTGCTTTTTCCATTCAAAGCACTATACTTTCTACAAATACATTTTCTCTATAGTCATAGTGAAGATCCCTCAGCAGTAGGACAGTAAGAGATTTTAGGACAAACCTCATTACCTTTGAAAATAACTTTTTTCCAATTACTTTGGATAATTAAATACAGCTATCAGCCAAGGACATTCTTCAAAACATTAGTGCTCCCATTGTTTAAGGCATGCACTTACTACTGCATTACAATCTGCTCTGCATTAGCATTGGACTAGAAAGGATTCCTAGAATTTGACATTTAAAGTGGAATCTTACTCTACAATTAAATTATTCTTTCTCCAATAAGGACAGAAAAAAAAAAACCACCTTCTTTTAACCTGGGGGGCGGGAGGGTGCATCAGCATTTCATTGACCAAAGTCTGAATACTTCTCCAGCCAGGCATCCTATTTAGGGATGTTTGCTCATTACCTCAGACACACACACTGCATTCCCTGGTGTCATGTGCCAATTCCAGAAGCCATTAGAAAGTCACGAGGTAAAAGGCGCGTGAGTGTGACTGCATAACCCCCCCCACCCCAGGCTGGTAGGACACCTTCATGTCTCTGCAGCCCTCTCTTCAGAACATCCCTGAGCAGTCTCTTCCCCCTCTGTTCATCAGCCTGGGATGAGCGTCTTGGTCACCTACAAGCTCTGCCAGACAAAGCACTCACGAGTGGGGGTCAGAGAAGGACCTGCTGGCTACTAGCACTGAGCCAGCTTTCCTTGCAGCTCTTTGGGATCCACAGCTTTGTTCAGCTCTGCCAGGCTTTTCAAGCAATGTGTGAATATAAGGAAGTGCTCCTGGTGCATGCCCAGAGCAGCCACTGTAACAGGAGCTAACAGATAACTGTAGACAGGTACAGGATTCAAGGCCATAATCTGTTCAAGAAAGGTAATTTCAAACACCTCAGCCAACAAGGGCTTGTTTTTTCCATCTTTCCTGCTGCAGCAGGACCAAAGTAACAATGCTGCATAGCTTCCCTAATACTCTGCAACATATTTCACGCAGCAACCTTTGGGCATTTCATTTTGCTACAAGTAATAATGAGCAAAGAGTCATATGGACTATAAAAAACAACAAGGAAAGTGTTATCTGTGGTGGAACACAGGGGTTTGCATGGAATAACAGTATTTTCTTTCTTATTATATCTAAATGTTCTCAAAAATATGCTGCCTTGTCTTTTCTCAAAGTGATCACAAATATTTTGCACTGTCTGAGTGTATCTCTTACTAGTTAAGCTTGCATTCCAATATCAGGAAGTTCTTTATCTAAAGTGAAATTTTGTAACTGAAAAGCACAGGAAAAGTTCCATAAAACTATCTTAGTGTTCAGGCAGTGAGTGTTCATGCTTCTCAGATAAGTTATCCTTTATAAAGTTGAAAACTTTGTTCTCCCAGCATTTTAAATAATGTTTAACTACTTAAATCCCACACCACTGCTCTCAGCAGCCATAATAGAAAAAACCCCAAACCCACCAGAACCAAAAAAACAGACAACAACAACACCCAACCAAAGCTTTTGAGTTGTAAATGTTTCTGAAACTTTTCCAACCCTGGAGAAAATTTAGCAAATAGGTAAAGTAAGGCATTCTTTAGCTAATATTTCAGTTTATATTGTTATTAATGTGATGGCACTGACTACATCAATATTTGGTTTGTTTGAAAATACTGCAGCTATTCACATTTCCGCTAGACATGCCACATGGAATCTTTGGAAATGTGTTTGATTGTCTTCCTTATTTCTAACAAATGGGAGAGAAATGGAGGGGAGAAGTTCTGTGTTTACAAATGCATTTTCATTGTAAGTTGAAAGGGTGATGATGATTCATAAACAGCTCTAATAAAGTTCTCCCAACTCAAGATCTAGCTACATAAAAAAAGACTGCTTGTTTGACTCTCACTGAATTACTGCTCTTAGAACAAGGCCACCTGGGGATAATGAACAGCTGATTTAATTTTTAATCAGCATTTAAAAGCCTTTTAAGTGGAGCTCATTTACATTAGTTTAAATAAAGAACACCTCAAAAAGTGAAAGGTCATTAAACCTCTGGAAGTACATTCATGCCAAGACTTCAGCTAAACATAGGTCCTTTTAACAGAGTGCCAAGGGATTTATTAAATATAATGTGAACAGTTGCTCATTTCTGTAGTCAAACAGAGGTTCATAAAGGGATCTATTGTCTCATCAATGCCTTACACAGGAAATTGCTCTATTTTGAACTTGCCTGTATAGTCTGAAAGCATCTATGTATAGACCTCAGTGCATGAGGTGTGCAGAGCTCACTTTCAGTGAGATCTAGGAAAACTCTGGACATCACAGGATTAGGTGTGATGAGTAGCATCAGTGGCTGTAATAAGGATCCACCTGCTTGGTAAGAAGGAATATTTTGCACCTTAATGCTTTCAAGTATGAGACTTGACCATTTCAAATCTGCAGTCAGGTTCAGCAATTGTGAGATACTTGTACACACTTGGCTGTGCATCTTTTTTACCCTGCCCGTTCAAGCCCGGCTACAAGGCTGGCCTTCCATAGTACAGCTGCTTTCCTTGCCTACAGAGAAGATTTCTGTCATGAGTCTGACTTCAATACCCTTCAAGTTTTTAATAAAACATTGTCAAGCATAAATAAATACAGATATAATGAAGGATTGGAAAGTCTGCTTAGTAAATAGGGCTACCCTGAAAAGCACGAGGCTCAATTCCACCATTTCATTCTCAGGTTTGTTCCATTCTCAGAGCAGTCAGGGGGTTATTTTTTTTTTAAAGAAGCCTGTGAACATATAATAGAACATTACTTATTACTTCAAGCTGGGAACTTCAGCTCCTCGTTGCTCATTTTTCACAACCAATCAGCAAAATGAATGAGATCAAAGACACATTTAGACTTGTTCAGGATATTAAACATCGCAGCCAGAAAAAGCTACCAGATTCATGCTAACTGCACAATGCTTTTCCTTTTCAGGAAATTGATGCTGAGCGGAAGACCATACAGCCAGCAAAAAGTCACACTACCACATCTCTTACCAGCCCTAAGGTCTACGTGAGGAATACCAAAAAATAGCCACAGGCCCTGGGGAAAAAGCCCCAGCTGAGAAGACGAGAAAGAGACAGAGGGGTTGGGCTTTACAGAGACTTTCCAATATCCTCAAACTTGTGTACCAAGTCAGAATCAAGGAAAATATTCCTAGCCCCCTCACTAACTGAAAGAAAAATAGTTTCAAACTCAAAAACTCCCACTTCAGGGAAGATTTAAAATATATTTAAAACCTCCTTAAGAGGTTGAGACTAATCTGAATGTACTGGACTTTAGTGTCCCTGGCAATTTCTCAGCTAAAGTGTTGGTTCTTATCTTGACAATTCTTTTTGTTGATGTGTAAAATGGACTAGGAATCCCACAGGGAGATGGCAAGTCTCCTAGAGGGAGCTCACTTCAGAGTAGGCTCAGGGCTCTCAATATGCCTCGAGGTTATGTTGCACAAAGCCATTATACCTTTGACTCCTTTTGAGCTCAACAGTCTTATGGTTTGTATCAAAAAGCTGAATTTGACTCCTCCATTCATAAGCTGTATCCAAATCAGCCCAGATTTCAGGTTTGGGATAGTACATTTTACACTACATGTATGTGTGAAATAGAGTCTGACTGAATTCCTGCATGATAGGAATGGAACAATCCCTGTGCCTAGGTTTTCCTGTTGGAAACACAAACCTCACTTTCCCACCCCAATCTACTGGATGTCTTAACTTTCTCTATAAGCAGAAGACAGATCTCATGAAAATTAATTCCCCATAATCACTAAGAATTTGAGGTTGTAGATTTGCTAAATGAATTCACATACTACAACTCAGGTTTTCCCTTTAAAGCAGCTTTGTAGTGTTCCTTCTTTAAGAATAGATAAGCCTAGTGAGGCTGGCATGTTTTTAAGTACAGGCAAAAGTCACAGGGGCTGCATGCCTGTGTGTGTGCCTCAAGCACACTGGTAGACTAATGCTTTGAGAGATGTTAGAAAAGCTGCTAGTTCTCCTGAAAGGATCAAACCACTTTCAATTATTATTATTTATATGGTTTTTTCTATAATGCAGAAGTAGTAAAAACTCCATATTTACATTCTCTTAGGTGGCTCTGTCTGTCAACCCTATCAATATCTAGGGTAAAACATGGGGAACAATAGGGAAGAAGTGGCAGTTTCACTGTTTAATATCGGAACTGCTATTCTAAAAGTAAGAGATTCTAATGCTCTGGTTCCTTATGTGTTGGCTTTTATGTTTTTGGAATAATATACCATATATTTCCATCCAACAAATCACAGTAAAATTAATAAGTGTATCATATGCAGGAATTAACACAGGAGTTCAATTTTTTCAGTACATACTCAGGAACTGCCATGGCAGAAAGATAATACACAGTTGACTGCTTCCAAATAGGGGAGAAAAACCTCCCAGAATTAAAGAACTTCTGTTTTAAATTAAAACAAGGGCTAAGTTTCCAAGGGCATGTGATCATTAATTTATAAAGGCCATGGTTTGCTTATCAGGTGACATTAATGGAATCACTGACCTGTATCAGAAGTTGTCAAAAGAACAAACTTAGGTTCTTTGAAACAAACAGATTGGTTTCATGCTTTGGCCACAAGACTACTCTAGCTTGTTTTCAGCTGAGAAGTGTCCATACACAAAATCCTTGGGGACTTCCAGGCATCTCTGGCTACAAATGATGTTTCAATCACTGCAAATCTGGATCAAAAAAAAGCCAGAACAACCAAAACAAACCAAACAAAAAAGCCAGCAAAAAAACCCCTTTAAAAGCCCTTGATAATACAAATAACAAAACCTGTACATTCTTGAATAGTAACACCACACATAAATATTTTCTAGCTCTAAAAAGATGATCACTTGGAACTCAGAAATGACCCACACTCCTACCACCGTCTGCCACTTTTGTATAGAAGCTGTACCATATTTCTCCACAGAACAAATTTGGTTAAATGTTAGTTATACCTGATGCGTCTCCTTGCATTGCTATTAAGCAAGACTCTCTAAGGTATCTAAAATTGATAAATACAAGGTCCACTCAGGAAAAGTAGAAAACATTTTGTCTAGATCAAATAAAGGGGATAATTTTTGGATGGAAGGTTAAGAATGACATGTCCTATTTTTAAGAGGTGCTGTCCCAGTGCTGTACCCAGTGCTTTGGTTGCTACTAAATACTACAAATCCAGCCTTGCACTTCACTCAGATTAGCAGGAAATGTACAAAAAACTCCACTCATCCCTAGAACAAAATACAAACTGCAAGATCTGCAATCACATCTATGGAAAAACTGCCATTTGTTAGCAGGCAGACCCTACTTAGGCTAGTTATTTGAATAATAGCTGTTAGATCAGCAAGGAACAAAGGCAATGATTTTTTCAGGAGACATTCTTCATTTTATTAGTTAGATTAACTTTAAACTCATTGTAAGAAGCATAACAGAGAAATCTTCTGTTAAAATACACCAATTCGAAGTTTATTAAGTGAAAAAATCTACCCAACATTGTTGATTATTTGTCTAAATTATTCCCTTTTAAATAATACCTTTGTTTCTGTTTACTCTTGAATGGACAGACTAGTCAACTGTAAACATGCTACTTGAAAGTCTGCAGGCTTCATTTGTTAAAACTGACTTTTGATTTTATTACAATTTCTGATTTTATACATTGAGAACAGCTTTAGAAACTGGAACCATGAGGTTCACTCTAATTTATAAATTTTACAGAATTTCCAGTGTATTCATTGGAGGATATACAATCTTTCAAAAGCCATTCTTCAACTATAAACTTTTGGATAAAGAGTCCAGTCAAATGTCTTTTTTAAAAATTTGTTTACCCCTGTGAAGAATCAAATGGAAAGTATTATAGAAAATACCACTCACAGTAAACCAATGATATATACCTGCTTAATGACTTTAAGATCCATTTATTTCATAGGCCTTCAAGCAAAAGCAAACCCTTTTCAACTCTGGAAATTACAATTTTTTCTTTTTCGCTAGATCTTTGGGTAAAAGATAAGGTGATATACAGAAATCTCAGCTGAAAATAATTTCAAACTAGATAATTCCTAATGTTCATTTATAAATATCAGTTAGGTACTTCAATATATCCTCAGTGCATTTATTCTATTGGTTAACATTGTGTTTCTATGACTATATTGTCTGAATTACAGAACTGTTAAAGATTAACACTGAAACTGTCTTGGAAAACAAGTCTGACTTCATAAATGTTGTGTAAGGATAGTTAATAGTAAAATATCTCCATTACTTAGTTTACAAACCTTTTAAACAAAAGCCTAAATGTAATTGCAGTTAAGTGCTCCTATTACTTCAGGAACAGGAACCAGGTGACGTTTCATATGTTAAATTAAATATTACTGTATTTATTTCAATTACTCTTCAAGATCTAATACTTTCTTGTCAGTCACAAGAACTGACCAAAAATTTCTGCCTCTCTAAAGCATAAGTGCCCCATATATCTTTGTACACAACTTTAGAGAAAGCCTTAGCACAAACAGAAAATATCTTAACATAAGCATCATAATAAACATGCAGGATTTTCTTCATGGTGAGAACTTAAAGGGGGAAATTATTTATTCTTGCAATAAATCAGAAGCAAAATTTCGTAACTCTTGATCCTCATCAGTTTTATGGACAGGTAATAGAGGAATTTTCTGTGAGTTTTGCAGTGCAACCTTTTCATACAGGGAGTTTCCAATATGCCTGAGTCAGAAACAAGAGCATGCAGCAATCAATGGAAAGCATGAAGGAGGCAAGTGAGAGATAAAAACAAATAAAGAATGGTGATGATGTGAAAATAAATTTTCCACGGCTTTGCTGACTCTGGTGCATAACACTACTTGAGGAGGCTTAATAGGCAATACTTTGCTTTTTGTGAAACAGACTTGGATGGCAGCTCTTAAATGCAGGAAGACTTACAGCTGCCAAGAGACATTACCTGATGTTTTATTATCATACGAGATATCACCCCTGACATGACAATGTGGTATGAATGGCATGTCACATCAGTCTGAGGTAATCTTAAAAGTGTCTCGCTCCATTTTGGTAGCAGATTCAAAAGCAGGTGACAATGAAATCAGGGGTAAGCTGGGGATGTACTAACACTGTTGCTTTCTTTCCAGGGTGTACATACCAGTGCTAGGATTTATGTTTCTACATAATTTTCTGTAGCCAAAAGAAAATGAGGACTCTCCAGCACTGAATCAGTTTTGTGGTCGTCTTTCAAATTCTAGGAAAGAAGAGCCATCATGGAAATGCAGATAGAGAGTTAGTGATTATGAAATTTCCTTGAACAATTTCACTGCAGCAGGTAAGTGCCACAGAAAAACAGGATGTGGAAATCGGATTAGAAACTGACTAAAATGTAAAAAAAAAATCCCTGCTTGTAGAAGCTACACAAAACTGGTTGCTGCAAGGAGTTCTGATTAATGATTAACTATTATTTCAAAAAACAGCACTATAATAAAGTACAAGCTGTTTCAAACTGAGAATAATTTTTAAAAAATCAAAGCTCCTCTTGTGGCTTCTACAGAAGTTTGCTGGATTTGAACTAAAAATAAACAACTCTACTTTCCTTCTCTGCCATTAAAGCCTGACTGACAATGCTTTGACATTTTTAAAGGCCCAAGACTATGTCTGCCAGTCAGACTGTAAGAAGACATGAGTTCAAGTTACTCATAAAATTATTTGGCTTTTCAAAACTCCCTTTTTCTGACTGCCATGTATATAGTGTTGTGAAATATATCCTTAGTTTGTGCCACAACTCCCAAAGACTTTCCCCAACGACCTTTAAATAAGGGGACCCCTGGGAACAAGAGAACTGGAAAATATCATTGGAAACAACCCCTTAATTATTTCAGAGAATTAATATTAAGGAATGAAACCATGGGGAGGTGCAGAACCAGTGTAAATGGAAATGCTGCAGAATCACAACCTAAACACGACAGACAGCAATCTGCACACAGCTGGGATAGCATGGGGCACCTGTGGGTGGAAACAGGAAAGAGAGCTGCTGGCATTTCTCAGTCCTCCTATGGAACTTGTAAGGCATATTAGGAATTCCAGGAAAAAATCTGAAAATTAGCAAAATAGATTAATGGAGTGGAGTCAACCGGACAAATGCATACTATTTCTAAACATCCATGATTTGCAAATTTCCAATGAATCCAATACTGATTTCCTACAAATCCTCCCTAGGGCCACAACAATTGGCTAAGGATATCAAAGATTTCTGGCTCCAGGACAGCCATGGAGGTCAGGCTTCCAAGTTGGCTGTCACAAGGCTGGCAGCTGTGTGGACAGTCTCCTGGTCATGATGAGGAGTGTAAGCACTTGTACAGCCCTTGCCCCTCAGTACAGCTTTGAAGTGTGTAGTCTGGAGTCTTTTAACATCCTTTAAATGCACTACTCAGAATTGGAGAGGTCACAGTTTGTACAAGTTTCCAAAATTCAAAGACGGATGTCTCAATCACAGTGTATTGAGGACAATAACCAGTTGCAAAATAATCATATTTATGGCATCTTCCAATACATATGTTTCTTGTGCATTTTATTTCCAGGAGATTGTGCTTTGCCCTGTTAAAAATTGAGGTAAACATGACTTACAGGGGAAAACTGAAAAGAATCATCCAGAGTCTTACAGCATAATGCTTATACTTTTTCATAATTTCCTGTTCACATACTCATCCAACAGCAGTGAATGCTGGAAAAGTCAGGCCATTTTTCCCTGCTACATCCCAGTCGTGCATGATACCCAAGTTTATTGCACGTAACATATTGAATGAAACTATGAATTAAAAATATCCGAAGAAAGTCTTTTGCATAAAACCAACCAACCAACCAAAAGAACTCCAAACCCCTTATTCCCCCTATAATAGTTACTGTCATTGGCTTTATTCTTCTAAGGTTTTTTAAAAATTATCTATTTACAGTTGTAAGTATGTGGCAAGCAAATTATACATCCATGTAACACACTAACAACTGCTTCAAAGTGTTATCTTCTTAATTTTCCTTATGATCCAGACTGTATGTAACCCAGAACATAAACACAAGTTATGCAACATGTCCAGGAGGAGAGATGCTGAGCTTTTCTCTCAACAAGGGCCAGGCACAGGTAATGAAAATGTAGCTGTCAGTGTGGCTTAGATGAAATGCTTCTGTGTTCTTACAGGTTAAGCAGTTATTTTTTTCTAGAATAGAGTTGTGAAAATGAGTGACATCATTGTTTTTTCTGTATTTTTCTGCAGGGATAACATACCTGCCACTATGAATTCAGACAACCAGATATGGAAAAGAGTTTCTTCCTGTATCAGTGCAGCATCTCCTTACTAGGAATTACCTACTCTTTGTAAGCAGTAGACAAAGGAGAATATAATTTTAGGGGAAATATTAAATTTCTCACACACAATGTACTGTGCAGTCCTCTTATCTACCTCCCAAATGTTCTTTTCAAGGAAATCTATGGGGTGTCTTACAATGAATTTGTTGCAAAGATTGCATTCCCTTCATATTCCACCTTGCTGATTGGTGGTCAGATGCAGAATTGTTCTTTGACTTGAAAGTATTACTACAATAACTAAAGAACAGTCATAGCCATGAATTGCAGTTGGTTTATACAGTTCTCATGGCATTGCACTCAAGATCAGCCCTGACTGAAAGGCCAGAAAACACTACAATTTGTGAGCTATGTGCCTGCCTGTGCCATCTCCTATATAAATATAACTCCGTGATTCATGTTGCATGAGGATTCTGTAAAAAGAATAATATAAATGTAATAACAAAAACAGAGTAACAGGTGCAATACCAAGATATCCTAATTCTGGACTTGCAGTAGTACAAAATGCATATGACTTCACTGAAATCAAAGGAGGGCAAATCAGTTGACATCTGAGGAGAGTTTAGCAGAATTTGCTCTCTACTCCACAACCAACACAGTGAGCTAACAGAACTTAAAACCAAAAGGCATGACTTCTCTTCCCAGGGACAAATGATGCAGTCTCCTGAGACCCTGTATACTTGTATCAGGAATGGATCAGAGCTCTGTGAGCTCCCCATGGGACTCATGCCAACAAAAACATCTAATGAAGATGTAATTGTATTTAGAAATCGTGTACTGTACTTCCATGTGTAAAATACAGACGTTTTGCACAGAAACAAAGCCAACTTGCAATCTAACAGATGTGCAAATATGCTTTTTTTTTTTTTTTTTGTGTGTGTGTGTGTTTCTTTTGAAGTGGAAAGAAGAGAAACCCTAGAAAACTGAGATGAAACTATCCTTAAATGAAGCCATTGCTTTTAGGTTGATTTTTCTCTCTGCTCCTCTCACTAGTTGTATTCAAAGCAGTATCACAAAACATTTGATTTCATGTAATGAAAGCAAAATTTTCCATCTATTTAAACTCTTTATGTTAAGGGAGAACTTAGCAGATAATTGCCATGTCAAGACATTGAAACAGTTTATTCTAAATGACCTTTACACAAATTAGCAGTGGGAAAAGTGATTCTTTGCATACTGCTTGGTCTTCAGGCCATTTTCAGGAAAGGAGAGAGACACTCACATTAATTTCTTTGTGTCCCACAATAAAAGTAGCAACTTACTACTGGCTTAATAAATCAAGCTGGTGTCATTCAAGTTCCTTACTTGGGTAAAGCTGAAGTCTATGGGTGGCATTTTTGAGACAAATGCTGCACCATACCATCTCATTATACCCAGCACAAGTGTGGTGTCAGTCAGGAGCACTGGGTGGGGATGGGCAGAAGTTTATGTTCAGCCCTCCTCTTACTCGATTTTTTTTTATTCCATTAGTATTCACCATGCACGCAGCATGTATAATAGGTGACTCAAGTAAAATATACTACTCCCAGAGGAAGTTTCAATGCCCTTGAATTTAGCATAACTTCCTGAGTTGATTTAAGAAGGCATTGCTCCTGACTACCATTTCTGAGCTCATGACCATTACGGTTCCCAGTGCAAAGGCAGCAGAAGGGACTATGTGGCCGAATCTCTGCCTTCCAGACCATGAAATTTGTTTTGCACTGGCAGTTAAGACACATGATCCTCATCCTGCTTTTACTGCTTCAAGTTCAGTAACCTCCATCAGAAGGTGAGGTGGAGAACAGAGACATATCCTAAACTGTCCCTGGAAGATTTATCATTGTAAGCCCAACTGGGTCCAAAATCTATCATGTTATGAATTAGGAAAACTGTGCTGTCTGTGTTCTCCCTCTAGCCCTACCTCTAAATGTAAAAAAGTGCTGTCCCCAGTATTCATGATTGTAAAATTTAAATAGACCAAGCTAGGTCATTTGTCTTATCAAATGTTTCTTGTGTTACAAATGTACTGCTCTCAGGGCTCTCAGTACTGGTGGCATACAGAATCCTTTTTCTCCCCAGTGAAAGATGGTGTTGCTGTATTGTGCAAACACTCTGAAAACACAGGATGTCCTTGTTAAGAGAAGACAGTTGTGATATATCTACATTTTGAGGCTTGGAATACAAGTTCTCTTTTGTCTTTTACCATTATTCTTTGATTTTGAGAGTTCTTTTCAGCTGAGAGTTCTAACAGCTGTTGCAGCTGTTTTCTTGCCAAATTATTGGATTGTGTGACAAAGTCATGATTTGCCACTTCAGGTTTTGAGTAACCATGAAAGAAAACCTGAAATAAAACAGATGAGGAAGTGCTAAGTAAATATGACCAGACTGTACTTCAACACCAAACCCTAGCCCTACATTTCCAATCTAACCAAGCAGGAAGCAGCTCTTTATTGCTGAAGTGCAATTTCACCAGCAGAAATAAATCCAAAAGCTGGGCCTTCATTTAGGCCACTTCTAGATATTAATTAATTCTAAATGAAACACCTCAGGAGGATAAGAATTCATCAAAGAAGCAGCTGTGTCAGAAAGTCTGTGTGAAAGAGGAAGAAAAGACTGGTATTCCATTTAGAGAAAGGATGAAGGTGCATCTAAACTTGAAGAAAAATCTAAGCGTTTTTTCTGAGTATTCTTTTCACAAACAATCTTATACAGTGCCTGATTAAAAATAAATGTTAAACAAAGCTGCTTTGTTTGCAACTCCATCCTTTGATCTGGGTTGAGCTCTACCACATATATGAAATGTAAGGCAGAGGCACAAACCAGCAAGTCTGAGGGGAAATTCTTCAGAAAAAGCAAGCAGCAAGTTAACAGTAGTCCTAAGGGTGAAACAGATTTTAAAATGTCCCTTCTCGAAGCTCAACCCCTTTCAGAGCTTTGTTCAGATTTGTACCAAATGTTATCTATACTTCACATACCTAAAGTTGCTGCAAAATGCTTATTCAAGCCTCTGGTACCTTTCTGAGGTCCTTGCTTTGAAAATGAGAGGAATTTGGCTGTCTTTAGTCTATTTTGATATATTTAGAGTTTCTGTTCTAAAATGAAAACCTGACCCAAGGGTAACCCTTATAGGAAGGACAACCTTGACTACAGCCTGCTCAGCATGCATCAACAGCAGCTGACCTGCAAAATAGGAAGGCCTGAGCAGTAGGGTCCAAAAGCATAATTTTCATTCTTGGACTATGTTATTTCCTCTCCAAATGAACACTTTAAATCTTGCAATTGCTCAATATAATCTCTAAATCAAGTGCATTTACTTGCAGAAGTGACACTAATCCTATTTATATCTTTTGGAGCATTTCTTTTTACTGGATAAAAAATGTGACTGTTTTGAGACAATAAAAACATGCTATTAATAATGAATTGTGCTAAAAACATACTCTTCATTGTTATCATATAAGCATATTACTTAATATGAGAATATCAAAGGCACAGGCAATCCTCCAAGTTATCTACTGATTCCTGTCCAAATGAGAAAAAGACTAGACCATTATGACATGAATTTTTCATTGTCTCCATTTTTATTCTCTGCACTCTTTTCATCTCTAACTACTTGTTCAACTATGTTCATTCAATTGCTGAAATCCAGCTGGTTGAAATGTATCCAGTTGGGCTTTATCAGCTTTTGAACTTCTTTTTCAGTGAGGTCTTTAATGACTTTAACTGTTGTTCTTGCAAGTCTCTCTAACTCACTCTAGATAATGCAAGGTTATCTTTGCAAAACCTATCTACAAACTTGACTCAAGTTCACTTGTATGCAAACTTCCAGGAGGGGAAAATTACATTTCTTACACAGTGAGAACACTCAGCATTCATTTGCTACCTTCTAATAGGATCTTGTATTAAATGCTTTAAAAATCCTCTTAAACAGAACCAGATGTTTACAGAAATTCTGATGTCTGTCCAAATCAAATTATCCTCCTCCCTTCCCCCAAACTCCCTTTATCCATTAAATAATGCATTGAAATGGAAATATAAAGCATGCAATGATTGACAGAATTAAACAAAGAGCAGATGAAGAGAAAACTGAATTACTTGTGCATTTATGGCCTTCTTTTTTTTGGTTTTGTTTTTGTTATCCAGTGTTAATGACATTCTATAGTATGTATTTTGATCCTGAAAATTCATGTATATTAATCTCAGTTTCCTTAAGGATCATTTAAACACAGGTTCTTTACTTTTGTTTATATTCTGCAGTGACCAGACTTCTGCTTTTTCTCGGGGTGCTAATAGGAAAAGGCCCAGAAAAGGAGGAAATCACTCTTTCACATTGCCATGATGCCCATTTTTGTGGAAACCACAGGTTCCACTAGAACAAGCCTCCTGACTCCAGTGAACTAGTGCTGTCGTGGAGACGTGTGTGGCGGCAGATGATCCTGGAGGAAAAGTGACTTCAGCTCCCTACATCATCTAAAATGCACACAGCATTAAGGCACATAGTGGTTTTCTTTCTTCAAATAGTAGAACACATTGTCCTCATCATCAGTGAAATTACTAAAACCATGGTAAATTGCAGAGATCCAGCTCATGATTCCCAAACCCAAGTATTTCTACAGCGAGCAATTGAATCAAAGGGAAATTGGCATTGTCTCTTTAAATGTGTAATCAAACAAGGCTCCTCATGCCATTAAAGGTCATTGGAATTGGCTATAACATCATATTCTACAAGTATGAACCAATTTGAATTAAAAAAAAAAAGGGAAAAGAAGGGAATTCATTTTCTTGGAATGCATTTCAATTTTCTCCTCTGTTCTGAGCAAAATCTCTACTGGATTCAATCTAACTGCACAAAGAAGGTTAACCCTTGCCTGTCTGTTGAAAGAATGTGATTTGCTTATGTAAATGCCAATGACCTCTATCTTTCTAACATCCAATTGGAAATATTCTGCAGAAATACCTTTATTATGGAGCTGTTTCAGCTCAATAAATTCTGCCAGTGTTTGCCTCAAGTGTTTAGATGTGGCTGCCCTGAACATACTGGGTAAGAGTGTAAGAGGAAAGTGAGCAAGCCATATCAGTCAAAGCTTAATGTGATTGCCAAGCCTGACAGCAATGCAGAATGTTTGCAATCTATTCCCTGTGCTTTATCACCTATATATATATATGTATATAGATATATATGTAGGTGCTCAAAGAATATAGACATTCTCTGTTCAGCCGGTTTAATCATGATATTTTAACATGAGTGCAGACTATAACCCACAGGTCTTTACAGGTCTCTGGCACCCACATTTACTTCATTATGGTAGCTGATAGGAAATCACTCTGAATTACAAAAACCCCAATGCTTTCTTAATATTCATCTCTGTGCACTGCTACAATGTAACACATGGGCTAAGCATTCACCTGAGCAGTTGCTTTCATTAAAGAAGCAGCAATATGGGGCAGCAGCAATTCTCTGACTGGGCAGTGGATATGTTAGCTGCTCACAGGCTGATAGAAGCAATCAGGAAAATCAGGGAAAGACCAAAATCCATGTTTGTCTGCTTCTCAGTTCCTTTGAGTAGAGCCATGGCTCACATTGGCCACTGTTTTTCTTCATAGTTCCCATGACCATCAGTGTGGGGACTCAGTTCAGACCAGAGGTCTGATGCAGCTTGTAGGCTGATAGCAGAAGACTGACAAAGTAGGAATATTGGCATAAGTTTGGGTTTTTGTTTGGGTTTGTTTGTTTGGCTGGTTGGTTTTTTGGGTGTTTTGTTGTTGTTGTTTGTTTTGTTTGTTTTTTTGTTGGGGGGTGTTTGTTTGTATGTATGTTTTTTGTTTTGTTTTGTTTTTCCCCCAAAATCTGTTCTCTGACTTTATGCTGGTTCTCATTTCAGCTTCGACTAATGAGGAACCATATCAGTTCCTTAATGAAGGGGTCACTGAACTTTGCTAGTAGGAGGGCTCCTGTTACACACTTAGCAATAATGATATTTACTTAGTACAAGTACAAACAGAGAAATTCTGCTAGGCCAGTGCTCTCAGAACCTCAAATTCCTGGTTTAAGATGTATTTTATGCCACTGACTCTTTCCTGCCCTGCTCCCACCAAACACAGTGGGAATTTCGTCTTTAATCTCACTGTACGCAACATCAGTCTCTCCATTTAACTGTGAGTATTTTTCAACAATCTTTCTGCCTAAAGCCTCGTTGTCTTCAGTGGGGATCACATGGAGCATACCTGCAATATAGGATCTGTTGCCAATAATCAGTGCTGGCCAACACAGAGCAATTGCCCTTATTAAGACTGCAGCTCACAAAAGGAAAGTAGCATCCTAAACTTCAAGAAGGTGAGGTATCACAGCAGTGAGAGTGGAATGAGAGCAGATAGAAGAAATCTCTTTGAACGGAGCCCTGCTGCAGCAATTACCCATCTGACAGGAATGTTACTTCATTAAGCAGGAAATACATCAAGGCTATTATCCTCTGAGTTCTATATCATAATTGAAATAGCTGCAGAGATATTTCTTTTGCTATCTGATAGATCTGCTTTTATATCTGCTGACAGGAATTCAGCTGGAATTAATAGCTGTAAATGTAGAATGTACAAAAGAAGTGTAGCTCCACACAGTGCACTAATTTCTTCATTACTCTTCAAGCACCTTAAGGATAAATGACATTGAATGCTCAGATTCTGAAATGTGTTAAACACCCCTGTAAATCTCCCAGGCATCACTGATTTCACTAATAACAAGTTATGCTAATTGCCCTGTGCGCAATGAGGGCCAGATGTCTTGGTACTGAAGGTTACAAACATTCAATGGTACTAAGGCACCTCACTCATTTTGGTCACATTGCTTCTCAAAATATGATTTTAGCCCAAGGAATTCATCTCTCCTGGTTTCCAAAACCAAATGTTGTCATAAAGGCTGGATTTAATTTTGTTTTTATTAAAGCCATGTCAAAGTTAGAACTAGTGTTTATGTATATTTGTACCTATGCAGGAAAGACAGGAAGTACCATTATGTATAGCCAAAAAAATCACAATGAATGACATATCTTCTGCAGACAGATTATATTATTTATTTCTTCTCTTAAGGTTAGTAGCACACATGATAAATCTGTCCTTTTTTTTTCTTTTTTTTTTCTCCCTTCCCTCACACGCTCCCTTTCCACCCACAAACCATAATTTTTGTAGATCTTACACGTTGTTCTTTGCTGTCCTACGTTTCTATAGTATACACTTTTTAATTACCTATTTTCTGTTTCAATCCACCAAAAGCTTAACTAGTATCTTAAGCTGGGAAACAGCTTGAGATCTCAAAACACTGGGAAAAAAATAAGGTAAAATTATCCATGTTTAAAAAACTCTGTCCAGACCTATTGAGTGCATGTGCCTGTAAACAACCAACTAAAATACATTCCTTGAACTATATTATCTGACCTATCACACTGCTGACTCTGAAATACTTTGAAGTACAAATGTTTTCTAGGAACATAGCTGTGAGAATCTAAAAACACAGTAACACCAAAGATTTCCATTTCTGTACCATTTCTCTTCCTAACACAAAAGACTATTTAACATGGTCTTTCATCAGAAAAGTCTTATGTTCTTTAAAAAGGACTAGCTGTGCTCACCGTTTGTGGAAGCTGTTACTCTCATAAGATCTGTAACTAGAGTAAGATAATTATCTGGAAAAATGAGTAGTTTTTGTTAACTGGAAGTCATCAGCATTCAGCATGATTTTGGTATAAACAAGGGTCTGTCTGGACAGTCACGGCATAGTCACTGAAGGATCTCCTTGAAGAACAGCTTTTCTTGGTACATAATTGAGAAGAATATTTATGTTCAGATTTGGGAATCTTGTGCTTTATTTATGAATTTGCATACATCAAATTATGGCTTCTTGGGTGGTTTCCAACAGATGGTAAATGTTAAGAAAGGAAAATGTGCTTGTAAGCACAATATTGCAAGCCATAGCAGGGTTTGAATGAATTGGGTTCTCGCATGTACAGTCCTCTGAATTTTAATACCCTTACACAACATTTCAACTCCAACAAAACCACTCATACATACCAGTGATTTTAAGGACTGTCTTTCACTGTCATGCAGAGAAAATTCTCATTTCTTAAGCATCTGTTCAGCTTTATCCTTACAAAACCTGATTATGCGTATGTATTAGACAAATTCCAATTAGTGATATAAAAAGATAAATTAAACCCATTTAAAACACATTTTCCCCCCTCCACTGAGAAAAGACAAGGTCTTCAGCCCCAGTTGCAGTGAGAGCAATAAGTGATTTACTGTTCAGCTACTTCCTGCCTACTAAAATGGGACTTTTTTCCTTTAATTTCCCTGCTTTACTCCATTTCAGGAGCTGCAAGTTAGATGAAACCTACATTTAGAAATAATCATTGTCTGTCAGTTCACTATGATCTCTAAAGAATAACTTCTCCTATACTTCTAAAAAGATTCATATTCTTAATAAGCAGCACATCTGGGATAATTTGCCTAAAACAGTGATGTAGTCCCTAATGGCAACAACTCTCACCCCAAAAAGTCTGATAAAGATCTGTGTAATATTCTCACTAAGTTACACTCTGCTCTCATTTAAAATTGTACAGAGCTGAGGATGCTGCAATGAAATGGTATTTTGACATAGGCAACAAAAATGGGATTTTTTCTGAGAAGGATTTATAAATACTGTGGAAATTATTCAAATACAAATGTTTCCCAGATGAGTCAAGCATGCAGAACAGCTGTAACTTAGCCTAGTGGGCAGCAGAGGAGACTTGGCTAAGTGCTATGATACTCCACAGGTTTTTTGATTTTTTCTCTCTTACTGAAAACAGACTCTTACTGAAGATTAGTCTTTTCTTCTCCTTTCATTCCTTTTTCACCTCCACCTTGGAACAGCTGTATATAACAAATTAGTCCTTGAAAGACAGGAACACTGAAAATATGAAGTAAAATAATTTCCCCTGGGAGTGTAAAGTATTTGTGTTAAATCAAATGAAAAATCAACTTAAATATTCGTATGAATATCCTAGGAGAACTATTTAGCCACTTTGATACTTTCTACCTATTCCCTCCTCACCAAAGAATAGAGTAGGAGATTCCATTAAAATAATGTTATGTATGAATTACCCTTTGCCCACAGGGAGTAGGGGAAATTACAGCTTTTATACTCTGTAATTTACAGGGACTTGTTTTGAGATGCACTAGGCTGACTCCAACAGTGCTAAGTTTTTCCAGAGTATAAAGCATATCATTTAGAGGAGGAGACATGTACTGAACTCACAGGCACAATTCCAACCATTTCAAGGGTTCTGTTCCCCAGCAATGTGCAGAAAATGCTGAGGCGCTTTTTTAGAGTACAACCACAAGTTCACAGAAGGACTGAAGTCCTTCCCAAACCCTAAGATATTTCCAAGCATTTGATAATACTTGGCTGCAGGCACGTCTGTCTAATGGTTTTTATCCAACAGAAATCCAGTCAAAACCAGTTCAGGTTGATAATACCTGGCTCAAAAGATTGACCACGCACCAATCAGGGAGCTGATAAGGAAATAAAACCTTCACATCTTTTTCTCCATCAAAAGATTCAGTTCTCAGCTCCAGACACAACAGCAATTATGTATAGGCACAGTTTCAGTTGTGTTTAAGTATTCTAAAATATGGTCTCAAGTAGTCTTTATCAAGCCATGTTTCATAGCCTGTTCAGCAAGTGAGACATCTCTGGACAGTTGTGGCTCCACAAAGCCAGCTGCAGTAAGACTGGGAGCAAACTACTTTGAGTGCACCATCAAAGGAAACATTCCCATTTCAGCAAATTTAGTTTTCTGACTACTGTAATAATCAAAGCTATTACAAAAGCCAGGACTGTGATGGCACTGTGATGTCCCAAATAAAGAGACACCATGTGAAGTGGTATTGGATCTGTTCCACAGAGATACTCATAAATTCATTGGATTGCATTTTGCCTCAAAGTTAGAGCAGTTTTCCAGCACAGAACAGCCCAGAGCTAGATTACAGTTTACAAGGATAAGATCTGAGATTTTACTAACTTTTATCAATATCCTAATAAAACAATCTACAGAATAACAAAACAATTGCATATGAGAGACTATTTTCTGAAGGTATTTTTAAATATTTATATTCTTAACTTCCTTTCCAACAATTGCTGTGTGAGGTAAATATTTTCTATTATTTACACAAGGTCCTCTTCATGAAGAGACATTTTGGGCATTAATCTGAGCCCTCTCAAAGACTGGCAGTGTATTGAACTCAATCTCTATTCTATCCAAGTGAGATGTTATATGGGAGCCTTTGGAAACTGTGCACATGAGACACTTTCTGTCATTTTACATATAATTTCTGACCATCTTTGCAATCCTACCTGTCCCAGGGAGGTCAGAGAACCTTTAGTCAAGCCTGCTGAATAAGCTGGTGAAAGCTTTAAACTTTCCTTGAACCAAATCATTGTGCATAATGCATTCAAAATGTGTTTCTAAGATCACACAGTGTTTGTAGAGACACAAGCAGAGCTCTGTTCATCACTACAGCTCTCAGACAACACAAAGAATAAACAGCAATTATCATGTTTGGTAATTTTTACTGATGCCTCTGTGATTTTGCTTACAACTTTATGTGAAAGGACTGCAAAGTGTGGCCTCAGTTTCCCTGTTTCAAATGATAATGACCTCACAATTGCATGCTCTGAAGGCTGCTTCTGGAAAGAGCTACTGAAAGAGACATTTATCATGAAAAGAGATGCAGTTTTTGTTACACCATGTTTTTTTTTCCAAACAGCTTCTGTTTCCTTGCATACACAAAAGAAGGTGTTTTGTCATTGATTCAGGGTTATGTAGTACAGAGGGTACCTGGAGAGAGACAGGCTAGACAGGAGAGGCAACTTCTCAACCCCAGAAACTCTTGTGCTCCTAGAAGGGCTTCAGACTGGGAAAACTGAGTATTTCGTCTACCACAGGCCTTCTGAGGAACAGAGGAAAGCGGTCCAGAAAGTTCATCTTGTCTAGAATTCCTAAGGATAAGCAGAGATAATAGAATTTTTTCCTTTATTTTCTCTATATTGGTTCATAGCTGGCTTTGTTTGCCTCCTATCTAGGCTTTCTTTTTGTGGCCCACTTTTTAGTCTTCCCAGGGCAAGTGAGGTCTGTCCAGGTACTTTTCCATTAGTAAACAGAAACATTTGCTGTCTCCTAGGTGCTTAGCCTTGACAGCAAGAGGGGAGGATAGAGCAGATGTGTTCTTCTTCAATTCTATTAATAGCAATGTAGCCTGATTGTCATTCAATAGGGAAATCACCTTTCTGCAGGGCTGATGCAAAGAAGTTAGAAATAGATAAGCAAAATGTCTTTTATGACTCTTGCTGTGCTCCAGTGTTAAATCAATTGTGGGTGATTCTTGTTCAAGATTAGGAGCAATATCATGGGCAGTTTAGGCTGTGTAAATCCCATTTTCAGAACTGCCCTCTGAACACAGCATTCCTTCTTTTGGTCATGGTCCTCCAAACATAGTTTACCTAGTGATGCCCAGGAATTATCTCCCTTTGGACACATGCCTTTTCTACTCCTGGGTACTCAGCAGGGCTGTGCTTGTTGTGTCCTTGAGGCTCCCACAAGGTCAAGCTTTAGAACTGCCAGTGCCAGCATCGGGGCACCTTGGGGGCAAACCTGGATGTTGAGACTCCTGTTACCAAATTGCTAGGAGCCAAACTCCTGTGAGCTCAAAGTGGGCTGCAGTATTCTCATAGCACCAAGCCACTATGTCTTCTTTTACACTTCTTGCCTTGTACTTTTCTGTGCATACAGTCCTGTGTCAAAGAACCCTGTCTGGGCCTGCTTTCTCAGCACAGCCACCAACCTAAAGTGCCCTGACTTGCATGAGACCCATCCAGGATTAATGATCCTGTCATTTCTGGTCTGACAGCCATGGCTGAGAATGCAACCCTCCCAATGCCTCTGTTTTCTCACACCTCCCTTGGGTCATTCCCTCTCCCTAAGGCTGACAACTGTGCTCCAGGTGTTGGACTCTGCTCTGTGAGACATTTCCCCTCTAACAATGGCATAGGGTGAACTAGATAATTATACAGTTTACTTTATCAGCCAACGATTATTTTGGTTTTAATCCTTTATTGTGTTCAGACTACTTTATGTGAGGCATTTGCTGGATTTTGCAACCCTAAACATGTCAAAGACACTCCGAATGTGCTCCAGAGCCATTTCTTACATGTCACAGAGACTTATTTCCTACACAATTTTGCCAGCTGACTTGGTGTTATTGAAATGAAAAGCACATAAATGCCTCCTAAGAAATACTCATGATTTGTTTACTTCTCTTTAAAATCCTAATCCAAAATGTTAACACTGACATTATGCAAAATGCCACATTTACATTTAATAACAGCATCCTGAATAAATATTTAGAAAAATTGCATTTTTTAAATTAAACCTGTTGTGAATGAAAAAGCAGATAAATAATGCATACAATAATAAACTTTCCTTAGTCAATCCACCCCTTTGGCAGTATAGATAGTATGTGATTGTGTAGTATTTTTAAATAGGTAATATCTGAGCATGATCCTTCCTACTTTTGTGAGTATTTGTTGACTGAGTGTATGTACACACAGAGTTAATCAGATCAGTTGATTCCCCCATCTGTTCATTTCTGCCCAGAAAGAGAGACAATATTTTATTAATCATGAGCAAACTATAACATAAAAGCAGAAACTCAGATTCAGAGAGACCTAGCCTAGCAACAGAGCAACATTCTAATTTCAGAGGACCTAGCAAAAGGACTCCAGCATTCCGACTCAGCGATCACAATTTAATACTCCCGATGGGTGACATTTCTGATTTTCAGCCTTAAAAAAACAAAACCTAAACTCTTATCTGCAACAATTCTAGTACAAACAATTCTTCTGTCTCACTGGCCAAATGTACTGAAGCATTTATGCTGTTTTTACACAGATGTAGTTTGGTCTACAAATTGGAGGCCCATTTTTATTTTTCTTCACTTGCTGATGAAAAGGTTATGCTCTTGCATCATCTGACCCATCATAGACCTGGCTCCTGCCCACAAAATTGGCTGTGAACTTCCTCATTCTAAGCAGGAATAAGACCACCTGTCCTGGGGATTCAGTGTGAACTAGTACAGAAGACAAGTTTCCTTCTTGAGGCACAAGGAGTACCACTACTTCATCACTGATCTGATTTCCAGACTTGTGTCTCATGGATTCGAGCCATGCTCTCAAACTCTGGACTCCCAAGCCCTCTGTGGCCCTGGCCTGGCATTCAGTGCACAAGTACAATGCCCAGCATCAGCTCTGTCCTGCCTGGACAATTAAATTGATAGGAGAAGAGCCGGAGCCAGGAAGCAAAGGAGAAAGATGTCCCCAATATCCTCCTAAGGAGCAGCAGATAGGTCAAGGTCACACTGATAGTGGCTGCCATTGGCCTGTCCAGCTGTAAGAAGGACTGAGCTGCAGGAGTAGCAGCTGTAGGAAGCTCGAAGCTGCAAGATGTTCTGAGCATGGCAGTGACACCCCAGCTCTGGGAACAATGACACAAAACACAGAACAACATTCCCTCTAGAACCAGAGTTATGAATGAGCAGTGCTCTTGTCATGAACACAGCACAGCACAAAGCCAACCTTTCTGACCCAGCTTTTCCTGCTTAATTTATTATAGATTGCATAAAAGCATAGAAATTATAGACAGTGTTTCACTTGGGGTAAAATTATGCAGGTCCATGGCAATTACAGTGAAATGATGAATAAGTATATTTGCAGCAGAACTAGATGTTGCACTTTACAGACACAGGCACACACACATACACACACAAATTCCTCCATGCAGGAACCGACAAAAATTCCCACTGAATGGTTTAAAGTTCATGAAATGGTCATACTCTTTCACTGACTGTTGTAATAAGAATACAATGTGCTTTGTGTAACTTTATTGCACACTGAAAAATTGTATGGCTCATAAGGAAATAATTTATACTATAAAATTCATAGTATGGAAAATCAGTAAAATGTTATCATTAAGCACTTTTAAAAAACAAATATCCAGTCCCAAGACACCAGGGCATTCTATTTCCTAACAATTACTTGTTTGAATTTATTTTATCGAGTCTCCACAAGAAAGTTCATGTTTTTTTGTAAAAGATGTTCACTAGCTTTTTTCCCACTTTCTAAAACTGGCTTTGGTACTTGTAAATTATAAAAAATAGTAGGAAAAGTATCCTTCTAGGTAGTCAGGGAATAGACCTTGCTCTGCCTCCTGTGTCATTGTGTTCTGAACTATGATTGCACAAGCTCTACAGCTGTTCACATCAGGTGAACAACCTCTATGCACTGGAGTTGTTTGAAACTCTTTTCCCACAGGTTATATCCCTGTGGAAGCATGATTTCTGCTTTTTAGCAATTTTGGCATCTTTTTATCATCACAAGATAATGTAAATTTGTTTTCACGTAATTCCTCTCCTCCTCATTCTTTTTTTCTGCTTTCATTGTTTTTTACACTGAAGATACAGGAAGTTGTAAGGCAGAGGAGAAAAGCCAAGTGTAGAAAAGAGAAGTAAGCATTAAAATAAAAATGTATTGGCTTTGTGGGGTTTTTTCCCCTTTATTTTGCATGAAAATGAGATGCTAACAGCCTTAGCCAGAATTTCAGTTCCTGCCATGGCCTTTAGACTGACTCCAGTTCATGAAGTATTACATAAAGTTCTCATATTTTCTCAATTCTTTGGACTGGCGCTATGTTATGAAGGTTTTGGCCTAATACAGTGATAACTTGGTCCTGAGGGAGACCTGCTGGATTCTACAGTAAATCAAATAACAAATTATAACTCTTGAGAATGTGTCTCAGCACCAGCAATTTGGCTACTTTTTGTTTGAGTTTGGTTTGGTTTTATTGACGTACCTAAGGAATTGGGGTGGGATAGTAAGAAATTAAAAAAAAAAAAACACCACAAAACCTTTTTTCACACTGAAAGCACAATCCTGTAAAATTACAGTCTTTAAGGATGTACTTTCAGTGGGGGAGACACAAACCTAAAGAAACTCTCCCAAAGCTTCATCCTCACATAGTTTAATTGTGGTACAGCTGAAATCAGCTGCAAAATTTCCATTTGCTTCAATGGGACTAAATGTTCCCTCTGAGAATGTAATCAGTTTTCTTTATACTGTCATTTTTTCCTGTTCCTATTATGAATACTGCTACAATTTGTCTGCACAGACTTCTCCATAGCCTTTCAGCTCCAAGAGCATTCCTGATTCAATTTAGCTCATAAACAACTGCATTTTTTTGTTCTTCCAATATATTTCTCATAATGGTACCATTTTCACAAATGGACCCCAGCTCAGTAAAATTTGTTCTGTCTAACATTAGTAAAAGCACACAGATTTTCCTCAGGATACAGTTCATAATACTTTTTGTTTCCATAGCTAGTGTTTTTCTGCATATCATTACAAAGATTGAAGGAGCATCTTCAATACAGCTCATAAAATGAATTCAGATTCTGAACCTCCTCCTTTTTCTCCTACAAATACTAATCCTATTTTAGAAGTGTTCACACATTAACTCTGCCAAGGATAAAAAAATATTGATAATAAATAATAGTAGAATTATGTGGTAAATCTTAGATGCTTTATTATATTCTAAAATGGGTTTAGCAGATAGTATTTAGTCATCATGCTGCAGAATGCTACATATAATATCATTTTAAAGAGCTGATCTTGCCTTTTGTGGTAACTTGTTTTGCAATATCTAGAATGATAGCACACCATGGACTTATTTGCTCATCACGTCACTGGAGGGAGCTAAGTAAACACATCAATTATAGTTAAACAGAATTAGCAGCAAGAGCACATAATAACAGATTCTAAACTATTTGTTCCAAGCTACAGTCTAGAAAGACTATAAAGCCCTGGAAGGCTTGATGAACAGAAAATAATATCTAGCTATTTTAAATATTTAGAAAGAAGAATACAGATGTTGCTGCTCACTGGTGGGACATTCCTTAGGTGAATCAACAGCTTGAAACAAATTTACAAGGTAGATGTTCAATTGAAGAAAATCTACTCATATTCATTCAATGAGATTGTAAAATCAGCTGGTTAATCTGACATGTATATGTAACTGTTGTCTGCAAAATAACTCCTGAAATTACAGCCTGTTCATTTGATTATTTATGAACTCTGTATTTGTAATACTTGAAATTTAAATGAAACCAACAAAATAACAGGAAGATCCATTAGCAGCCTAAGCATAGCTTCAATAGAACATGAGAGGTTACTCCCAAGGGGTCACATTACCATGGAAGAGAAGAAGCTAATGATGCTCCCTGTAGCAAGGGGGTTCACACTGACAAATAGCCAGATCATCACTCTGGTTAAGGCAATACAGTAAAGTATTGTAGACACAATGACACAATGCTGGACTGCAAGGTGGGAAGTAGAGACAAAAAAATCTGAACTAGAAAAGACATTCTTGGGAGAAAGTATTTACCAGCTATAAATAACATATCTGAGTATGAACACGCTTTAGCTCCTGGTTACATAGTGCGCCTAGCTTGATAATGTACTGTGAGAAATTAATATTGTCTTGCATGTTTTTATTGGATGTGAGAGAGAGCATTTATTACAAATGTCCACATCTTTTCTCCCATGAACAACACATAAATTATCTCACCCACAAAAAAATCTGCCAGTTTGGCTCAATGCCTCAGTATCATGGTATTAGAGACACAGGAATCAGAATAACTGCTGGCAGAAGAGAATGAGAGTGAGTAAACTCTCATTTACACTACTGACAAATCTAGCCCACTGCTACATGGCTAAAACTGTTACTGTAGGAAACACAGCAGGTAAAACTTCCTAGTGGCAGAGGCAGTGTGCTACACGATTTCAAAGCACCCCTAGCTGTATGAACCTAAACCAGCCATCAGACGGAAAATGTCCTGTCACTGCTGATTTGACCTAAGAGAAAGCCTCTCCTCATCATTACTAATTTCCTGAGTCAGCGTGTTCTGTTAATGCCTGCCACTAATCACACAGATTTACAACTCAGTGCAATATTTGTGAACCAAAGAAAAACCCTCTGAGATTGAAGGATTATTAAAGACTATTATCTCAACACTAAAAAAAAAAACCCAGAAAAAAAACCCCACAACCCTTTAAAGACAATGGTGAGCAATGGCACGACTTTGACTTACGACATTATCACAAGATAAGAAGCATCTAATCAAAGAGAGGAAAACAATTACTTAGGGCTGGCTACGTGTGTGGCAACATGTCTGTTACCTTTCTGCTAAATATCAAAGCTCCTGCAGTCCTTCCTTACTATCCCTGTAAGTTGGAAATCAGCTTTGCCATTTATAACACATGGCATTTCACTGAGGCACCCAATTGGGAGATATTTTTAGACTACAGAGGAGAGATTTGTTAGCTAATAACCTTGCAGCATTCCTGCATTATGTTGGTGGAAGAGTCACTGACAAAGTAACAGTTCAAACACTGCTTTTCTGTCATACTCTTGTTCTTTGTTAAATTCATCATCTTCAACCAAGAGCTTCTAACAGCTGAAAGTTCAGGAGTGTGTGAAAATAAAATACCTATGTGCAATGTCTTGAATGAAATTCAGTCAAAGATCACAAGGTTAGGATCTGATGAGGCAAAAATTTCTCCTATGGGAACAAATACCTAATTAGACCTACAGATTTGATCCATTATGTGTGTATATATTTAAAATCATTCTATTGCCTCCTGGTGCTCATTTTTATCTTGCTTTGTCAAATTTTTTGTAGGATTAGGTTAGTTACTATAATCAATGGACATTTTATGGATGTGGTTTAATACCATATATAAGCATCATCTCACATTACAGCTATAGAAAAACTACTCACATTACTGAACTCTTGTGGACAGGTCGCAGGAGAGGACCCACAGCTTCTGGAACATAAATTTACTTTGTTTTGTTCATTAATGTCTCCATGCTGCTGACCTAGAGAACAGAAGAGATAATTATTAGGTGTTTTCAGCACCATTTCCCATTGAAATTAGTTTGCCATACCAGAAGCAGAAAACCAGCACTGCAAAACAGGTACAGCCCCCATATCTTCCCACTGAAGTAGAGTGAGTACTATGAATTCAGCACATTTCAAATATTGGTTATATTGTTCATGCAATTTAGCTTTCGCATTGTGTAGATATCTCATGCCTCTTTCATTAGCCAAAGCAATTAAAGTACAGTCAGACATAAGATTTATATTTTCATATTCCCTTTTTGTGCGATTCATTTTGAGATAATTAAAATAATTTTTCAGTGAAGCTGTCACAGCATAATGAAAAATGTTATGGGAATATAAACAAGACTTGTAAACATTTTATGAGGGTTTTTTTAAAGTGGGAGGGATCCACAATAGCTTTAAAAAATCAAAAAGTATTCCCAAGGTGAAGAAAGAACTGTAATGGGATTTTTAAAACTCAGATAACAATTACTTGAAAATAGTTACTTTCCCAGAAAAGAAGTATATGAGAAAAACATCAGCTGATTAAAATAATTCAGGATTTTTCCCTCCTGTTTTGTCTGTATGATTATTACTGTACCTGTCCAGATAACAGAACAAACAATGTAAAACAGCACACATAATTTCCTGCATTAGCTGCTTTAATCTGCTGTGATTGAGAATGTATTTCTGGACACTGTCCAGACAGGCTTCTGGCAATCAGAACAGTGACGAGACCTGATGTACCTTGTTAATTCTCTTAAGGCTAAATCCCACAGACCTTGCCCGGGCTAAATTCTCATTGAGAGTTTTATTTAGGTTAGATTGTGACCTATTAACCTTAACATCTTGAATTCATGGTTCTTTCATCCACACTTTTTCTTCTTTAAATAAAGTATCAGGTTCACCTAATATACTGATACAAAAAGGAAGTCCTTGGTACATTTAAAGTCATGTGTCTTGTGCCACTGGGGAACAGTGCTGGAAAAAATGTTTCTGCGAGTTATGGGGTAGTTAAACTGATGTGAAAATATGGAAATAGAAGACATGCATTGCATCATTCTCTTCCCCATTTTTCAAGCAGATATGTTCAGGAAAACCACTGAATCCACATACAGCACCAATTACATGACTAAATGCAGGACTAAAGCAGTTTTCTCCAGCAAAATTTTTTTGTGTTTTGTCCCACTTCATTTACTGTCTATTCCTCTAGAGACTGGTCTACAGTTTAGTATTTGTCTTTCAGTCATCCTTGTGTCCTTCAGCAGTCTGGAGTTTTTTTACCTCTGGTAGTAATGACAAGCCAATGTGAGTACTGTGGAAGTACCATTCATTTAAAAATATTTTTTAAAAAATTATATCTACCTTAACAAAGATGCCTCTTGTGCCTTCAAATATTGGTTTCAGAACTCCTCTCCAGTAAGTAAGCAGAGACCTTGCCATATCAGTGGCTTTTCTCAACACCTCTACTACTTTTGTTTATCTTTTAAATTAAAAACAGTAAAAAACACCAATACAGGAAAAGCTAAGTGTTTCTGCTCCTCTGGTGTCATTGACATCAAATCTGTTGTAGGCACACAGCTTGTGGTAATTGGGAGTGGGGCTGTGGTGAGCCTCCTCCCTAAGGGGATACAGCTGTGTAGGAAAGGTGTCTGGTGTTGAAGGCAGTGACCCAAGTACTGACCAACCACAAAAGGGCACACAGGTGTAATGTATATGACATGAAGGGTATAAGAGCTTGGTGTGAAGAGCACTAGAGGAGCAGAAGCTAGTAGATGCTTGCAGCCTTCCATGGTGCTGTTTGTCCCTCCACTGTCCCTCCATTGTCCATCTGCCATATAAATCCATCATTCAAAAGCCATCAAAGTTTATTTTCCCTGCAGTACATTTTGATGCTTTACATTTGTGAACTTCCTCATTGTATCACTGTCTTCAAGTCCTTACGTGATCTGAATCACTACAAGCTCCATATTCCTTATAATTTATGGCTGGCATTGACCACCTCTGTTTGTTTGCTGGACTTTTTGCCACAGCCCTGTTTCAATCTTCACTTTGTCCTCTACAAAGCTGCAGCTGTTAAAAACCTTCTATACGATAATACAGCAGATAAAACATCTAGATACCATCAGTTTGCTGCAACAGAGGCTGGATTTATTTCAAGGTTTACCATGTGCCTTCTGTATATTTGCTTTTATAATTTCACTTATTTACGTGTCTTCTATTGCTGCAAATAGACTTTCTGTTTGGAAATGCTTGCCATCAAAGACAAGATGTAGAAAAAATTAGCTTTGAGCTAGATGGCCTAAAGAACAGCAGTGTTAGTGAGAAAATAGAAATTTCTACATTTAACAGCAAACCCAACACAGCCCATAGACATAACATACCAAACATACCCTAAACTGTCTGTTTTTATGACAGACATTCTTGGACCCTGAACCCCTCCTTCCTTATAGATGACACTAGAACAGCCCAAGAGAGCATAAGCCAATGGCTCAGTTCGGTGCAGAAAGTTCTCAAAAAACAGCTTTTCTGAATTGTATGAAATTTCCATTACTTGCTCCTTCCTCCGTAACTGATACAAATTCTGCTGTTGAATATTGCATACTTAGAACTAGGCACCAAAAGCACTTCAATAACTATTCTTAAACAGAGTTTGATGTTGTGCAATTTTCTCTCTAAATAATAATTTTTAATCATCTACTGCTTTTCTTTGCTACTACTAATACTAAAGACACCTGTGCAAGTCAGAGTGTAAAGTTAAAATCTGAAGGAAAATCCCACACTTTCTGTGTTTTGCAGTAGGCAAGCACTTAAAAGGAACCAGAAAACCCAGTTCACAGCACTGCCCTATTTGAAGTCCTTCTTATGCTGAAGCTAATTATGCATCTAGCTAGGCGTGTATCAGAGCTAGAGAAACAGCTTGAAGAAATAAATCAACAATTTAGGGTTTAAAGGATTTGATTCACACCCTAAGGAGAAGCCACAAATAATCATGAACTCTCACTTTGTTTTATGAACATTCATTGCTGTTCCATTGGATATGTACTACTTTTAGATAATAGTTCATAAAGAAAATGTCCTGTGTAGTAAATAGTACAAAATGTTTCATTTCCTTAGGAGTAGAAAGAAGTTCCAAGTTACAGTCATTGGGATTGCTGTAGGCACTGAGCAAAAGCCCGATCCTCCTTGACAAACCAAGATTCTAAAGGAAGAAACTAAACTGCAGGTAGTGCTCAGATCAGTTAGTAGAGACATACTTTTCCCTGGAAAGAGTGTTTTGGCCAGCATAGTTTTCATCTTTTCTGTAAACATAGTGAAAAACTATCACTAAAAGAGGATTCTACTGGTACAATCATGTTCACAGTTGGTACTTGCCAGCAGGAAAAATGCATTTTGGAAAACAAAGGGGATGAGGAGCTCTGTTCTCTCTCAGAAAAGAATAAGAGAGAAAAAACTAGAATAGAATAAAGCAAAGAAAACATGTGGCAAGCAACTTTATCTCCTGTTTTCCTCTGTCAGCACCTAGCAAGAGGACTCACATTACCTGCAGGTTGTAATTCATACAGAACCTCTCCTTTCACACACATCCTTGTTTCTCACTGCTATAGGTCTTGCTTTCAAAAGAGGAGCAAGGTTGTCCACACAGCACACAGCACTTGGAGTGCTCAGAGGGGAAATACTCTTCTCCTTATCACAATCCCTTGGCAACCTTGGCCACACTCCTGTTTCACAAACATGCATTTTGAGTTAGGGTGTCATCTGCCCCACCCCTTGGTCACCCCTTAATCATTCACCACTGCACAGACACACATGTCCTCACAACTTCATTTCGGTCATTCCTCAGAGCCCTCACAGGACCACATTTCTGCCTGGCATCTGCAGGGGGAACCTAACCAAGTGCAAGCCCTCCAGAGTCCCAGCTCTTCAGCAGGACCTGCAGCAGGACTGGGAACTAATAATGTAAGAGCTAGCAAGAACATTCATTAACAGACATTGCATCTGGATACATTGGTATGATTGGAACTGCAGGAGCAACACAATATTAAATACAATTAAGAAAACAAAGTTCTTTACCAAGAAAATTCACATATGTAGCATTTTTTTTTTCCATAAAAGGAAAGCAAAACTGTCCTTTGAAACTTCCTTACTGAAAACTGGATTTTTAAAAAAATAGTCTCCCTTTATCTCCTAAAAATGCCATGTTTTATTTTAGGACAAAAAAAACCACAGTTACCATAAAAGACGCTAAAAATTTCTATTCCAATCAGCTTTCTCATAAATATCTGCTGTCCTAAACAATGCTTCAGATATGTTATCTAACCTGGGAAAGCTAAAGACACATTTGAATTTCCAAGCAAATATAAAATGTAACTTAAAATAATTTGGCACCAGTTCCTACTTTCTTTTTTTTGTCCATAGCTTAGACATGTGAGTATTCTTCGTATTTCTTTTTCTCCTGAGTCTAATCTGACATTTTCTTCCAAGCACACACCATTTAAATCCCAAAGAAGGCCAGAAGCAAAATTTCTGGCTGGTAGAACTCCACTGAAGTCAAGAGAAATTTATCCCATGAGTATAAAGATCTGGGGGCACAACTTAAAAAGAAAGCAGAACAGTTAAAGCACTCTAGACACAAAAATGAATTGTAGATGCTTGCTTAAATGGGTAAATTAATGCGCTTCAGTATATAATCCTGATTTACTGCTCTGGAGCTGTCACCTGCCATATAGAATATCCTTACAGCCTTGCTTCTCTTATAGTTACAAAGGAGCTAACCCTAGTGTAGTGGGATTTCAGCAAATGATAATTAAATCTACAAATCCCAAACATATTTATTTGAAAATTTAAAACATGGTGTATTTAAAGATAAAAGCATAAACCTCCTGCACAAAAGATTTACATGAACCTGGCTAGTCAGACATTTTCTTCATTTAAGATTAACTGCTTCATGAGTAGCATAACTAATGAAATGGTTTTCTTATAGATTTGTCCCCTACTGTCGTGACCCAGTTCCTGCAGCAATATTTCCAGCTGCATCCTGCAAGAGACAGCTAGAAAGAAGAGTTGTAGCTAATCTGACAGTGCACAAATGCTAATTGGATGGTCAGGTACATTTTGACTGACTAGCTATAGCCAAATGTTATACATAATGTGAGTTCTGTCAGGGCAATCTTTCTTTGTACAGCTCTTTTCCAGTCACAAGCCAAGTCTCCCAATTTTTTTACCCATTTAGACACCTTTGTGTCCTACCTATTCCTCTTTCAGTTTCCACTGAAATTAACCCCTGAGCTCAATATAGGTGGAGGCAGAACTGACAGAGAGACAACCACTGCACAATTGGGCACCTGATGAACAAATATAAAAGATAACATGTGGAAATACCTCAGAATCCCTGTCACTTTAACAAAATGCTTCATTTAAACACTGCAAGATTTCTGTCCTTAATCATACTCACCCATAATGAGAGCCAGCCAGTAACTCCAAATGAGTTGCTTGTGCTGCTGTTGCCACTGCATGTCCCCTGCCTGAGGACAAGCTGAGCTAACAGGATAGCCTACTCATGTCAGGAGTCATCCAGTTCTAAGGTTTGAAGTCCTCCACAGGGTTAGAGACGGGAATTGCAGTGGGCTCATTGGTGAGGAATACATTGATTTTTAATTTTTTTTTTTTAAGGAAGAGCCTTAAAGAGATGAAGAACTGCAGAGCAAATAACAATCAGGGAAGCTGTGAAGCAACAGAGTCTTGCTAGTCTGTCAGAACATTTTATAACATTGAAGGCCAAGCCCAGATCATCTTCATCAGCAAGGCAATCACGTGGTGAGAACTGCTGTCATGAGTTCTAAGTGCCATTTCTCTGAGCAGACAGGATTTGGAAGTCTAGAATTCTTCCTTGCCATTAGTGAGGATTAAATAAAAGACTGTGGGTGGATGCATCCAAAATGCAGGACAATTCCCTTATCCTTCCACCCTGGAAGCATGAGGGTGTCAGGATTTTTTTTAAAAATACAAGTTGACAAACAATTCTCATTAAAGAGATAAACACTTCTTGTTTTCTGTCTGGAAACCAATGCACTTTGTGGAAAGCTTTACTTGCTCCTCAGGTCTGATCTTTGTGTTTTCCTAACACATTAGATTTTGTTCCAAGTCAGATAATCACAATTTGGAAGGGGCAGGAGGTGGGGTAGGGGGGGAAAGGGAGGATGGAGGGTGTGGGTTATATCTTGGATTAAAGACAGTACAGTAGCAATTGCCTCACAATTACTTTAGTTCCCTATTTCATCTGGCTAGGCAATGTGATCAGAACTCAAGGCTGCAGCTGTCAACACAAAATAATACAGTAAAATAATTTAACATATCCAAATATTGAGTGATATCTTTGAAAAAGGCAATGTAGGAGTTGTGCCACCCAGTGGAACAACTAAGAAGAAAATACTGAATACAGAAAGTTCTACAGTGCTCAAACTGCAAATACTTTCCATGGCATCATTTGGACCATGGTTGTTAATTCAATTCAACTTTTTATTTATTGCTCTTCTGAAAACTCATCAGAAGCTACCAATACTTCTTTGGTTAAGTATAGAAAATACAATTTGAAGTGGAATTTTAAGGAGGTGTGATCCTTTACCTTTTTTCTGTATCTTTCATGGCTGTATAAAGATTTGATTTCTGAAAGATTTGTTTGCAATGAATTAAAATGTTCTGCCTCAGCTGTATTACTTCTCTCTTAATATTTGGCAGTAGATTAATGTCTGTGGAGTATTTCTGCAAGAGTTTAATTAAGGCTGACAACAAGAAGCCACTGAGTAAAGACAATAGCACTGGTCTCAGCAAATAAGTGTAGTTGCATTATGCAAAGTGCAAGCAATCCCAGTCCCCATATCCAACAATCAAACCAGCACAGGGTGCCTGTCTGATAAGGAAACACTCATTAAGGATGTCTAGCAACACCAGACTAAGGAGGTGCATTTCAAACAAAAGTCTCTCCCTGGGACAAGAACTTAAGTGAATAAGATGTACTTAGCCTGTGCTTGTGACAAAGTCTTTCTGTTCTATTATTTAGCAAGACATTCTCTGTCCCACCCGTTTGAGAAAATGATTTGAGAAAAAATGTACTTGAGAAATGCATCACAAATCTCTTGCAGGCATGTCCTGGAAAAAGGAAACACTGACTCCCTTTAAGCCCCTAGCTGTAAACTGAAGGACTGGGAGAATTTACGTGAAGCTGCAGCAGGGGAGAAAGCTTCTCTCTTGCATGGGCTATCAAAGTGGGAGGCTGCAGACAATGCTTTAGCAAGTGCCAAAGGTAACACTCAGAATCCTTCTGCTGTGTGGGTGATAAATAGCCAGAGTCCTTCTCTCCAGCAGCTATCAAAGCCCAAACTCCTAGATATGCTAATATGCTGATGCCATGAGGTATTTGTCATTGTACACACTTGGTATGAGGTAAAGCTTTCTACATAAACCTTAAATGCTTGTTCTAGTCCATGTCAATTTGTGGTGTAATCCTGTAAGTTATCTTTGTGAAGAACATCAGGATGGGGCAGTTTTGCTTTAACAATGCTTGGGCTTTGTCTGTTTTAAAAGGCCTCCAAACACAGTACCATGATACCAGGCACAGAGGAACTCTAGGCCTTTTTTCTGAATCCTTGAAAAGCATGTTAAACTAGCTTACTCTTGGTTCATTAAACATGTTGCCATACTGCCAGGTGACCTTTCAGTTGCAAATCTCTTCAAAACTGCTTTTTCTTGCATCAGCTATTCATCATGTCCTCAGAATGCAGACATTTGTCTTAACATTTTATAATCATCACAAATCATAGGATAAGAAGGACCATGTTTATTAAGACAAAAGGCAATGTGAATGTGCTCCTTTTGGGTATATGTCTAAATATTCATTGTCAAATTTGAGACTAAATCTAGCTTCAAAAAGTGTAAGATTTGCAGTTTGAGGGCTTCCCCTCAGTGCATTTAAGCTTTGTATGTACTTAAGTGTATGTATCCACCAACACAGACAGAAAATATACATCAAGAAAAACATCCAAACATATGCAAATATTTTTGAATGAAAGCATCATTCTGATTTAGTGAGCATATTTGTAACAGCAGTAACTCCTCTTTCTCTGTAGAAAAGGATCTTGTCATGATGAGAGGCCCAGGTACAGACAGGAAGAGAAATCACCAACTGCTCTTCTCAGCCTTGTCATTGCCTATGCAAGACAAGTAAGAAATAGCAAAAGGATCCATGGTGATAAATATACTGTCAATGACCACTGTTTTATTCTTAAAATTTCACATGTATGATGATTTCAAGGCTGCTGAGACCTCATGTAACTTTCAAATATCCACATAGCTGTGATCACATAAGTAGTAAATGTTCACATTATGTTCATGATGAAAAAAAGCTGAAGATAGTTTTTAATTTATTCTTATTTCAGAATTATGAGTTAAAATGCATATATTCTTTCAGGCTGGAGGCTTCCTTAGCAGACTCACTGGAAATATTAAGGCTTGCAAAAGCAAGTGAGCAAAGACACAAGAAGAATTTGGTTTTGAACAACCCATGTGTAATTTACACAAACAGCATTTATGGATGAGTTAGAATTGTCTATTTGCAAGAAGGTAGTTTTGCTTTTTATTTCTGAAAAAAAGTCAACAGTTGGCAAAAATAATTTGATTAATTCATTCTTTAGACACAGTACCTTCATTCCAGCATTACTCCTATAGCTTTCAAGTTAAACCACACATCTTTCATCTTCATACCCAGTATCTTAAATGTTTTGCATTTTTTTTTGTTCAAAAAATTACCAGTCTTTCAAAGCTACATGTTAGCAGCATAGTCAAGTGTCTGTGCACTGACTCTAATGATTCTAGGCAATATATCAGTGAGGATTTTTCTGTTTACATGGTGTTGTCCAGGTGAAGTCATTGGGCTGACTCAGATTTTTGTATTATCTTTTGAGAGAGTTATGGATCTCAATTCAAGAAGCTTGTATTCAGGAAAACTGAGAGCATAGATTCCAGACTGAGGTCACACATATGAGTACATTGCTTAGAGGAAGAGCTAGCAAAAAGTTATCAGCCAGCAGCAAGACTTTGCTGGATAGGTGGATCACAGAACTTTCTCTGGGAACGGTCTCTCAAGTTCCTTCATTGGGAGTCACTTGAAGTTACAAAACCACATTTTGCTCTAATGTTTCATATTTGTGAGAAAAGGCTCTGAGGTGACTACTATAGAATCTTTCATTACTATTCACCTAGTTCAAAATATTATCTGCCTTATTGAATTATTAAGGTGGTTCTAAGGGGTTCTGACTGACTCGGAACTCAGCAGTCAGTCTGGCATTGTGTGATCTGCTGGTCTCTTCCTCCACAGTCTGCCATTCACACTCCTCTTTCTCTCAGCCCCTAAGGAGTGAAGAGATGGTTGACTGAGTTTAGTGTCTTACAAGTGTGCTTAGGCACTGGAGCATGTTTATGTGAATCTGACATGGTGAGCTAGTGGAAAAATGCAGCTGGTTTAGCAATCACAACAAAATAATCTTTAAAGCCAATCATGCTGTTCCTCTAGGCTCCTCCTTTCCAGAGGATCCCAGCTAGAGGGTTTGCAACAAAACCAAAGCCAATCTGCATGCCAGGATGCAAAGCAGAACACCCTAATATGGGTCAGTACATCCACCACCTCATGACAGAGCTGGAGCTCTCACTGCTTTGAGGTGTGTACCCTTCTATCTACCAAACAGCTACTCTGATTAGATATTCTATCTTGTGCTGTGATCTTCATTTGCTTAATAGTCTCCAGATGTATTTTCACTTTTTTCTTGAAGCATTTGTGAGAAGGAAGGGGTAATAACCAACTTTAAAGACAAAATTTGGAGTGAAACATTAAGAAAAAATTTTTATTTTTCAGATCTGCCAGGTAAGATGACTATCTTACCTTAAGCAGACAGTCCCTCTTGTTAAAACCTGTGTAGCACTCCATTACCAAACTTTGGCATGGATAATTAGGGAAGAGCTACTCCAAAACATGAACTCAGCTGAAATAATGTCCTGAGATCATTTAACTACATTTCTGTATGAAACTAAGCACACCTTTTAGTCTCTTCAGGGCTTGGGATAGAATTCCAACTTTAGATTTTTCATTTTTCTCCTGTTAACAGTGGCTAAACCAGAAGGCACACAGACCTACATTCTGAAATTCACCTGACAATACTGGCAGCTCAAGACTAAACATGATTCTGCTTGAAAGCTGATGAGCTTCTACACTTCTTTACTCAGATTTGTGTAAGATAGGAAAAGATCTTTAACCCAAGGCTCCTTATTCACTAAGAATAAAAAAATTAGCATGGAAGCTGCCGTTTATCAGAAAAGGAAAAGTAAGTTCTTTATTCCAGCTGATGATTTACACAGTAATCATGGATTCTTTTTTCTTGTTTTCACGTTGTATAGGATTCTTTTTTTTTTTTCACAGAGGCTTATATAGAGGCTTTATATAGAGGCTTAACTTTCTCTGTACTTTCAAATACTTTGAGGACCCTCTTGGAAAGACAGGTGGCATTTATTATTAAATAATGTGTAGAAAAGAGCTGATCACGACAAAAGTAAATTTCACTGTACTGTGGAAAGGCCTGGTTCTGCAATTGGAAAAGGACATCTCCATTTCCTGTTTAAGTCCAGGTATACTTCCTGCCCATGTATGCTTCTCTGTGGTCTGAGGCCTCCAGGGTGCTGCTTTAAGCAAGAAGCCAGACTAAGTGACCTGCAACACCCCTTCTGACCACCAGCTCTGTGACTCTGTCTCTCATTTCTATGATATTATTTCTTACCCTCTTCACCCAAGCTTCTATGGCAGGTTTTTAATTTTTAAACTGTCCTAGAGCAATTTCCTTTGTCTGCTTGCAACTATTATCAGCTGGCTGACATGTCCAGCTGTGCCAGTATGTCATAAACTGGCTGCTCAGCAGGACCAGCACCAGTGATCTGCACTGAGGTTCTGTTCATGAGAGAAGACCAGGAGGCACACACAGGAAAAAAATTTAAGAGGTCAAAAAAAAGAGGTCTGCTGTAATTCCTGAGGGATCTTGTGCAGTCCACCTGCTCTTCCTAGCAAAAGCCTAAGCAATGATATGACAACAGCCAGCCAACATTAAGACATCATGAAGTAACTAAGGTCAAGAGACATCTATGATGACATCTATTACTATGAAAAACTGTCTAACTAGAATAATCTCACTTAGATAAGTGTGTCTGTGCCATGAAAACTGATCTGACAGCAATCCCAGTTACTGTCAAGAACCTCACCATAAGCCTGTGCAATAAAAAATGTGACTTAGCAGTCACTGTCCTCCCTGCTCCAGAGGTGACCAGTGTAAATCAAGAGCTTACTGTATCACAGATGAGCTGAGTGACTTTAATGAGAAATCTCGTTCTTATGGATTACTGTTCCCCTGCCACATCTTGTCAGCAATTCTTCAGAAAATTATTCTACCATTCCCAATTGCAAGGAAACAGATGGCACATGGAGTGAACCTTTCTGATGTGTAATGTCTTGGAAAAACAAGGATAAATAAATTAAAGACCAGAGGCCAACACTAAAATTGTCTTCTATCAAAATACAGCGTAACTCAGTGTCTTGGGTTTGTGTGTCAAGGTTTTGGTAGCAGTGGCTACCAGCAGCAAAGTCTGCAGGGGTGGCTCCATGAGAAGCTGCTAGGAGCTTCTCCCTTATCTGCCATGCCAGCCAGCTTCAAATATGTGAGAGAAACAACCCTGAGAGCAAGGTCAGTGGAAAAGGAGGTGGAGGAGATGCTCCAGGTGTCGGAGCTGAGATTCTCCTGCAGCCTGTGGTGACAGGCTGTCCCCCTGCAGTCCATGGGGGCCCATGGTGAAGAAGCCCTTGGAGGACTCCAGGTTAGAGCAGGGGGATGCCCAAAGGAGGCTGTGACCCCATAGGAAGCCCATGCTGGAGCAGGTTGCTGGCAGGACCTGTGGCTCCACAGAGAAAGGAGCCCACCCTGGGGTAGGTTTGCTGCTAGGACAGATGACCCCATAGGGGAGCAGGCTGCTCCTGCAGGAGTGTTTCAAATTCAAGGGACTCCCTGCTGGAGCAGGGGAAGAGTGTGAGGAGTTGTTCTCCTGAGAAGGAAGGAGCAGCAGAATGTGTAATGAGCTGACCAAAACCCCCATTTCCTATCTCACTCTGCCACTGGGCAGCAGTAGATAGATAATTCAGAGGTGAAGTTGACCTCAGGACTAAGGGAGGGATGGGAAAAAGGTGATCCAGGATTCAGGTTTTATTTATCATTATCCTGCTCTGATTTAATTGGTAATAAATTAAAATTATTTCCCCAAGTCAAGCCTGTTCTGCCTGTGACAGTGAGTGATCTCTCCCCAGATCCTGTGTGTGTTTCATTATATTTTCTGAGGGGAGGATAGAGCAGCTTTGGTGGGCTCTTGGCATCCAGCCTGGGTCAACCTCACATGCTAGGCTACAATCATTTTCTATTTAGCACTTAGATAGGACAGTCATTGTTTGGTCCACATTTAGATGATTTCTGCAGCAGCTGCCTAAGCAATATATGCTGTTACAAGGTGGAACACATCAATAGGACAATCTACTGTAAAGTATAGAAACAGATGAAACAATATTAACAGGAATATATGAATTTTCTTGGATTTTTAAGTACCTGAACAAATACCAGGGCATCTATATTTCAATCATAATTTATACATAGGCATATTGCATATGCATCTATGCATATGAAATCCATCCATGAGATAAATACTCAGTAAAGCATATTTATAACCACTCTTGCTAGTTCAATGAATGCTAAACTTTGAGAAGTAATATAGTATGTTACAAAATGAATATCTGAGTAGCAGTGAATGGATATCAAATGTATTCTTCATTTTTTTCCATTCTTCTCAGCTGTGTAACAGAAGAAAGAAGAGAAAATCTTCCTAAAGGCAAGAGTTATACACAAACTTGCAAATAACATCTTTAGCAACTTACAGCTAGGTAATAAGTAGAGAAATAGCATTTTTTTCTTATTGAGGTATTATGGGAGAGTTCAGTTCTTTTGTATAACTACAGAGTGGCTTCCTTAGAGGAGTAGTTAATTCAAACATACTTGGCACAATGTTAAACAATCATTACTTCTTCAAGCTGCATCAAGAAAAACCTCAGAGTAAAGCAACTGCATAGATATGTAATGCATGAACATTCTATTAAAGCCATCAAAAATGTGCCACTTCTAGTAAGCTCCTGGAACTGTTCCTATACTAGTATGTGATTTTTTTGATCAAAAGCACAGTGCTGTGGAAGGAGACTGGGTACTGTTATAGGATAAGTAATAATTCAGAGGATGCCCTAAGAACCTGCACCATTGACTATTATGTAGCTGGCCTCTGGTTGTTCTGAAAAACTCTGCACTCCTGTAGATAATGAAAGCAAATCAAGTACTGGTGCAATCTTGCAGACTTTCATTCCCTCTCCAGGGACTCTCCTGGATTGCGTAAAATTGGGATAAATACCGGATTTTCTAGATGGAGGCACTTCTCTTAAAGTACTGATGAGGTTTGGACACAAAGTTGAGTTCCTGCCCCTCTATGCAAGTATCTCAGCAGGTGTAGCCAACAACCTCCAGCTGATATAGCTGGCACTGGAAGAGTTCAGGTTCCCCAGCCAGGCAAGAAAAACAAAACAAAAAATACATAACAATTGGAGACACAAAAGCCAAAAAACGGGATACAAAGCTCTATCTGAAGTCTGCCTAAGCAGTGTTTATCCCATTGGCAATGCCACAAAGGTCAAGAGCCACTAAACCACCCATGCCACCATGAATTCTCTAGAAAAACTGCTGGATCTGTACAGATCATACATTAAAGAAAAAGACATAGCTTTTGATAGACCCAGCCGAGTGGCCTAGCAGTGGTCACTGGGCCTGTGAAAGTTTTGATGAGAGCAGACTATGTTTTCTCTTTGTAAAAAATGAACATTTTTGATGGTACCTTTCATATTTTCGTAAGTTTTAAATAAAGTAATTACATCCAGTCTTGTCTTCCATGACACAATCTATTACTTTTCACCTAAACACAGCTCTGCTGACACCTTCAGCACATCAAAAAAAGGTATTCTGGTGGCAGTTAAGATGACGACTGTGTTCTTCTATTTTGTGCTGGCTACATGGCAGCTGCTATGATGCAAGCAACCACTTGTCTTGCAGAGCCTTGCAGAGGATATGACTCAATGCTCTCATACAGGTAGTTCATTAGTCATGACCACGAGACCATGGTGTTATGCTATGATAAACTCTGACTCCTGCTATTTCTATTATGCCCATGAGATTTTGAGGATGATACATGGGAACAGTCAATTGTGAATGAGAACAAGGTGCCCTGTACTGAGATATTATCTGCTGTACCACTGTGCATTTTACAGATAGATTTCCAGAAGCAGCTGAGCTTTTCTTTTTTCTGACGTACATAATGTTCATGACTGCAGGTGTCAAAGATCAGTTAATATGTAACTGAAATAAACTGAAATAATCATATAGTTCCCCTCCTACTTCTATGTCGCTATTAACACTGGTGCTTGCCCAAATATAACCCAGAAGGCATTCAGACTTGATTAAATTTACCAAGACATCGAGAATCCATCACTTTACTCAGTATTTTACTGTATTTGGTTCACTCTAATTTTTAAAGTTTGTTTCCAGCTCACCAAGTCATTGATTGTTCTATCTTTCCTAATCCAGATCTGGATGAAGATGTGAGATAACAATAGCTTCGATGTCACTGCTGAGCTGACTTCTACTGCCAGTAGATCAGAGAAATGTGTTCTCATTTTCCAGGAGCTGACTTTTGTTGAAGATTCCTAAGCTTTAATTGATACATTTGCTACCAAGAAATTGCAATAATAAAGGAAGATCTTATTTGTGCCAATATTTATGACATAAAAAGTACTAATAGCCACCCTATTTATATCAGTTTACTGATTCTGCAGAAACTTAAACTTTCTGCTCAACTTTATCCCTGATCATGGATTAGAAGATAAGTGCATCAGGCAAATGCCCATTTAACTCTTCAGGGGTTTTGAGTGTGTGAGGATAATTTGGCCATTGGTCTATTAATTAGATATATAGATTACACAATATCTCCCAAAGACAACAAATTAACTTTACCTAAGCAATTCACAACTAATTTCACTGTATCATCTGAGTGAGCTCAAAAAATCTGATGAAGGTTTTCATATAGACATGCAATGCAAACCTGTTATTCTGATTATTTATAGTTGGCTTGAACTGAATTTAGCACATTCAAATACAAGTAGCAGATTTACCAGGATTATATATATATACACATACCCACATAATGCAAATAGTCCTATCATCCTTAGATCAAAACTTACTGACTTTTATAAGAGAAATTGAATGGGCACAGTCACTACTCAGTGGTTTGAGCTCTTCCTGCCACAGCAAGTCTCTACTACATTGACCCCATGTAAAGAGATTTTTCTGAAGTGGCCTTTTAGACTGGCTGTATATAAACTCTCATGCTCTGACACAGTTTCTAATGGCATCTTGAAGTACCACAGCTACAATGGTCAGGGAAAGACTTCATCAGAAAGTCTAAAAAATCAAATAGATCAGATGTTCCTGCTTGAGAAAGTAAGGAAGTAAATAAGAGCAGAAAGCTTGTATCACTCTTATATTATTCATAATGCTATATATTATTGTACCTAAACATTTTTTTTACATTACTGTTATCAATAAATCTCTAAGATTTTCCAGATGCACAGCACTGATCTCAGCTAAAAAGGTTACACTTAAAAGATATGTCACTTTTCTCAAATTGTTTCCACAGCAAGCATTATTCTCTAAGGGTTGTTCTTGAAGAATATCAAGATATGGTGACAAGCTCTCTTCTAGAGAAGAAACAGCAATATAAATAAATATAAATAGCCATGTATGAGCCAGCTAAAAATAATAAATTATGTTTTATTATATGGCACATTTTAGGGAAGGTATATTTTCTTTAACATGCCATACTTTATCATCTCAACTGCATATTTTTACTGCCCTCAAAGATGCAGTGCATAAGGCATTCTCATATCTTCCATTTTTTATCTAAAATTGAAATAATTGTAGATTTTAATACACTTCAAATCTCTGAATTTCTTCATTTAACAGAACAGAACCAGTTTTATCATTGATCTGTTATCTAAAAAATGAACTCTTAATACTTTCCAGTGTTGATCTGAACCTCAGCCTTAAGGAAATCAATCACACTGGTCCAAATTTTCTTATGTGTGGAAAACAGTTTTTCAGATGCAGTAGTTCAATGTACAAATTTACAGAAGATATTCTTCCAATAGCAATAAACAAGAAGATCTGGGCTATGAGGATGGAGAATGAGATAATGGAATGTTTGGTCATGTTCTAACCCAAGTTTCTGAAGGTGAGAACATGTTCTACTGAATCTCTCATGACATAATAGTCCTCAAATAATCCATATGCACTTTTTTATGAAGTTACCACTTTCTAAAACATAAACCATTCTTTAAGGGATTATCTGAATTAGGCTAACATGATTTTATTCACTGAAATGGAAGATAAAAACGTATTTGAGAGCTCTGAATAAAATAAATTTCAACTTTTTAACTTATCTTTGTATTTCCAGAAATTACAACAAATTTCTCATCCATTAACTTTTTTCCAAACTAACCCTTTCAAGGAATATGGAATGGCATAAGTCTCAGTATACATAGTATCAAATTGTTTTAATTTTATGATCATCATAAAAAATTTAGCATAATGTGAAACAGAAACTAAGCAATTCAAAAAGCACAAAATTACTTTTTGAGGACATGCTTCCACATTTCTGTGTATTTAAATCTGACAAAACAAACACCTGTACTTTTGGAAAATGCCAGTAGCTAAGGAAGATAGATTGGTGATTGAAAGTTTTTATCAAGACAACATTATACACCTTTACCAGTAACACACATTGTTGGACCCTGCATTATAGACCCTTCAGCTTGAGCTTTACAACAGAATCAAACATTAAACAACAGGTACATTGCTTAGTCTGGCTAGGAATGTTATGTTAGCTTGATAATTAATTAATTCAGTATTTCCAGGAAAACCTTTAAAATAAGGAGCTATGGTAACCTTGTCTGTCTAACAGTGATTGAAGTGCAGAGTCCCAGGACACCAAACAGCCTATGGAAGCAGGGCTCCTGTGCAGCCCCTGGCATCTCTTGCACAGAGGCTGCTATGGCCCAGTGCTGAATTCAGTCCCAGGGTATCCTGCAGATCTTTCATTCCTCTCTGTTCAGACCCTTCAGTCTGTGCAAGACGTGATCTTTTACGTAGCCTCATCATTAACACCATCAAAAGTACATTACAGCCTTTCTATTAGTAACAGAAAAATATGGCATAAAATTCTCAGGAAGCCATTCTCAACAGACTGTATCCTATCTCATCTCTTAATTACCTTACAAGTTGGCTCCTTTCATAATAAATACTAGTATTAGTTGAAATTATTTTTTCAATAGCAAATAACCTTGTAAATTCACTTTAACAAAAAAAGTTACATTTTTCAGGACTTCTGCACCATATACAGGACAGTATTCATGGTTCAAAATCTTCTTCACCCCATGGTCCAGAAATCACTGGCAGACCAGAACCCACCCTAAAGTAGTCTATGAAAAGGATCCAAAATAAACTATGCATACATATTCTCACATGTGCAAGGAAGCAAGCAAAGAAGCACAGGGAAGAAACAAACAAAATAAATATTCATAGTTCAATAGGTTGTGGCCATTGTACAGAAGATTTTCCAGTATGGAGAGAGTAACATTGTTGTTGTACACATTTAAAATACCAGCATCAAAATACCAGTGTCAAAACAGCCAAGAGGCAGAAAATCATTTTAGTTCCCAAGCCCAAAAGACAGTTATTAAGTCATTACATGCTGATTAAATCTCATTTTAATATCTAATATCCTACAGATGGCTTTGTACAGGCTTTTCTCAGTGTTACAGGATGAGCCTCACCAGGTAATGTACCTTCAGTCTCCTTAGCTGTAAATCTTTTGCTGGCAGAGCTAACTCAAAATCTGGTCACCGTAAAATTTGTTTTTAAAAGGGTCTGTAAGCTTTTAAAATCAAAGCCAAGAAATATATTTGCTTCCACTCTTGTTTTGTTTCAAAATGCCAGAATACCTTAAACCTACAATGAGGGGTTCTGTATAAGTAATGATGTCTGACTATTTCAAAGGGTAAACAAAGGTAATATAAAATAAAGCTAAGAGTTGTGTTTATACAATTGGGAAAGTTCCAGCTTTGGACTTCATTATGCTTTGCACTCCACAGGCCTTCACTTGCACCACAAGACATTGAAGGGACTTTTCTCTGCTATGGGATGTGTCTGTCCACCCTGTGTGAATCTGTCGTGATATATGACAGTGGCATAAATAGTCCTTTCCTACCTCTTGGAGCTTTGTGCTGAATAACTTGGCTGAACCTCGGGATCCTGCTGCTGGCATTCAAATGGCAGTGGAAACCATATCACACTGAACTGCACTGCTGTGTTTCCTCTGCTGCTTTAGAATGTCAAAGGAATCTTTTTATCATTTTGTGTCTAATTGAAATGAGACAGGGAGAACTCTAAAGGTTATATCTTGTGTTCTGTTCACAATTCTGACCTCCTTACCTCATTTCCACTATTAATAGATTTGCATTCCTTAAGACAGTAATAAATGAGGCTAGTCTTGTAAGGGGAGTAGTATCTTTTAATAGCTGTACTGAAATAATGGAAGAAAACAGAGAAGCTTGCAGACCCTAAAGGAGTGGGTTGTATGCTGAATACTCCTCTGTTTTCTCCTGCTACAGTAGCAGTCTAATAAAAAGATAATATAATGTTACCACTCACAAACTATGCTTCATTTGTATTCCCAGATACCACAACTGCAAAAAATCTACTTTAAAAAGGTGACAGTTGAGAAGCCACTTTAAAACAGAGAGCAATGGTTTAATATAAAGAGATGTCTTTATCTTCCAGTTACACTGCAGAGTTAAGTTCCTCTGGTTGATTAAACAAATAAAAGCCTTTCCATAATTCCTTAAATACCAACTGATTTGAGGAAAAGAAATCATAATTCAGATTTCAGTTGCACCTTTAATTAAAGATGCGTTTTAGCTAATTTCATCCTTGGGACTTTCCACAGTTCATGTATAGTAATAAATCTTAGTAATACTATGAAATCAAACTTTTTATATTAAAAGCCCATAATTTCGATTTTTTTTTTTTCTCGGAGGACAAGATTCACCATAACTGACTTCTGTCATCCACAAATTAGAAATGCTAAACTTAACTCATTGCCTGCACTCCCTGGTAAAAGAACAGACAAATCCTTTACAGGGATGACTCACTTGTCTCAACGCCTAAGACAGGCACTCACAACCATGTGCTGAAAGAGCCTCTCCTCTGACCACACAAGTAGCCAAGAAAATTGTGTAGGCTATGGACTAAATGCAAGAGTCTGGTCCCATGTGAGATGCCTTAATATGACCACTGCTGCCCCAGAAGAGCAACAATTTGCCTTAAGTCCTGTGTCATACCTGCCAATCCTATGGCAGGACCCTGGGCATCTCAAATGGCAATACAGGTGTTTAGGCAATTGATTACTGCTACAGATATCTAACTAAAAGCAGTTAAATCACATAAAATTTCAGCAATGGGAAAAATTAGTGAACTTAGTAATGTTAAAAGATCTTCAAGTTAATGGTGTAAAGATGAGACAGAGAAAAGCATAGAAAGCAATGAAGGTGGCTCCTTCCTTTTCTGCCAAGGCAAAAGGCCTTTTCCCCCTACCACTTCTAGGCTTAAACCTGCCTTTCAGCCCAGCACTCCCTACTTTGGATGCTAAGGAAAGAGCTTTCCTTGTTTCAACCTGCTTTAACCAGGGTCAAACCAAACAGAGGAATGCCTGTAATTTCACAGGAGCAGGAAAAAATTTGTGTTTGTGTCCTGCAGCAGTCTCGTTGTCACTGCAAGTGGTTTCAGACACTTTGCATTTGCAAATCCATAATTCCACATGAAGCCTTCATGAGGCCTGGCCCCTCCACCACAATCAACAGCATGTTTATAATCACATGTAATCAGCTGACCTGATGTGAATGCACATGAGATGTCACATTTGCCTCTGCACTTTCAATTTCTTTCAAGGTTTACTTTCAGAGCAGGACTTTGCAAAAAACACAGGACTGTGTACACAAAAAGCAGTACTGTTGAATAATAAATAGTTCACATTTTCTCTGTTCTCTAAGAGGAAGCATGGGTTGCACATTGCTTTATTTGAGTGTTTCATGACTGCAGGAAGTTGGGTTCAGAAAAGATTTCATTTCATACTTTGGATACGCATCTTGATTAGATTATTCTGCATCTGCCTCATTTTAAAAGAGGTGTTAAAAACCACTGTCCTATTTCCAAATCTGGTTCACACCCTTTGGTATGCTAAGAATTTTAATATGTCTCACATTCTACACTTTACTGTAAGAGTTAACAAATTCTGCACTCAAAATCCATGGTTGTTACTAAGTATGTGATTTAATACCGAAAGAGGGAACTGCTTTATATCATTTTACACAGTATAAGTCATATAATAAGCATTTCTGCCCCAACTGTATCAGAAAAGTCTGCTTGTACTCACTGAAACATGAGTGTTTGAGGGCCCTGGAATTATAATCTCATCTTTAAACCACATTTTTCTGAATATATATTTATTTTCTAATATATAAGAATGCATTAAATCTAACAGACAGTAAATAAAGCAGACGTGAACCCTGAACACTTGGTTGGAAAATGTGAGATGAGGTAGGATGAGATGACGCTATCTGTAAAGATTCAGGCACCCTTGCCCCAGATCAAGAATAGATGTTTTAAAATGCAAGTATTTATTCTAAATTACTTGGTCCTCCTTGATCCTCAGACAGATTTAACTGCAGTGCAAACCTTTCATATGCCTCCATATGCTCATTTTAAGTTAGCTTTGCATCTGATGAACAGTACAGACACTCCATTTACGTAGTTGGAACGTCTGAAATGTGAAAATCCATATTGAGCAGCAACAGGACATGCAAGCCACCCACCAAAGAATATGTCCTTTTTGCCAAGAACAAGGAGAGTCCTATTTGAAATAGCTCAAGTGACAAGAGGGTCACAGAAGGCACAGCACACCAGTTCAGTCAGACCACATTTTTCCTCCAGGACCACACCTCCCAAGGTGAAATCAGAGCAGATTTTCTTACATCACAACTGTGCTCTAGAAGCAGTAACAACTACAAACAGACACTGGCAATACACATATGGGCTGTTATCCGGTCAGCAAATATATTCAAAGTTAATGCCGATCCATCAAATACCTTCAGGCTCCATTACCCTTTCCTTTCACCCAGCTGCTGTTTACAGACAAAAGGAATCCACTCTGTTTTGCTGAGCAGATCAAAGTGTAACAGGCTATATATGGCCTGCAGTGGAAGAAAACAGTGTGGCATGTCATAACACTGCACTGACGTAAGGCCATTACAGGCAGTGACAGTGACACATTGACTTTTGCACCTACTGCAATATTTTAAGCTCTTTCCACCATGTCATCAAGTACAGAGTTCAGCCACCAGCAGCCCTGGGCAAAATGTGCCTGTGCCAGTGCCAGTGCCAGCCAAAGAGGACTGGGACACTGGGGGCAACTCTAGGCATGGACTTGTGAGCTGAGGTCTAACTCAGCTCTGCCTGGGCAAGTGACTGACAGGTAAGGATGTGCTACCAAAGAAAACTCAACACCCAGCAGGACACAGAAAGGAGAAACAGCAAGTTTCAACCATAGTTTACCGTTGATAGAAACTTACATAAAATCCTCCCTTTGCTAATGGATTCTTAAAACATATATTGCATGAGAGATTTTAATTATTCTCTAAAAACCTAAACTTCTCTATTTAGGTAGTTAGGGTACTGCCAGAGTCAGGTTACATGAGCACAGAGGAGGAGGTGATTTATCCCACTCCCCATATCCTCATGCTGAAAGCAGAATTCCAGACTCTCTACCAGGCCTTGCAAAACACAGGAGCAGACATGAAAAATCTACTGCTTCATCAACTATTGTCAGTCTCTTTCAGAGAAATATAGCCAGAAATACTTGGTTCATGGGCTACTTCAAACTCCTTCCTCTAGTCCTGTGGGGTAAACCACACATCTTGGGAAGACCTGCTGTGGAAATAGAAGTGAAATTTAGAAAATTCACAGGAATAAAGAACAAATTTTCTGTCACTGAAGCATTATGAGGCATCTGGACTGGAGAACCTGGACCCTATGCAAAGTAAACTCCATAGAGGTGGATTCACTCTTTTCCTATTTGTAACTCAAAGATGACATGGTAGTCAGAAATAATCATTACACGGCAAAATGGAATTATCCTCTTCCTTTCTTAAGGTGTTATGCTAACCACTGAGATACATGACCCCTGCTCCCTTCAGTATAATTCAGTGCATGAATTATGGAAATGCTTTGTTCATAGTCATGAGTACCATAACAAGAAAATGTAACTGTCATACTTCATTTCATTTTCACTGCCAAGCCCTAAAACCTTGGGTGTACAGATTTAATGGAACAGTATTTTATTCATCCAGTGATTGTATCAGTAAATAGAGACACAGTTACTATCTAATGAGCTTCTCATCAGAACATTCAGGTTGTTAGGAACTGATCCAGACCACTCCTACGTATTTCTCATGATTCCCTATAGTGTAAGGTACTGTGCTATTATATGGTACTTTGCAACATGCCAGTACTTTCCCAGCTTTTGCATTTGCCTTCCACAAACATGATATAACAGGTATCTACAGAAGGACAAGAATGTCAGAACAGCAAAAAAAAAGATGCAATAAAATGGAATATGGGATGTGAAAAACACACCTCTCAAGGTGAAATAGGCATTACTTGTAGATTTCGATCACTGGAGAATAAAGCTAGGGTAAACCCAGTGACATTGCAAGCTAGTTAGCATACCCCATGCAGAGAAACATTGTTTCATAGAGTGGCTTATGATTAATAACACTCCAGGAATGGTACACTCCAGCTGACAGGCACAACTCCAGCTTAAAAGATTACCTTTTTTTTTCCCAGTCATCATTAGAGTAAAAGTTTATGTTAGTCAAGCTAGCAAAAAGGAAAGAGGATTTGTTTTAAGGGAAAAAACCTCTTGCACAATGAATGTTTAAGAATGTTTCAGTTTTCTGTATTTGATCTACACGACTGGTTTATAAACTGCTTTTAAAACTGACAAACAAATCTTGCCAGAGAATAATACAACACACCACTAAGCTGTAGCAAATGATTTCCCTTAGGGTTCAGTTTTGCCATGTGTCCGGAAAAGACCAAATAAAAACATGTCCTTGCTAAAATAAAGCAGTTTTTCAAAATTCAGCATCCTTTCCATACACAAAGGCTTTATTTTTTGTAGCAAGGCTGTGCTGTCTTGTTGGTTTATGTGCAGCCATATGCTTTCAATAAATGTCAGCAAGAACAGAGCAACTTCACCAGACTCCTCGGAGAGTGTTTCACCTGGTTGTATAACAGCTCCATTTCTGTGAAAGCTGAGAAGCCCTAGGTTTATGATTAACAATTTAATGTTAGTTACATCATGGGAGAGGCACCTTGTGCAATCTTCTTACATAATTTACTGTACACAGTATTCATTCCAACGTGAGTTATAAGTCATCCATGAGTAAGTCCTGAAGAATTAAAAGAAGCTGTAAGCAATACACAGGCATGCCTGACAACAATGAGCATTTGTGATTTGTTAATGACTTGGTATTAACCTTTACATTTTGGGTTTTCAACTCTATGTGTAACCATCAGAAACCTCCAGACTGATGTAATCTCTCACATTCCCAAGTTGTAAAATGGGCCTTTCAACCATTTTTTTTCCAAACTGCTTTCTTGTTAGTGCTTGCTGCAGAAAATTACTATGAAAGCATTAATATCTTTTGATGGCAGAACAATGAATTTCTGACAAAGATGGTCTTCTGCATAATCATAATCACCTTCCCTTTATATGTGTGAATGATGTCATTAGATTGTTATCTTTTTCTCACTCAACTGGGACTACTTTTATCTTATATATGTAAGGTTGCTAATGCAAAGGTTGGATGATTGAAGATTTCATTAAAACTGGTAGTTTGCAGTGACATTCATAATACTGCAACTACTTCCTAAGCATACCAGCAACAGTCTACACTTCATGAAGTTTAGTGTGTGGGAACGGTACAAACAGAGGTAGAAACAGAAAAACAAAATTTCCCCATTGCAGGAGTTGTGTCTGAGGCCCTTTGAATGGAGGGTTGTTTATGAACTGAGGGACAATGATCCACACTTGAGGAATATGATTGCAAGACACAAATGCTTGCTATCAGAAATAAAGCCAGTAAACATACCTTTCAGCAAACATGGGCACCACTAATACAAGTGCAAAGCTTTATCAGTCACTTCCTTTGAAAACACCAAAAAATTCTCACAATCCATCCCACATGTGGAGGACACACTTCTACAGCCACTTTCATAGGCCTGCAATTTTTTTTTTTTTTTTTTGCTGCTAGGTTTTCTATACACTTTGAATTACAAATGTGATAGAAGTAGGAGCTTTCTTTCTTTATCTCTGCTTACAAAGGTGAATTACACATAACTATCATAACTGCATTATATGCCTTCTATATATAATGTATTAAACATTACACTACAGCAGAGAAAGGTGATCTTTCCATTTAAGACCTGCAGGCAGAGTCTAAGTATTACTGCAGTTTCTAAATAGATTTGTTGTGCCCTCTTCATCCATGAAGTGCTTAATTCAAACGTCTCTTTTCATACCAAATATATCAGACCCTAGGGATCCCTTTGGCATCAGGAATCCTGGCTCAATAAAGCAATCAAATGGAATGTAAGAACTGGGTTACTGATCAATTTGTCCTCTGGAATACACCAGATTTACACCAATTTGTGCCATGGGACTTTTCACTTTCATTGCTTTATTCTGCCACTTAAAACATCCTGAAGTCTGCTGAATTTGACTGACTGGTCTCTGTTATATAGAGGGAATTCTCAGAGGGCATGGAGTTGCCAGAGTAGCTTCTTTCACCATCTCCTCCGATGGGCCTGTGTTCTAGCAAGAGGCACAGCTAGGAGCAGGCAGTGTGCACTCCCTGCTGGCACAGATCCCAAGGCTGTTACCACGTGTGCTGGTGACACTGGGACAGGCACAGCTCTGCAGCCACAGAGTGGAGCTTTCTGCCAGCTGCAACCTGATTCTGTACTGCCCTGCTGCAACATTTGTGCAAGCTGCCAAACAGCCAGTTCACTTTTATACTCGGTCGATATCAATCGTGGCAGGTGGGATTGTCAGGAATGACTTATGGCACACCTGCACAGCCAGAGTACAGTGATGGAAATCAGCACATGGAAAGGTGGCATTGCAGGTGCTTTTTTCCAGGAAGCTCCGGATTCTCTTTGTGTATGGATCTATTTTTCTTTTACATAATTACTTCAAATGTAGTTTTTTTGGAAGAAGTTGCTACATACTGCAGCTACACACTGTGTTTCACAAAACCCAGATTCTGATCTGTTAATTTTCCTCAATTTTCCACTGCTTGTTCACTGACCTATGTCTTTCCATGTCATTTCTCTTAAAGGCTTAATGCACTTGAGATCTTACAGTATGTCTATTTCTACAGTGTAGAAATAACAGCGTAGGTAGTAGCACCTCAAATGGATACAGCAGGAAGTTCCATACAGGCATACACACGTGTGTACATACGCAAACAGCAGAACCAGGCATAGAAGATAAGCCCTAAGAATTACAGCCAGGAATTAGTGATTATATCAGCATCAAGGGATCACACAGCCAGGCTTTGTGGTGGAGGAACACCATCTGACCACATTCAATGTTCTTCTTTGAAATGTCCTGTTCACTATGGCAAAAGTAGAAAATGGTCATCTTAACTCCTAACAGAATTAAATGCAAGACCTGCATCTCAAGGAAAGTACAAGCTATGTTCTTAGTCTGACATTCCTGTTTCCAGTGGATCCCAAAGGCCATATTTTATTGGACAAGGACTATATTTCACTTGTTCTGCTCCTGGGCTCAAAGTAATTTGCTGTTTTGCATAAAAATTGCCTTTATGAGTTTGAACAACTACGCTTTTATATCAGTAATTAAGCAAGTGAGGAGAAGGCTACTACAGGTACAAAACATGTATGTGTTCTATATTTCTCCAGTGCACCAAAGATATTTAATTTAGCCTTCATCCATATTAATAATGCTGAGAAAAAAATAGCGTTGGTAAGAGATCCCCACAGCCAAAAGTGCTTTCTGACCTACTACTGCAAGAGTTCCCTTCCTCATTATTTTGAACTAGGTTCTTTATGTTATAATTATAACAGGTAATGTTATTTCTGTCCAATCTCACAAAGTATCAAATGTGTAAGAGAGGAAATTACATGCTGTTTCATAGAGTACCACTTAGAAAAATTTGATTTGATATGTAATTTCAAGCTTATGGAGTCAGCTTGGCATGTTCATTCTGGATTCATAAGCACTGCCTTAGGTTTGGTTAATGTGGTTTTGTATTTTAATATAGAACAGAACAATAATGTAGCAGCTCTGCCTGAGAGAGATTCAAGACTTAACTAGAAATTTATGATAAGGAAATTCCCCATGGGGCAATGTGAGGTCACCTGGGCTGAGTAAAGATAACAGCCAGGATTCTGCAGAGTAGCCTTATTTTGGGATGTCAAATTTGACACATCATAAAAGCCTGGGGTTTCAAAGGACAAGTGTTCCACTGTTTCCAGAAAGAAGGTAGCTTGAGTGCCACCGAAAGCAATGAGCCAGTAAATCTTGGAAAATAAATGCTTTATTCCAAGAAGAAAAATTGTTTACTTTAAGGACAAATGTCCTTTTTCCATTTTGCATTAGGCACTTGAAAACCCTGCCAGCATTTGCAAAGCTTATGTGATTTAATGACTGTATGAGAAGAGGCAGCTGTAAGGAAACTGATTTATGAAATCCTAAAGTAAGTTTTACATAAAATACCTTTATTAGTAGGTGGAAACGTATGTATTTAGAGGACACTCTCCCTTGCTGTGTCCATTGAAGTAGACAGAACTTTTCATAAAGCTGCCTTAAAATCACAATATAGCAACAGCTACAGGAGATGTCACAAGACCTGCACAGAGGAGAATACTGTTATTCCACTAGTTAGTTTGTATGCCCTTTCTGCTGTGCTGCACCAAGTTATTGCGTTCAACTAAATAAAATAAATGTAATCAAAGACCTCCTCTGTGATGGTGCTAAAAAGTTAAGTGGTTTACCAGAGGGTGGGAAGGGGCAGGGCAGATTGAGGGGTACAAGCCACCTCTACCATCTTTCTAAGACAAACTGTATTTACATTTCCCCAGTGTCTGGTGTGCAGTGACCTTGAAGGCTGACTGTTCTCACAGTAACTGTGTCAGGTGTGACAGCAGAGGTACTCAGATAGCTGCACTCACTGCTGCAGCAAGATAGACAGCAAAGGAGGGCATAGGCCATCCTTCACTTTAAAGAGAATAATATACTTGATGATGCATCACTTTGGGTCCATGCCTTTATTCTGTACCTCTTACTCCTTGTACAGAACTGTGAAACTGCTTAGGTGTGCTTTGTCACCCACAGCTGCCTCATTGTCTCTGTGTCCCACCTTTCCTCAGATTCTAAATCACCCTTGGTATCCCCCCAAAGGCCTATGGAAATATGAAGTTTCATGCCTCCTCTATTAACACCCTCCACTACCTCTTCTCCCTCAGAAAGACTTTTTCCCAATCAGGTATACATTTGTGAACATAATGGCAAGAATATGAAATCTGTGCTAAACATTAGGAAGCTACCAATATGCTGAGAGCACTTCACTGAAACAGTAACTGGAAAAGAATGCAAAGAGATTTTCTGTCTCTCAGGTTAAGGTTTAAACTAATTTATTTTAGCTACCATACAAAGATACCTGTGTGGATACCATTGCTAGAACTGGCCCATTAAACCCTGAGCTCTGTGCTGAACAGAATTTATAAATTTCCCTTATAATCTTCTTTGGACTATCTAAACATTGGCTTCCTTGTGTATTTATGAACATAAAAATCTTTGGTGCATTTCAGCATCTTGGTATTTCAGCATCTTGGTATATTTACTGAAGAAAAAATACCATGTTTTCTTTAAAGTCACAAGCCCTTGCTTTGCCAGATAGCACAAGATGCATAAAGCAAATACATTTGGCTTTTCTGTGACCATGCAAAGAAACCATCACTGTTTCATAGGATACAGCCATGGTCCTGGCTCCCTGCCCCTCTGCCTTCCATCTCAGGAAGAATGGGAACAGGGGGATTCTGAACTGCATTTCTGAATTCAATTTCTGAATTTCCCCTGTGTTCCTGAACACTTGGACAATCACTCAGCACATCCTCATACATGCCAGAGACCCAGCTGCGGCCAAGAATTAAAGACCAGGTTTTATTCGGGTTTTTTTGTTTGTTTGTTTGTTTCTGTTTTTTTAATGCAATGTTTGAAAACATATTCAAGAGCCTCCTCTTCATTTTTCTCCTCCCTTTTTTTCTCCCCATGACTGTCAATTCTTTTGACTGAGTATCATATCACTGGGATTGATTGCACAAGAGTCACCTGAATGCCAGTCACAATGTTTAACCTTCCATTCACCTGCATGCTCTGAGACATATGATCTTCTTCAAACACTCATCCTATTATTTACAGGTCAGGAAAAAGTGAACACCAAGGCAGCAAAATGCAGGGCTTAAAATGAACTGAAATAAAATGTTTCATATATGCAGGCATTGCTAAACAGTAAAGTCCCTGTTTATGACACACCTTATTTTACCTTCAACCCACAGTGACTTTATCACACTTCATTTGTAAACTCTGGGTATAAATTCTCACAAACCCAATGTATTTCATTTATTCATATTGGTAAATCTTTCCTTAAGGAAGTTGTCCTGCTAAATCTGTTAGGACTGAGATAATGCCTGCAATTGTGCATCAGCTGAAGAAAAAGCCTTAAGGAAAGGCCATTTTTTTCCACAGAACACAGACAGGAAATCAGCACCACACATTTCCAGGGATGCTACACTGTTCCAGTAACAAAAGCAATGTAACTCCATTGGGCCAAGACTGCATTTGAGCTAATGGCAACTGGAGCCATGGCAGTACCCTTATTAATACCTAAACTACTTGGCTGCTGCTGCTGCTGCATTCTAAGAGGGGACAGAAGAAAAAAAAGGCTTTATCCCAGATGCCCAAATCCATTTTGCAGCAGAGAAGTACGACACAGTGTATTTCACAGAAAACCAGACTAGTAAGAGAAGAACTCCTTAATAAACAATCACTCTTGTGGCATGACAATTCTTTCTATGCACATACCTAGTCCTACCCAAATATCTCAACATTTCAGGCTATGGCAACTGTTGAGTAAAGCTTAGCCATGGTGCAGACACTATTAGATCCCCAGAAGATGCAAACATGAAACTGTATCTTCCTCAGCTCTGCTACTTGCAGATCTATTTGTAATCCCAAAGACATAAACTAGAAAGGTACCCTGGCAGATCCACCAAAGTTCTCACTGACTTTCTCCCTTGGTAGCCTTCTAGTTTCAAAAATTACAGTTCTCTTCTCCAGGTGCTGGATACAGCAACTACTGAAGAAATTGAGTTTATCAAAGAGACTCATTCCAGGCAAAAAATCCCCATGCTCCAGAATTTATCACATTTACACCAGTTTGTGCCATGGGATTTTTCACTTTCATTGCTTTATTCTACTACTAAAAAGTAGATATGAATCCCTTTTATTCTCACTATCCAGGCAGCAGTGTCATTTCTTTTATTTCTTTTATTTGATCCTGTTGGGATCAAATATCAATGAAAAAATATTAAGAGTGCTTGAAAGCTCAGAAATACAGCCTGAGAACTAAAATATTTTCAGATGAACGCATGTGCTCTGTGAATCAAATTTTGTAGTCACCAATCACAAACTGCTGTTTACTTCTCTAATGGCCCAGACTAATACCAAAATACAAATGCCCTTGCCAGGTAATTCAGAAAGTCAGTCATGTCACTAAGGCTACAGCTTTTTTTTTTTT